>OV884003.1:78065142-78535358 GCA_930367185.1 Myathropa florea | reverse complement strand
TTTCGGAAACTAGTAGGCCTAGAATTAAGATTTTTGGTTTAAAAAGTTCGTAATGAATGCCTCTACAAATCTTGTTATGGTCAAAACCACGCCAGACTTACCGTTTTTGAGAAAAAAATATGTGCATCGCACAATAACATACATATTTTACATATTTCAGCTAAAAGTATGGCATAATTTGGTTTATTTTCATTTTCTCGGAAACTAGTAGGCCTAGAATTAAGATTTTTGGTTTAAAATGTTCGTAATGAATGCCTCTACAAATCTTGTTATGGTCAAAACACGCCAGACTTACCGTTTTTGAGAAAAAATATGTGCATCGCACAATAACATACATATTTTCAGCTAAAAGTATGGCATAATTTGGTTTATTTTCATTTCTCGGAAACTAGTAGGCCTAGAATTAAGATTTTGGTTTAAAATGTTCGTAATGAATGCCTCTACAAATCTTGTTATGGTCAAAACCACGCCAGACTTACCGTTTTTGAGAAAAAATATGTGCATCGCACAATAACATACATATTTTACATATTTTCAGCTAAAAGTATGGCATAATTTGGTTTATTTTCATTTTCTCGGAAACTAGTAGGCCTAGAATTAAGATTTTTCGTTTAAAATGTTCGTAATGAATGCCTC
This sequence comes from Myathropa florea, assembly GCA_930367185.1. Taxonomy (NCBI): domain Eukaryota; kingdom Metazoa; phylum Arthropoda; class Insecta; order Diptera; family Syrphidae; genus Myathropa; species Myathropa florea. The sequence goes on along the minus strand of OV884003.1, from coordinate 78,534,722 downwards.
TACAAATCTTGTTATGGTCAAAACCACGCCAGACTTACCGTTTTTGAGAAAAAATATGTGCATCGCACAATAACATACATATTTTCAGCTAAAAGTATGGCATAATTTGGTTTATTTTCATTTTCTCGGAAACTAGTAAGCCTAGAATTAAGATTTTTGGTTTAAAATGTTCGTAATGAATGCCTCTACAAATCTTGTTATGGTCAAAACCACGCCAGACTTACCGTTTTTGAGAAAAAATATGTGCATCGCACAATAACATACATATTTTTTCAGCTAAAAGTATGGCATAATTTGGTTTATTTTCATTTTCTCGGAAACTAGTAGGCCTAGAATTAAGATTTTTGGTTTAAAATGTTCGTAATGAATGCCTCTACAAATCTTGTTATGGTCAAAACCACGCCAGACTTACCGTTTTTGAGAAAAAATATGTGCATCGCACAATAACATACATATTTTTACATATTTTCAGCTAAAAGTATGGCATAATTTGGTTTATTTTCATTTTCTCGGAAACTAGTAGGCCTAGAATTAAGATTTTTGGTTTAAAATGTTCGTAATGAATGCCTCTACAAATCTTGTTATGGTCAAAACCACGCCAGACTTACCGTTTTTGAGAAAAATATGTGCATCGCACAATAACATACATATTTTCAGCTAAAAGTATGGCATAATTTGGTTTATTTTCATTTTCTCGGAAACTAGTAGGCCTAGAATTAAGATTTTTGGTTTAAAATGTTCGTAATGAATGCCTCTACAAATCTTGTTACGGTCAAAACCACGCCAGACTTACCGTTTTTGATAAAAAATATGTGCATCGTACAATAACACATACATATTTTACATATTTCAGCTAAAAGTATGGCATAATTTGGTTTATTTTCATTTTCTCGGAAACTAGTAGGCCTAGAATTAAGATTTTTGGTTTAAAAAGTTCGTAATGAATGCCTCTACAAATCTTGTTATGGTCAAAACCACGCCAGACTTACCGTTTTTGAGAAAAAATATGTGCATCGCACAATAACATACATATTTTTACATATTTTCAGCTAAAAGTATGGCATAATTTGGTTTATTTTCATTTTCTCGGAAACTAGTAGGCCTAGAATTAAGATTTTTGGTTTAAAATGTTCGTAATGAATGCTCTACAAATCTTGTTATGGTCAAAACCACGCCAGACTTACCGTTTTTGAGAAAAAATATGTGCATCGCACATAACATACATATTTTTACATTTTTCAGCTAAAAGTATGGCATAATTTGGTTTATTTTCATTTTCTCGGAAACTAGTAGGCCTAGAATTAAGATTTTTGGTTTAAAAATGTTCGTAATGAATGCCTCTACAAATCTTGTTATGGTCAAAACCACGCCAGACTTACCGTTTTTGAGAAAAAATATGTGCATCGCACAATAAACATACATATTTTCAGCTAAAAGTATGGCATAATTTGGTTTATTTTCATTTTTCTCGGAAACTAGTAGGCCTAGAATTAAGATTTTTGGTTTAAAATGTTCGTAATGAATGCCTCTACAAATCTTGTTACGGTCAAAACCACGCCAGACTTACCGTTTTTGATAAAAAATATGTGCATCGTACAATAACATACATATTTTTACATATTTTCAGCTAAAAGTATGGCATAATTTGGTTTATTTTCATTTTCTCGGAAACTAGTAGGCCTAGAATTAAGATTTTTGGTTTAAAAAGTTCGTAATGAATGCCTCTACAAATATTGTTATGGTCAAAACCACGCCAGACTTACCGTTTTTGAGAAAAAATATGTGCATCGCACAATAACATACATATTTTTACATATTTTCAGCTAAAAGTATGGCATAATTTGGTTTATTTTCATTTTCTCGGAAACTAGTAGGCCTAGAATTAAGATTTTTGGTTTAAAATGTTCGTAATGAATGCCTCTACAAATCTTGTTATGGTCAAAACCACGCCAGACTTACCGTTTTTGAGAAAAAATATGTGCATCGCACAATAACATACATATTTTCAGCTAAAAGTATGGCATAATTTGGTTTATTTTCATTTTCTCGGAAACTAGTAGGCCTAGAATTAAGATTTTTGGTTTAAAATGTTCGTAATGAATGCCTCTACAAATCTTGTTACGGTCAAAACCACGCCAGACTTACCGTTTTTGATAAAAAATATGTGCATCGTACAATAACATACATATTTTTACATATTTTCAGCTAAAAGTATGGCATAATTTGGTTTATTTTCATTTTCTCGGAAACTAGTAGGCCTAGAATTAAGATTTTTGGTTTAAAAAGTTCGTAATGAATGCCTCTACAAATATTGTTATGGTCAAAACCACGCCAGACTTACGTTTTTGAGAAAAAATATGTGCATCGCACAATAACATACATATTTTTACATATTTTCAGCTAAAAGTATGGCATAATTTGGTTTATTTTCATTTTCTCGGAAACTAGTAGGCCTAGAATTAAGATTTTTGGTTTAAAATGTTCGTAATGAATGCCTCTACAAATCTTGTTATGGTCAAAACCACGCCAGACTTACCGTTTTTGAGAAAAAATATGTGCATCGCACAATAACATACATATTTTCAGCTAAAAGTATGGCATAATTTGGTTTATTTTCATTTTCTCGGAAACTAGTAGGCCTAGAATTAAGATTTTTGGTTTAAAATGTTCGTAATGAATGCCTCTACAAATCTTGTTATGGTCAAAACCACGCCAGACTTACCGTTTTTGAGAAAAAATATGTGCATCGCACAATAACATACATATTTTCAGCTAAAAGTATGGCATAATTTGGTTTATTTTCATTTTCTCGGAAACTAGTAGGCCTAGAATTAGATTTTGGTTGAAAATGTTCGTAATGAATGCCTCTACAAATCTTGTTATGGTCAAAACCACGCCAGACTTACCGTTTTTGAGAAAAAATATGTGCATCGCACAATAACATACATATTTTCAGCTAAAAGTATGGCATAATTTGGTTTATTTCATTTTCTCGGAAACTAGTAGGCCTAGAATTAAGATTTTTTGGTTTAAAATGTTCGTAATGAATGCCTCTACAAATCTTGTTACGGTCAAAACCACGCCAGACTTACCGTTTTTGATAAAAAATATGTGCATCGCACAATAACATACATATTTTTACATATTTTCAGCTAAAAGTATGGCATAATTTGGTTTATTTTCATTTTCTCGGAACTAGTAGGCCTAGAATTAAGATTTTTGGTTTAAAATGTTCGTAATGAATGCCTCTACAAATCTTGTTATGGTCAAAACCACGCCAGACTTACCGTTTTTGAGAAAAAATATGTGCATCGCACAATAACATACATATTTTCAGCTAAAAGTATGGCATAATTTGGTTTATTTTCATTTTCTCGGAAACTAGTAGGCCTAGAATTAAGATTTTTGGTTTAAAATGTTCGTAATGAATGCCTCTACAAATCTTGTTATGGTCAAAACCACGCCAGACTTACCGTTTTTGAGAAAAAATATGTGCATCGCACAATAACATACATATTTTCAGCTAAAAGTATGGCATAATTTGGTTTATTTTCATTTTCTCGGAAACTAGTAGGCCTAGAATTAAGATTTTTGGTTTAAAATGTTCGTAATGAATGCCTCTACAAATCTTGTTATGGTCAAAACCACGCCAGACTTACCGTTTTTGAGAAAAAATATGTGCATCGCACAATAACATACATATTTTTACATATTTTCAGCTAAAAGTATGGCATAATTTGGTTTATTTTCATTTTCTCGGAAACTAGTAGGCCTAGAATTAAGATTTTTGGTTTAAAAAGTTCGTAATGAATGCCTCTACAAATCTTGTTATGGTCAAAACCACGCCAGACTTACCGTTTTTGAGAAAAAATATGTGCATCGCACAATAACATACATATTTTTACATATTTTCAGCTAAAAGTATGGCATAATTTGGTTTATTTTCATTTTCTCGGAAACTAGTAGGCCTAGAATTAAGATTTTTGGTTTAAAATGTTCGTAATGAATGCCTCTACAAATCTTGTTATGGTCAAAACCACGCCAGACTTACCGTTTTTGAGAAAAAATATGTGCATCGCACAATAACATACATATTTTCAGCTAAAAGTATGGCATAATTTGGTTTATTTTCATTTTCTCGGAAACTAGTAGGCCTAGAATTAAGATTTTTGGTTTAAAATGTCGTAATGAATGCCTCTACAAATCTTGTTATGGTCAAAACCACGCCAGACTTACCGTTTTTGAGAAAAAAATATGTGCATCGCACAATAACATACATATTTTTACATATTTTCAGCTAAAAGTATGCATAATTTGGTTTATTTTCATTTTCTCGGAAACTAGTAGGCCTAGAATTAAGATTTTTGGTTTAAAATGTTCGTAATGAATGCCTCTACAAATCTTGTTATGGTCAAAACCACGCCAGACTTACCGTTTTTGAGAAAAAATATGTGCATCGCACAATAACATACATATTTTCAGCTAAAAGTATGGCATAATTTGGTTTATTTTCATTTTCTCGGAAACTAGTAGGCCTAGAATTAAGATTTTGGTTTAAAATGTTCGTAATGAATGCCTCTACAAATCTTGTTATGGTCAAAACCACGCCAGACTTACCGTTTTTGATAAAAAATATGTGCATCGCACAATAACATACATATTTTTACATATTTTCAGCTAAAAGTATGGCATAATTTGGTTTATTTTCATTTTCTCGGAAACTAGTAGGCCTAGAATTAAGATTTTTGGTTTAAAATGTTCGTAATGAATGCCTCTACAAATCTTGTTATGGTCAAAACCACGCCAGACTTACCGTTTTTTGAGAAAAAATATGTGCATCGCACAATAACATACATATTTTCAGCTAAAAGTATGGCATAATTTGGTTTATTTTCATTTTCTCGGAAACTAGTAGGCCTAGAATTAAGATTTTTGGTTTAAAATGTTCGTAATGAATGCCTCTACAAATCTTGTTATGGTCAAAACCACGCCCAGACTTACCGTTTTTGAGAAAAAATATGTGCATCGCACAATAACATACATATTTTTACATATTTTCAGCTAAAAAGTATGGCATAATTTGGTTTATTTTCATTTTCTCGGAACTAGTAGGCCTAGAATTAAGATTTTTGGTTTAAAATGTTCGTAATGAATGCCTCTACAAATCTTGTTATGGTCAAAACCACGCCAGACTTACCGTTTTTGAGAAAAAATATGTGCATCGCACAATAACATACATATTTTCAGCTAAAAGTATGGCATAATTTGGTTTATTTTCATTTTCTCGGAAACTAGTAGGCCTAGAATTAAGATTTTTGGTTTAAAATGTTCGTAATGAATGCCTCTACAAATCTTGTTATGGTCAAAACCACGCCAGACTTACCGTTTTGAGAAAAAAATATGTGCATCGCACAATAACATACATATTTTCAGCTAAAAGTATGGCATAATTTGGTTTATTTTCATTTTCTCGGAAACTAGTAGGCCTAGAATAAGATTTTTGGTTTAAAATGTTCGTAATGAATGCCTCTACAAATCTTGTTATGGTCAAAACCACGCCAGACTTACCGTTTTTGAGAAAAAATATGTGCATCGCACAATAACATACATATTTTCAGCTAAAAGTATGGCATAATTTGGTTTATTTTCATTTTCTCGGAAACTAGTAGGCCTAGAATTAAGATTTTTGGTTTAAAATGTTCGTAATGAATGCCTCTACAAATCTTGTTATGGTCAAAACCACGCCAGACTTACCGTTTTTGAGAAAAAATATGTGCATCGCACAATAACATACATATTTTTACATATTTCAGCTAAAGTATGGCATAATTTGGTTTATTTTCATTTTCTCGGAAACTAGTAGGCCTAGAATTAAGGTTTTTGGTTTAAAATGTTCGTAATGAATGCCTCTACAAATCTTGTTATGGTCAAAACCACGCCAGACTTACCGTTTTTGAGAAAAAAATATGTGCATCGCACAATAACATACATATTTTTACATATTTTCAGCTAAAAGTATGGCATAATTTGGTTTATTTTCATTTTCTCGGAAACTAGTAGGCCTAGAATTAAGATTTTGGTTTAAAATGTTCGTAATGAATGCCTCTACAAATCTTGTTATGGTCAAAACCACGCCAGACTTACCGTTTTTGAGAAAAATATGTGCATCGCACAATAACATACATATTTTTACATATTTTCAGCTAAAAGTATGGCATAATTTGGTTTATTTTCATTTTCTCGGAAACTAGTAGGCCTAGAATTAAGATTTTTGGTTTAAAATGTTCGTAATGAATGCCTCTACAAATCTTGTTATGGTCAAAACCACGCCAGACTTACCGTTTTTGAGAAAAAATATGTGCATCGCACAATAACATACATATTTTCAGCTAAAAGTATGGCATAATTTGGTTTATTTTCATTTTCTCGCGAAACTAGTAGGCCTAGAATTAAGATTTTTGGTTTAAAATGTTCGTATGAATGCCTCTACAAATCTTGTTATGGTCAAAACCACGCCAGATTTACCGTTTTTGAGAAAAAATATGTGCATCGCACAATAACATACATATTTTCAGCTAAAAGTATGGCATAATTTGGTTTATTTTCATTTTCTCGGGAACTAGTAGGCTTAGAATTAAGATTTTTGGTTTAAAATGTTCGTAATGAATGCCTCTACAAATCTTGTTATGGTCAAAACCACGCCAGACTTACCGTTTTTGAGAAAAAATATGTGCATCGCACAATAACATACATATTTTTACATATTTTCAGCTAAAAGTATGGCATAATTTGGTTTATTTTCATTTTCTCGGAAACTAGTAGGCCTAGAATTAAGATTTTTGGTTTAAATGTTCGTAATGAATGCCTCTACAAATCTTGTTATGGTCAAAACCACGCCAGACTTACCGTTTTTGAGAAAAAATATGTGCATCGCACAATAACATACATATTTTTACATATTTTCAGCTAAAAGTATGGCATAATTTGGTTTATTTTCAATTTCTCGGAAACTAGTAGGCCTAGAATTAAGATTTTTGGTTTAAAATGTTCGTAATGAATGCCTCTACAAATCTTGTTATGGTCAAAACCACGCCAGACTTACCGTTTTTGAGAAAAATATGTGCATCGCACAATAACATACATATTTTTACATATTTTCAGCTAAAAGTATGGCATAATTTGGTTTATTTTCATTTTCTCGGAACTAGTAGGCCTAGAATTAAGATTTTTGGTTTAAAATGTTCGTAATGAATGCCTCTACAAATCTTGTTATGGTCAAAACCACGCCAGACTTACCGTTTTTGAGAAAAAATATGTGCATCGCACAATAACATACATATTTTTACATATTTTCAGCTAAAAGTATGGCATAATTTGGTTTATTTTCATTTTCTCGGAAACTAGTAGGCCTAGAATTAAGATTTTTGATTTAAAATGTTCGTAATGAATGCCTCTACAAATCTTGTTATGGTCAAAACCACGCCAGACTTACCGTTTTTGAGAAAAAATATGTGCATCGCACAATAACATACATATTTTCAGCTAAAAGTATGGCATAATTTGGTTTATTTTCATTTTCTCGGAAACTAGTAGGCCTAGAATTAAGATTTTTGGTTTAAAATGTTCGTAATGAATGCCTCTACAAATCTTGTTATGGTCAAAACCACGCCAGACTTACCGTTTTTGAGAAAAAATATGTGCATCGCACAATAACATACATATTTTCAGCTAAAAGTATGGCATAATTTGGTTTATTTTCATTTTCTCGGAAACTAGTAGGCCTAGAATTAAGATTTTTGGTTTAAAATGTTCGTAATGAATGCCTCTACAAATCTTGTTATGGTCGAAACCACGCCAGACTTACCGTTTTTGAGAAAAAATATGTGCATCGCACAATAACATACATATTTTCAGCTAAAAGTATGGCATAATTTGGTTTATTTTCATTTTCTCGGAAACTAGTAGGCCTAGAATTAAGATTTTTTGGTTTAAAATGTTCGTAATGAATGCCTCTACAAATCTTGTTACGGTCAAAACCACGCCAGAATTACCGTTTTTGAGAAAAAATATGTGCATCGCACAATAACATACATATTTTTACATATTTTCAGCTAAAAGTATGGCATAATTTGGTTTATTTTTCATTTTCTCGGAAACTAGTAGGCCTAGAATTAAGATTTTTGGTTTAAAATGTTCGTAATGAATGCCTCTACAAATCTTGTTATGGTCAAAACCACGCCAGACTTACCGTTTTTGAGAAAAAATATGTGCATCGCACAATAACATACATATTTTTACATATTTTCAGCTAAAAGTATGGCATAATTTGGTTTATTTTCATTTTCTCGGAAACTAGTAGGCCTAGAATTAAGATTTTTGGTTTAAAATGTTCGTAATGAATGCCTCTACAAATCTTGTTATGGTCAAAACCACGCCAGACTTACCGTTTTTGAGAAAAAATATGTGCATCGCACAATAACATACATATTTTTACATATTTTCAGCTAAAAGTATGGCATAATTTGGTTTATTTTCATTTTCTCGGAAACTAGTAGGCCTAGAATTAAGATTTTTGGTTTAAAATGTTCGTATGAATGCCTCTACAATTCTTGTTATGGTCAAAACCACGCCAGACTTACCGTTTTTGAGAAAAAATATGTGCATCGCACAATAACATACATATTTTCAGCTAAAAGTATGGCATAATTTGGTTTATTTTCATTTTCTCGGAAACTAGTAGGCCTAGAATTAAGATTTTTGGTTTAAAATGTTCGTAATGAATGCCTCTACAAATCTTGTTATGGTCAAAACCACGCCAGACTTACCGTTTTTGAGAAAAAATATGTGCATCGCACAATAACATACATATTTTCAGCTAAAAGTATGACATAATTTGGTTTATTTCATTTTCTCGGAAACTAGTAGGCCTAGAATTAAGATTTTTGGTTTAAAATGTTCGTAATGAATGCCTCTACAAATCTTGTTATGGTCAAAACCACGCCAGACTTACCGTTTTTGAGAAAAAAATATGTGCATCGCACAATAACATACATATTTTCAGCTAAAAGTATGGCATAATTTGGTTTATTTTCATTTTCTCGGAAACTAGTAGGCTAGAATTAAGATTTTTGGTTTAAAATGTTCGTAATGAATGCCTCTACAAATCTTGTTATGGTCAAAACCACGCCAGACTTACCGTTTTTGAGAAAAAATATGTGCATCGCACAATAACATACATATTTTTACATATTTTCAGCTAAAAGTATGGCATAATTTGGTTTATTTTCATTTTCTCGGAAACTAGTAGGCCTAGAATTAAGATTTTTGGTTTAAAATGTTCGTAATGAATGCCTCTACAAATCTTGTTATGGTCAAAACCACGCCAGACTTACCGTTTTTGAGAAAAAATATGTGCATCGCACAATAACATACATATTTTCAGCTAAAAGTATGGCATAATTTGGTTTATTTTCATTTTCTCGGAAACTAGTAGGCCTAGAATTAAGATTTTTGGTTTAAAATGTTCGTAATGAATGCCTCTACAAATCTTGTTATGGTCAAAACCACGCCAGACTTACCGTTTTTGAGAAAAAATATGTGCATCGCACAATAACATACATATTTCAGCTAAAAGTATGGCATAATTTGGTTTATTTCATTTTCTCGGAAACTAGTAGGCCTAGAATTAAGATTTTTGGTTTAAAATGTTCGTAATGAATGCCTCTACAAATCTTGTTATGGTCAAAACCACGCCAGACTTACCGTTTTTGAGAAAAAATATGTGCATCGCACAATAACATACATATTTTCAGCTAAAAGTATGGCATAATTTGGTTTATTTTCATTTTCTCGGAAACTAGTAGGCCTAGAATTAAGATTTTTGGTTTAAAATGTTCGTAATGAATGCCTCTACAAATCTTGTTATGGTCAAAACCACGCCAGACTTACCGTTTTGAGAAAAAATATGTGCATCGCACAATAACATACATATTTTCAGCTAAAAGTATGCATAATTTGGTTTATTTTCATTTTCTCGGAAACTAGTAGGCCTAGAATTAAGATTTTTGGTTTAAAATGTTCGTAATGAATGCCTCTACAAATCTTGTTATGGTCAAAACCACGCCAGACTTACCGTTTTTGAGAAAAAATATGTGCATCGCACAATAACATACATATTTTCAGCTAAAAGTATGGCATAATTTGGTTTATTTTCATTTTCTCGGAAACTAGTAGGCCTAGAATTAAGATTTTTGGTTTAAAATGTTCGTAATGAATGCCTCTACAAATCTTGTTATGGTCAAAACCACGCCAGACTTACCGTTTTTGAGAAAAAATATGTGCATCGGACAATAACATACATATTTTCAGCTAAAAGTATGGCATAATTTGGTTTATTTTCATTTTCTCGGAAACTAGTAGGCCTAGAATTAAGATTTTTGGTTTAAAATGTTCGTAATGAATGCCTCTACAAATCTTGTTATGGTCAAAACCACGCCAGACTTACCGTTTTTGAGAAAAAATATGTGCATCGCACAATAACATACATATTTTCAGCTAAAAGTATGGCATAATTTGGTTTATTTTCATTTTCTCGGAACTAGTAGGCCTAGAATTAAGATTTTTGGTTTAAAATGTTCGTAATGAATGCCTCTACAAATCTTGTTATGGTCAAAACCACGCCAGACTTACCGTTTTGAGAAAAAATATGTGCATCGCACAATAACATACATATTTTCAGCTAAAAGTATGGCATAATTTGGTTTATTTTCATTTTCTCGGAAACTAGTAGGCCTAGAATTAAGATTTTTGGTTTAAAATGTTCGTAATGAATGCCTCTACAAATCTTGCTATGGTCCAAACCACGCCAGACTTACCGTTTTTGAGAAAAAATATGTGCATCGCACAATAACATACATATTTTTACATATTTTCAGCTAAAAGTATGGCATAATTTGGTTTATTTTCATTTTCTCGGAAACTAGTAGGCCTAGAATTAAGATTTTTGGTTTAAAATGTTCGTAATGAATGCCTCTACAAATCTTGTTATGGTCAAAACCACGCCAGACTTACCGTTTTTGAGAAAAAATATGTGCATCGCACAATAACATACATATTTTTACATATTTTCAGCTAAAAGTATGGCATAATTTGGTTTATTTTCATTTTCTCGGAAACTAGTAGGCCTAGAATTAAGATTTTTGGTTTAAAATGTTCGTAATGAATGCCTCTACAAATCTTGTTATGGTCAAAACCACGCCAGACTTACCGTTTTTGAGAAAAAATATGTGCATCGCACAATAACATACATATTTTCAGCTAAAAGTATGGCATAATTTGGTTTATTTTCATTTTCTCGGAAACTAGTAGGCCTAGAATTAAGATTTTTGGTTTAAAATGTTCGTAATGAATGCCTCTACAAATCTTGTTATGGTCAAAACCACGCCAGACTTACCGTTTTTGAGAAAAAATATGTGCATCGCACAATAACATACATATTTTCAGCTAAAAGTATGGCATAATTTGGTTTATTTTCATTTTCTCGGAAACTAGTAGGCCTAGAATTAAGATTTTTGGTTTAAAATGTTCGTAATGAATGCCTCTACAAATCTTGCTATGGTCAAAACCACGCCAGACTTACCGTTTTTGAGAAAAAATATGTGCATCGCACAATAACATACATATTTTCAGCTAAAAGTATGGCATAATTTGGTTTATTTTCATTTTCTCGGAAACTAGTAGGCCTAGAATTAAGATTTTTGGTTTAAAATGTTCGTAATGAATGCCTCTACAAATCTTGTTATGGTCAAAAACCACGCCAGACTTACCGTTTTTGAGAAAAAATATGTGCATCGCACAATAACATACATATTTTCAGCTAAAAGTATGACATAATTTGGTTTATTTTCATTTCCTCGGAAACTAGTAGGCCTAGAATTAAGATTTTTGGTTTAAAATGTTCGTAATGAATGCCTCTACAAATCTTGTTATGGTCAAAACCACGCCAGACTTACCGTTTTTGAGAAAAAATATGTGCATCGCACAATAACATACATATTTTCAGCTAAAAGTATGGCATAATTTGGTTTATTTTCATTTTCTCGGAAACTAGTAGGCCTAGAATTAAGATTTTTGGTTTAAAATGTTCGTAATGAATGCCTCTACAAATCTTGTTATGGTCAAAACCACGCCAGACTTACCGTTTTTGAGAAAAAATATGTGCATCGCACAATAACATACATATTTTCAGCTAAAAGTATGACATAATTTGGTTATTTTCATTTTCTCGGAAACTAGTAGGCCTAGAATTAAGATTTTTGGTTTAAAATGTTCGTAATGAATGCCTCTACAAATCTTGTTATGGTCAAAACCACGCCAGACTTACCGTTTTTGAGAAAAAATATGTGCATCGCACAATAACATACATATTTTCAGCTAAAAGTATGGCATAATTTGGTTTATTTTCATTTTCTCGGAAACTAGTAGGCCTAGAATTAAGATTTTTGGTTTAAAATGTTCGTAATGAATGCCTCTACAAATCTTGTTATGGTCAAAACCACGCCAGACTTACCGTTTTTGAGAAAAAATATGTGCATCGCACAATAACATACATATTTTTACATATTTTCAGCTAAAAGTATGGCATAATTTGGTTTATTTTCATTTTCTCGGAAACTAGTAGGCCTAGAATTAAGATTTTTGGTTTAAAATGTTCGTAATGAATGCCTCTACAAATCTTGTTATGGTCAAAACCACGCCAGACTTACCGTTTTTGAGAAAAAATATGTGCATCGCACAATAACATACATATTTTCAGCTAAAAGTATGGCATAATTTGGTTTATTTTCATTTTCTCGGAACTAGTAGGCCTAGAATTAAGATTTTTGGTTTAAAATGTTCGTAATGAATGCCTCTACAAATCTTGTTATGGTCAAAAACCACGCCAGACTTACCGTTTTTGAGAAAAAATATGTGCATCGCACAATAACATACATATTTTCAGCTAAAAGTATGGCATAATTTGGTTTATTTTCATTTTCTCGGAAACTAGTAGGCCTAGAATTAAGATTTTTGGTTTAAAATGTTCGTAATGAATGCCTCTACAAATCTTGTTATGGTCAAAACCACGCCAGACTTACCGTTTTTGAGAAAAAATATGTGCATCGCACAATAACATACATATTTTTACATATTTTCAGCTAAAAGTATGGCATAATTTGGTTTATTTTCATTTTCTCGGAAACTAGTAGGCCTAGAATTAAGATTTTTGGTTTAAAATGTTCGTAATGAATGCCTCTACAAATCTTGTTATCGTCAAAACCACGCCAGACTTACCGTTTTTGAGAAAAAATATGTGCATCGCACAATAACATACATATTTTTACATATTTTCAGCTAAAAGTATGGCATAATTTGGTTTATTTTCATTTTCTCGGAAACTAGTAGGCCTAGAATTAAGATTTTTGGTTTAAAATGTTCGTAATGAATGCCTCTACAAATCTTGTTATGGTCAAAACCACGCCAGACTTACCGTTTTTGAGAAAAAATATGTGCAACGCACAATAACATACATATTTTTACATATTTTCAGCTAAAAGTATGGCATAATTTGGTTTATTTTCATTTTCTCGGAAACTAGTAGGCCTAGAATTAAGATTTTTGGTTTAAAATGTTCGTAATGAATGCCTCTACAAATCTTGTTATGGTCATAACCACGCCAGACTTACCGTTTTTGAGAAAAAATATGTGCATCGCACAATAACATACATATTTTTACATATTTTCAGCTAAAAGTATGGCATAATTTGGTTTATTTTCATTTTCTCGGAAACTAGTAGGCCTAGAATTAAGATTTTTGGTTTAAAATGTTCGTAATGAATGCCTCTACAAATCTTGTTATCGTCAAAACCACGCCAGACTTACCGTTTTTGAGAAAAAATATGTGCATCGCACAATAACATACATATTTTTACATATTTTCAGCTAAAAGTATGGCATAATTTGGTTTATTTTCATTTTCTCGGAAACTAGTAGGCCTAGAATTAAGATTTTTGGTTTAAAATGTTCGTAATGAATGCCTCTACAAATCTTGTTATGGTCATAACCACGCCAGACTTACCGTTTTTGAGAAAAAATATGTGCATCGCACAATAACATACATATTTTTACATATTTTCAGCTAAAAGTATGGCATAATTTGGTTTATTTTCATTTTCTCGGAAACTAGTAGGCCTAGAATTAAGATTTTTGGTTTAAAATGTTCGTAATGAATGCCTCTACAAATCTTGTTATCGTCAAAACCACGCCAGACTTACCGTTTTTGAGAAAAAATATGTGCATCGCACAATAACATACATATTTTTACATATTTTCAGCTAAAAGTATGGCATAATTTGGTTTATTTTCATTTTCTCGGAAACTAGTAGGCCTAGAATTAAGATTTTTGGTTTAAAATGTTCGTAATGAATGCCTCTACAAATCTTGTTATGGTCAAAACCACGCCAGACTTACCGTTTTTGAGAAAAAATATGTGCATCGCACAATAACATACATATTTTTACATATTTTCAGCTAAAAGTATGGCATAATTTGGTTTATTTTCATTTTCTCGGAAACTAGTAGGCCTAGAATTAAGATTTTTGGTTTAAAATGTTCGTAATGAATGCCTCTACAAATCTTGTTATGGTCATAACCACGCCAGACTTACCGTTTTTGAGAAAAAATATGTGCATCGCACAATAACATACATATTTTCAGCTAAAAGTATGGCATAATTTGGTTTATTTTCATTTTCTCGGAAACTAGTAGGCCTAGAATTAAGATTTTTGGTTTAAAATGTTCGTAATGAATGCCTCTACAAATCTTGTTATGGTCAAAACCACGCCAGACTTACCGTTTTTGAGAAAAAATATGTGCATCGCACAATAACATACATATTTTTACATATTTTCAGCTAAAAGTATGGCATAATTTGGTTTATTTTCATTTTCTCGGAAACTAGTAGGCCTAGAACTAAGATTTTTGGTTTAAAATGTTCGTAATGAATGCCTCTACAAATCTTGTTATGGTCAAAACCACGCCAGACTTACCGTTTTTGAGAAAAAATATGTGCATCGCACAATAACATACATATTTTCAGCTAAAAGTATGGCATAATTTGGTTTATTTTCATTTTCTCGGAAACTAGTAGGCCTAGAATTAAGATTTTTGGTTTAAAATGTTTGTAATGAATGCCTCTACAAATCTTGTTATGGTCAAAACCACGCCAGACTTACCGTTTTTGAGAAAAAATATGTGCATCGCACAATAACATACATATTTTCAGCTAAAAGTATGGCATAATTTGGTTTATTTTCATTTTCTCGGAAACTAGTAGGCCTAGAATTAAGATTTTTGGTTTAAAATGTTCGTAATGAATGCCTCTACAAATCTTGTTATGGTCAAAACCACGCCAGACTTACCGTTTTTGAGAAAAAATATGTGCATCGCACAATAACATATATATTTTCAGCTAAAAGTATGGCATAATTTGGTTTATTTTCATTTTCTCGGAAACTAGTAGGCCTAGAATTAAGATTTTTGGTTTAAAATGTTCGTAATGAATGCCTCTACAAATCTTGTTATGGTCAAAACCACGCCAGACTTACCGTTTTTGAGAAAAAATATGTGCATCGCACAATAACATACATATTTTCAGCTAAAAGTATGGCATAATTTGGTTTATTTTCATTTTCTCGGAAACTAGTAGGCCTAGAATTAAGATTTTTGGTTTAAAATGTTCGTAATGAATGCCTCTACAAATCTTGTTATGGTCAAAACCACGCCAGACTTACCGTTTTTGAGAAAAAATATGTGCATCGCACAATAACATACATATTTTCAGCTAAAAGTATGGCATAATTTGGTTTATTTTCATTTTCTCGGAAACTAGTAGGCCTAGAATTAAGATTTTTGGTTTAAAATGTTCGTAATGAATGCCTCTACAAATCTTGTTATGGTCAAAACCACGCCAGACTTAGCGTTTTTGAGAAAAAATATGTGCATCGCACAATAACATACATATTTTCAGCTAAAAGTATGGCATAATTTGGTTTATTTTCATTTTCTCGGAAACTAGTAGGCCTAGAATTAAGATTTTTGGTTTAAAATGTTCGTAATGAATGCCTCTACAAATCTTGTTATGGTCAAAACCACGCCAGACTTACCGTTTTTGAGAAAAAATATGTGCATCGCACAATAACATACATATTTTCAGCTAAAAGTATGGCATAATTTGGTTTATTTTCATTTTCTCGGAAACTAGTAGGCCTAGAATTAAGATTTTTGGTTTAAAATGTTCGTAATGAATGCCTCTACAAATCTTGTTATGGTCAAAACCACGCCAGACTTACCGTTTTTGAGAAAAAATATGTGCATCGCACAATAACATACATATTTTTACATATTTTCAGCTAAAAGTATGGCATAATTTGGTTTATTTTCATTTTCTCGGAAACTAGTAGGCCTAGAATTAAGATTTTTGGTTTAAAATGTTCGTAATGAATGCCTCTACAAATCTTGTTATGGTCAAAACCACGCCAGACTTACCGTTTTTGAGAAAAAATATGTGCATCGCACAATAACATACATATTTTTACATATTTTCAGCTAAAAGTATGGCATAATTTGGTTTATTTTCATTTTCTCGGAAACTAGTAGGCCTAGAATTAAGATTTTTGGTTTAAAATGTTCGTAATGAATGCCTCTACAAATCTTGTTATGGTCAAAACCACGCCAGACTTACCGTTTTTGAGAAAAAATATGTGCATCGCACAATAACATACATATTTTCAGCTAAAAGTATGGCATAATTTGGTTTATTTTCATTTTCTCGGAAACTAGTAGGCCTAGAATTAAGATTTTTGGTTTAAAATGTTCGTAATGAATGCCTCTACAAATCTTGTTATGGTCAAAACCACGCCAGACTTACCGTTTTTGAGAAAAAATATGTGCATCGCACAATAACATACATATTTTTACATATTTTCAGCTAAAAGTATGGCATAATTTGGTTTATTTTCATTTTCTCGGAAACTAGTAGGCCTAGAATTAAGATTTTTGGTTTAAAATGTTCGTAATGAATGCCTCTACAAATCTTGTTATGGTCAAAACCACGCCAGACTTACCGTTTTTGAGAAAAAATATGTGCATCGCACAATAACATAGATATTTTTACATATTTTCAGCTAAAAGTATGGCATAATTTGGTTTATTTTCATTTTCTCGGAAACTAGTAGGCCTAGAATTAAGATTTTTGGTTTAAAATGTTCGTAATGAATGCCTCTACAAATCTTGTTATGGTCAAAACCACGCCAGACTTACCGTTTTTGAGAAAAAATATGTGCATCGCACAATAACATACATATTTTTACATATTTTCAGCTAAAAGTATGGCATAATTTGGTTTATTTTCATTTTCTCGGAAACTAGTAGGCCTAGAATTAAGATTTTTGGTTTAAAATGTTCGTAATGAATGCCTCTACACATCTTGTTATGGTCAAAACCACGCCAGACTTACCGTTTTTGAGAAAAAATATGTGCATCGCACAATAACATACATATTTTCAGCTAAAAGTATGGCATAATTTGGTTTATTTTCATTTTCTCGGAAACTAGTAGGCCTAGAATTAAGATTTTTGGTTTAAAATGTTCGTAATGAATGCCTCTACAAATCTTGTTATGGTCAAAACCACGCCAGACTTACCGTTTTTGAGAAAAAATATGTGCATCGCACAATAACATACATATTTTTACATATTTTCAGCTAAAAGTATGGCATAATTTGGTTTATTTTCATTTTCTCGGAAACTAGTAGGCCTAGAATTAAGATTTTTGGTTTAAAATGTTCGTAATGAATGCCTCTACAAATCTTGTTATGGTCAAAACCACGCCAGACTTACCGTTTTTGAGAAAAAATATGTGCATCGCACAATAACATACATATTTTCAGCTAAAAGTATGGCATAATTTGGTTTATTTTCATTTTCTCGGAAACTAGTAGGCCTAGAATTAAGATTTTTGGTTTAAAATGTTCGTAATGAATGCCTCTACAAATCTTGCTATGGTCAAAACCACGCCAGACTTACCGTTTTTGAGAAAAAATATGTGCATCGCACAATAACATACATATTTTTACATATTTTCAGCTAAAAGTATGGCATAATTTGGTTTATTTTCATTTTCTCGGAAACTAGTAGGCCTAGAATTAAGATTTTTGGTTTAAAATGTTCGTAATGAATGCCTCTACAAATCTTGTTATGGTCAAAACCACGCCAGACTTACCGTTTTTGAGAAAAAATATGTGCATCGCACAATAACATACATATTTTTACATATTTTCAGCTAAAAGTATGGCATAATTTGGTTTATTTTCATTTTCTCGGAAACTAGTAGGCCTAGAATTAAGATTTTTGGTTTAAAATGTTCGTAATGAATGCCTCTACAAATCTTGTTATGGTCAAAACCACGCCAGACTTACCGTTTTTGAGAAAAAATATGTGCATCGCACAATAACATACATATTTTTACATATTTTCAGCTAAAAGTATGGCATAATTTGGTTTATTTTCATTTTCTCGGAAACTAGTAGGCCTAGAATTAAGATTTTTGGTTTAAAATGTTCGTAATGAATGCCTCTACAAATCTTGTTATGGTCAAAACCACGCCAGACTTACCGTTTTTGAGAAAAAATATGTGCATCGCACAATAACATACATATTTTTACATATTTTCAGCTAAAAGTATGGCATAATTTGGTTTATTTTCATTTTCTCGGAAACTAGTAGGCCTAGAACTAAGATTTTTGGTTTAAAATGTTCGTAATGAATGCCTCTACAAATCTTGTTATGGTCAAAACCACGCCAGACTTACCGTTTTTGAGAAAAAATATGTGCATCGCACAATAACATACATATTTTCAACTAAAAGTATGGCATAATTTGGTTTATTTTCATTTTCTCGGAAACTAGTAGGCCTAGAATTAAGATTTTTGGTTTAAAATGTTCGTAATGAATGCCTCTACAAATCTTGTTATGGTCAAAACCACGCCAGACTTACCGTTTTTGAGAAAAAATATGTGCATCGCACAATAACATACATATTTTTACATATTTTCAGCTAAAAGTATGGCATAATTTGGTTTATTTTCATTTTCTCGGAAACTAGTAGGCCTAGAATTAAGATTTTTGGTTTAAAATGTTCGTAATGAATGCCTCTACAAATCTTGTTATGGTCAAAACCACGCCAGACTTACCGTTTTTGAGAAAAAATATGTGCATCGCACAATAACATACATATTTTCAGCTAAAAGTATGGCATAATTTGGTTTATTTTCATTTTCTCGGAAACTAGTAGGCCTAGAATTAAGATTTTTGGTTTAAAATGTTCGTAATGAATGCCTCTACAAATCTTGTTATGGTCAAAACCACGCCAGACTTACCGTTTTTGAGAAAAAATATGTGCATCGCACAATAACATACATATTTTTACATATTTTCAGCTAAAAGTATGGCATAATTTGGTTTATTTTCATTTTCTCGGAAACTAGTAGGCCTAGAACTAAGATTTTTGGTTTAAAATGTTCGTAATGAATGCCTCTACAAATCTTGTTATGGTCAAAACCACGCCAGACTTACCGTTTTTGAGAAAAAATATGTGCATCGCACAATAACATACATATTTTCAACTAAAAGTATGGCATAATTTGGTTTATTTTCATTTTCTCGGAAACTAGTAGGCCTAGAATTAAGATTTTTGGTTTAAAATGTTCGTAATGAATGCCTCTACAAATCTTGTTATGGTCAAAACCACGCCAGACTTACCGTTTTTGAGAAAAAATATGTGCATCGCACAATAACATACATATTTTTACATATTTTCAGCTAAAAGTATGGCATAATTTGGTTTATTTTCATTTTCTCGGAAACTAGTAGGCCTAGAATTAAGATTTTTGGTTTAAAATGTTCGTAATGAATGCCTCTACAAATCTTGTTATGGTCAAAACCACGCCAGACTTACCGTTTTTGAGAAAAAATATGTGCATCGCACAATAACATACATATTTTCAGCTAAAAGTATGGCATAATTTGGTTTATTTTCATTTTCTCGGAAACTAGTAGGCCTAGAATTAAGATTTTTGGTTTAAAATGTTCGTAATGAATGCCTCTACAAATCTTGTTATGGTCAAAACCACGCCAGACTTACCGTTTTTGAGAAAAAATATGTGCATCGCACAATAACATACATATTTTTACATATTTTCAGCTAAAAGTATGGCATAATTTGGTTTATTTTCATTTTCTCGGAAACTAGTAGGCCTAGAATTAAGATTTTTGGTTTAAAATGTTCGTAATGAATGCCTCTACAAATCTTGTTATGGTCAAAACCACGCCAGACTTACCGTTTTTGAGAAAAAATATGTGCATCGCACAATAACATACATATTTTCAGCTAAAAGTATGGCATAATTTGGTTTATTTTCATTTTCTCGGAAACTAGTAGGCCTAGAATTAAGATTTTTGGTTTAAAATGTTCGTAATGAATGCCTCTACAAATCTTGTTATGGTCAAAACCACGCCAGACTTACCGTTTTTGAGAAAAAATATGTGCATCGCACAATAACATACATATTTTTACATATTTTCAGCTAAAAGTATGGCATAATTTGGTTTATTTTCATTTTCTCGGAAACTAGTAGGCCTAGAATTAAGATTTTTGGTTTAAAATGTTCGTAATGAATGCCTCTACAAATCTTGTTATGGTCAAAACCACGCCAGACTTACCGTTTTTGAGAAAAAATATGTGCATCGCACAATAACATACATATTTTCAGCTAAAAGTATGGCATAATTTGGTTTATTTTCATTTTCTCGGAAACTAGTAGGCCTAGAATTAAGATTTTAGGTTTAAAATGTTCGTAATGAATGCCTCTACAAATCTTGTTATGGTCAAAACCACGCCAGACTTACCGTTTTTGAGAAAAAATATGTGCATCGCACAATAACATACATATTTTTACATATTTTCAGCTAAAAGTATGGCATAATTTGGTTTATTTTCATTTTCTCGGAAACTAGTAGGCCTAGAATTAAGATTTTTGGTTTAAAATGTTCGTAATGAATGCCTCTACAAATCTTGTTATGGTCAAAACCACGCCAGACTTACCGTTTTTGAGAAAAAATATGTGCATCGCACAATAACATACATATTTTTACATATTTTCAGCTAAAAGTATGGCATAATTTGGTTTATTTTCATTTTCTCGGAAACTAGTAGGCCTAGAATTAAGATTTTTGGTTTAAAATGTTCGTAATGAATGCCTCTACAAATCTTGTTATGGTCAAAACCACGCCAGACTTACCGTTTTTGAGAAAAAATAACATACATATTTTCAGCTAAAAGTATGGCATAATTTGGTTTATTTTCATTTTCTCGGAAACTAGTAGGCCTAGAATTAAGTTTTTTGGTTTAAAATGTTCGTAATGAATGCCTCTACAAATCTTGTTATGGTCAAAACCACGCCAGACTTACCGTTTTTGAGAAAAAATATGTGCATCGCACAATAACATACATATTTTCAGCTAAAAGTATGGCATAATTTGGTTTATTTTCATTTTCTCGGAAACTAGTAGGCCTAGAATTAAGATTTTTGGTTTAAAATGTTCGTAATGAATGCCTCTACAAATCTTGTTATGGTCAAAACCACGCCAGACTTACCGTTTTTGAGAAAAAATATGTGCATCGCACAATAACATACATATTTTTACATATTTTCAGCTAAAAGTATGGCATAATTTGGTTTATTTTCATTTTCTCGGAAACTAGTAGGCCTAGAATTAAGATTTTTGGTTTAAAATGTTCGTAATGAATGCCTCTACAAATCTTGTTATGGTCAAAACCACGCCAGACTTACCGTTTTTGAGAAAAAATATGTGCATCGCACAATAACATACATATTTTCAGCTAAAAGTATGGCATAATTTGGTTTATTTTCATTTTCTCGGAAACTAGTAGGCCTAGAATTAAGATTTTAGGTTTAAAATGTTCGTAATGAATGCCTCTACAAATCTTGTTATGGTCAAAACCACGCCAGACTTACCGTTTTTGAGAAAAAATATGTGCATCGCACAATAACATACATATTTTTACATATTTTCAGCTAAAAGTATGGCATAATTTGGTTTATTTTCATTTTCTCGGAAACTAGTAGGCCTAGAATTAAGATTTTTGGTTTAAAATGTTCGTAATGAATGCCTCTACAAATCTTGTTATGGTCAAAACCACGCCAGACTTACCGTTTTTGAGAAAAAATATGTGCATCGCACAATAACATACATATTTTTACATATTTTCAGCTAAAAGTATGGCATAATTTGGTTTATTTTCATTTTCTCGGAAACTAGTAGGCCTAGAATTAAGATTTTTGGTTTAAAATGTTCGTAATGAATGCCTCTACAAAACTTGTTATGGTCAAAACCACGCCAGACTTACCGTTTTTGAGAAAAAATAACATACATATTTTCAGCTAAAAGTATGGCATAATTTGGTTTATTTTCATTTTCTCGGAAACTAGTAGGCCTAGAATTAAGATTTTTGGTTTAAAATGTTCGTAATGAATGCCTCTACAAATCTTGTTATGGTCAAAACCACGCCAGACTTACCGTTTTTGAGAAAAAATATGTGCATCGCACAATAACATACATATTTTCAGCTAAAAGTATGGCATAATTTGGTTTATTTTCATTTTCTCGGAAACTAGTAGGCCTAGAATTAAGATTTTTGGTTTAAAATGTTCGTAATGAATGCCTCTACAAATCTTGTTATGGTCAAAACCACGCCAGACTTACCGTTTTTGAGAAAAAATATGTGCATCGCACAATAACATACATATTTTCAGCTAAAAGTATGGCATAATTTGGTTTATTTTCATTTTCTCGGAAACTAGTAGGCCTAGAATTAAGATTTTTGGTTTAAAATGTTCGTAATGAATGCCTCTACAAATCTTGTTATGGTCAAAACCACGCCAGACTTACCGTTTTTGAGAAAAAATATGTGCATCGCACAATAACATACATATTTTCAGCTAAAAGTATGGCATAATTTGGTTTATTTTCATTTTCTCGGAAACTAGTAGGCCTAGAATTAAGATTTTTGGTTTAAAATGTTCGTAATGAATGCCTCTACAAATCTTGTTATGGTCAAAACCACGCCAGACTTACCGTTTTTGAGAAAAAATATGTGCATCGCACAATAACATACATATTTTCAGCTAAAAGTATGGCATAATTTGGTTTATTTTCATTTTCTCGGAAACTAGTTGGCCTAGAATTAAGATTTTTGGTTTAAAATGTTCGTAATGAATGCCTCTACAAATCTTGTTATGGTCAAAACCACGCCAGACTTACCGTTTTTGAGAAAAAATATGTGCATCGCACAATAACATACATATTTTCAGCTAAAAGTATGGCATAATTTGGTTTATTTTCATTTTCTCGGAAACTAGTAGGCCTAGAATTAAGATTTTTGGTTTAAAATGTTCGTAATGAATGCCTCTACAAATCTTGTTATGGTCAAAACCACGCCAGACTTACTGTTTTTGAGAAAAAATATGTGCATCGCACAATAACATACATATTTTCAGCTAAAAGTATGGCATAATTTGGTTTATTTTCATTTTCTCGGAAACTAGTAGGCCTAGAATTAAGATTTTTGGTTTAAAATGTTCGTAATGAATGCCTCTACAAATCTTGTTATGGTCAAAAGCACGCCAGACTTACCGTTTTTGAGAAAAAATATGTGCATCGCACAATAACATACATATTTTTACATATTTTCAGCTAAAAGTATGGCATAATTTGGTTTATTTTCATTTTCTCGGAAACTAGTAGGCCTAGAATTAAGATTTTTAGTTTAAAATGTTCGTAATGAATGCCTCTACAAATCTTGTTATGGTCAAAACCACGCCAGACTTACCGTTTTTGAGAAAAAATATGTGCATCGCACAATAACATACATATTTTCAGCTAAAAGTATGGCATAATTTGGTTTATTTTCATTTTCTCGGAAACTAGTAGGCCTAGAATTAAGATTTTTGGTTTAAAATGTTCGTAATGAATGCCTCTACAAATCTTGTTATGGTCAAAACCACGCCAGACTTACCGTTTTTGAGAAAAAATATGTGCATCGCACAATAACATACATATTTTCAGCTAAAAGTATGGCATAATTTGGTTTATTTTCATTTTCTCGGAAACTAGTAGGCCTAGAATTAAGATTTTTGGTTTAAAATGTTCGTAATGAATGCCTCTACAAATCTTGTTATGGTCAAAACCACGCCAGACTTACCGTTTTTGAGAAAAAATATGTGCATCGCACAATAACATACATATTTTCAGCTAAAAGTATGGCATAATTTGGTTTATTTTCATTTTCTCGGAAACTAGTAGGCCTAGAATTAAGATTTTTGGTTTAAAATGTTCGTAATGAATGCCTCTACAAATCTTGTTATGGTCAAAACCACGCCAGACTTACCGTTTTTGAGAAAAAATATGTGCATCGCACAATAACATACATATTTTTACATATTTTCAGCTAAAAGTATGGCATAATTTGGTTTATTTTCATTTTCTCGGAAACTAGTAGGCCTAGAATTAAGATTTTTGGTTTAAAATGTTCGTAATGAATGCCTCTACAAATCTTGTTATGGTCAAAACCACGCCAGACTTACCGTTTTTGAGAAAAAATATGTGCATCGCACAATAACATACATATTTTCAGCTAAAAGTATGGCATAATTTGGTTTATTTTCATTTTCTCGGAAACTAGTAGGTCTAGAATTAAGATTTTTGGTTTAAAATGTTCGTAATGAATGCCTCTACAAATCTTGTTGTGGTCAAAACCACGCCAGACTTACCGTTTTTGAGAAAAAATATGTGCATCGCACAATAACATACATATTTTCAGCTAAAAGTATGGCATAATTTGGTTTATTTTCATTTTCTCGGAAACTAGTAGGCCTAGAATTAAGATTTTTGGTTTAAAATGTTCGTAATGAATGCCTCTACAAATCTTGTTATGGTCAAAACCACGCCAGACTTACCGTTTTTGAGAAAAAATATGTGCATCGCACAATAACATACATATTTTTACATATTTTCAGCTAAAAGTATGGCATAATTTGGTTTATTTTCATTTTCTCGGAAACTAGTAGGCCTAGAATTAAGATTTTTGGTTTAAAATGTTCGTAATGAATGCCTCTACAAATCTTGTTATGGTCAAAACCACGCCAGACTTACCGTTTTTGAGAAAAAATATGTGCATCGCACAATAACATACATATTTTTACATATTTTCAGCTAAAAGTATGGCATAATTTGGTTTATTTTCATTTTCTCGGAAACTAGTAGGCCTAGAATTAAGATTTTTGGTTTAAAATGTTCGTAATGAATGCCTCTACAAATCTTGTTATGGTCAAAACCACGCCAGACTTACCGTTTTTGAGAAAAAATATGTGCATCGCACAATAACATACATATTTTCAGCTAAAAGTATGGCATAATTTGGTTTATTTTCATTTTCTCGGAAACTAGTAGGCCTAGAATTAAGATTTTTGGTTTAAAATGTTCGTAATGAATGCCTCTACAAATCTTGTTACGGTCGAAACCACGCCAGACTTACCGTTTTTGAGAAAAAATATGTGCATCGCACAATAACATACATATTTTTACATATTTTCAGCTAAAAGTATGGCATAATTTGGTTTATTTTCATTTTCTCGGAAACTAGTAGGCCTAGAATTAAGATTTTTGGTTTAAAATGTTCGTAATGAATGCCTCTACTAATCTTGTTATGGTCAAAACCACGCCAGACTTACCGTTTTTGAGAAAAAATATGTGCATCGCACAATAACATACATATTTTTACATATTTTCAGCTAAAAGTATGGCATAATTTGGTTTATTTTCATTTTCTCGGAAACTAGTAGGCCTAGAATTAAGATTTTTGGTTTAAAATGTTCGTAATGAATGCCTCTACAAATCTTGTTATGGTCAAAACCACGCCAGACTTACCGTTTTTGAGAAAAAATATGTGCATCGCACAATAACATACATATTTTCAGCTAAAAGTATGGCATAATTTGGTTTATTTTCTTTTTCTCGGAAACTAGTAGGCCTAGAATTAAGATTTTTGGTTTAAAATGTTCGTAATGAATGCCTCTACAAATCTTGTTATGGTCAAAACCACGCCAGACTTACCGTTTTTGAGAAAAAATATGTGCATCGCACAATAACATACATATTTTCAGCTAAAAGTATGGCATAATTTGGTTTATTTTCATTTTCTCGGAAACTAGTAGGCCTAGAATTAAGATTTTTGGTTTAAAATGTTCGTAATGAATGCCTCTACAAATCTTGTTATGGTCAAAACCACGCCAGACTTACCGTTTTTGAGAAAAAATATGTGCATCGCACAATAACATACATATTTTTACATATTTTCAGCTAAAAGTATGGCATAATTTGGTTTATTTTCATTTTCTCGGAAACTAGTAGGCCTAGAATTAAGATTTTTGGTTTAAAATGTTCGTAATGAATGCCTCTACAAATCTTGTTATGGTCAAAACCACGCCAGACTTACCGTTTTTGAGAAAAAATATGTGCATCGCACAATAACATACATATTTTTACATATTTTCAGCTAAAAGTATGGCATAATTTGGTTTATTTTCATTTTCTCGGAAACTAGTAGGCCTAGAATTAAGATTTTTGGTTTAAAATGTTCGTAATGAATGCCTCTACAAATCTTGTTATGGTCAAAACCACGCCAGACTTACCGTTTTTGAGAAAAAATATGTGCATCGCACAATAACATACATATTTTCAGCTAAAAGTATGGCATAATTTGGTTTATTTTCATTTTCTCGGAAACTAGTAGGCCTAGAATTAAGATTTTTGGTTTAAAATGTTCGTAATGAATGCCTCTACAAATCTTGTTATGGTCAAAACCACGCCAGACTTACCGTTTTTGAGAAAAAATATGTGAATCGCACAATAACATACATATTTTTACATATTTTCAGCTAAAAGTATGGCATAATTTGGTTTATTTTCATTTTCTCGGAAACTAGTAGGCCTAGAATTAAGATTTTTGGTTTAAAATGTTCGTAATGAATGCCTCTACAAATCTTGTTATGGTCAAAACCACGCCAGACTTACCGTTTTTGAGAAAAAATATGTGCATCGCACAATAACATACATATTTTTACATATTTTCAGCTAAAAGTATGGCATAATTTGGTTTATTTTCATTTTCTCGGAAACTAGTAGGCCTAGAATTAAGATTTTTGGTTTAAAATGTTCGTAATGAATGCCTCTACAAATCTTGTTATGGTCAAAACCACGCCAGACTTACCGTTTTTGAGAAAAAATATGTGCATCGCACAATAACATACATATTTTCAGCTAAAAGTATGGCATAATTTGGTTTATTTTCATTTTCTCGGAAACTAGTAGGCCTAGAATTAAGATTTTTGGTTTAAAATGTTCGTAATGAATGCCTCTACAAATCTTGTTATGGTCAAAACCACGCCAGACTTACCGTTTTTGAGAAAAAATATGTGAATCGCACAATAACATACATATTTTTACATATTTTCAGCTAAAAGTATGGCATAATTTGGTTTATTTTCATTTTCTCGGAAACTAGTAGGCCTAGAATTAAGATTTTTGGTTTAAAATGTTCGTAATGAATGCCTCTACAAATCTTGTTATGGTCAAAACCACGCCAGACTTACCGTTTTTGAGAAAAAATATGTGCATCGCACAATAACATACATATTTTTACATATTTTCAGCTAAAAGTATGGCATAATTTGGTTTATTTTCATTTTCTCGGAAACTAGTAGGCCTAGAATTAAGATTTTTGGTTTATAATGTTCGTAATGAATGCCTCTACAAATCTTGTTATGGTCAAAACCACGCCAGACTTACCGTTTTTGAGAAAAAATATGTGCATCGCACAATAACATACATATTTTTACATATTTTCAGCTAAAAGTATGGCATAATTTGGTTTATTTTCATTTTCTCGGAAACTAGTAGGCCTAGAATTAAGATTTTTGGTTTAAAATGTTCGTAATGAATGCCTCTACAAATCTTGTTATGGTCAAAACCACGCCAGACTTACCGTTTTTGAGAAAAAATAGGTGCATCGCACAATAACATACATATTTTTACATATTTTCAGCTAAAAGTATGGCATAATTTGGTTTATTTTCATTTTCTCGGAAACTAGTAGGCCTAGAATTAAGATTTTTGGTTTAAAATGTTCGTAATGAATGCCTCTACAAATCTTGTTATGGTCAAAACCACGCCAGACTTACCGTTTTTGAGAAAAAATATGTGCATCGCACAATAACATACATATTTTCAGCTAAAAGTATGGCATAATTTGGTTTATTTTCATTTTCTCGGAAACTAGTAGGCCTAGAATTAAGATTTTTGGTTTAAAATGTTCGTAATGAATGCCTCTACAAATCTTGTTATGGTCAAAACCACGCCAGACTTACCGTTTTTGAGAAAAAATATGTGCATCGCACAATAACATACATATTTTCAGCTAAAAGTATGGCATAATTTGGTTTATTTTCATTTTCTCGGAAACTAGTAGGCCTAGAATTAAGATTTTTGGTTTAAAATGTTCGTAATGAATGCCTCTACAAATCTTGTTATGGTCAAAACCACGCCAGACTTACCGTTTTTGAGAAAAAATATGTGCATCGCACAATAACATACATATTTTTACATATTTTCAGCTAAAAGTATGGCATAATTTGGTTTATTTTCATTTTCTCGGAAACTAGTAGGCCTAGAATTAAGATTTTTGGTTTAAAATGTTCGTAATGAATGCCTCTACAAATCTTGTTATGGTCAAAACCACGCCAGACTTACCGTTTTTGAGAAAAAATATGTGCATCGCACAATAACATACATATTTTCAGCTAAAAGTATGGCATAATTTGGTTTATTTTCATTTTCTCGGAAACTAGTAGGCCTAGAATTAAGATTTTTGGTTTAAAATGTTCGTAATGAATGCCTCTACACATCTTGTTATGGTCAAAACCACGCCAGACTTACCGTTTTTGAGAAAAAATATGTGCATCGCACAATAACATACATATTTTCAGCTAAAAGTATGGCATAATTTGGTTTATTTTCATTTTCTCGGAAACTAGTAGGCCTAGAATTAAGATTTTTGGCTTAAAATGTTCGTAATGAATGCCTCTACAAATCTTGTTATGGTCAAAACCACGCCAGACTTACCGTTTTTGAGAAAAAATATGTGCATCGCACAATAACATACATATTTTCAGCTAAAAGTATGGCATAATTTGGTTTATTTTCATTTTCTCGGAAACTAGTAGGCCTAGAATTAAGATTTTTGGTTTAAAATGTTCGTAATGAATGCCTCTACAAATCTTGTTATGGTCAAAACCACGCCAGACTTACCGTTTTTGAGAAAAAATATGTGCATCGCACAATAACATACATATTTTTACATATTTTCAGCTAAAAGTATGGCATAATTTGGTTTATTTTCATTTTCTCGGAAACTAGTAGGCCTAGAATTAAGATTTTTGGTTTAAAATGTTCGTAATGAATGCCTCTACAAATCTTGTTATGGTCAAAACCACGCCAGACTTACCGTTTTTGAGAAAAAATATGTGCATCGCACAATAACATACATATTTTTACATATTTTCAGCTAAAAGTATGGCATAATTTGGTTTATTTTCATTTTCTCGGAAACTAGTAGGCCTAGAATTAAGATTTTTGGTTTAAAATGTTCGTAATGAATGCCTCTACAAATCTTGTTATGGTCAAAACCACGCCAGACTTACCGTTTTTGAGAAAAAATATGTGCATCGCACAATAACATACATATTTTCAGCTAAAAGTATGGCATAATTTGGTTTATTTTCATTTTCTCGGAAACTAGTAGGCCTAGAATTAAGATTTTTGGTTTAAAATGTTCGTAATGAATGCCTCTACAAATCTTGTTATTGTCAAAACCACGCCAGACTTACCGTTTTTGAGAAAAAATATGTGCATCGCACAATAACATACATATTTTTACATATTTTCAGCTAAAAGTATGGCATAATTTGGTTTATTTTCATTTTCTCGGAAACTAGTAGGCCTAGAATTAAGATTTTTGGTTTAAAATGTTCGTAATGAATGCCTCTACAAATCTTGTTATGGTCAAAACCACGCCAGACTTACCGTTTTTGAGAAAAAATATGTGCATCGCACAATAACATACATATTTTCAGCTAAAAGTATGGCATAATTTGGTTTATTTTCATTTTCTCGGAAACTAGTAGGCCTAGAATTAAGATTTTTGGTTTAAAATGTTCGTAATGAATGCCTCTACAAATCTTGTTATGGTCAAAACCACGCCAGACTTACCGTTTTTGAGAAAAAATATGTGCATCGCACAATAACATACATATTTTCAGCTAAAAGTATGGCATAATTTGGTTTATTTTCATTTTCTCGGAAACTAGTAGGCCTAGAATTAAGATTTTTGGTTTAAAATGTTCGTAATGAATGCCTCTACAAATCTTGTTATGGTCAAAACCACGCCAGACTTACCGTTTTTGAGAAAAAATATGTGCATCGCACAATAACATACATATTTTCAGCTAAAAGTATGGCATAATTTGGTTTATTTTCATTTTCTCGGAAACTAGTAGGCCTAGAATTAAGATTTTTGGTTTAAAATGTTCGTAATGAATGCCTCTACAAATCTTGTTATGGTCAAAACCACGCCAGACTTACCGTTTTTGAGAAAAAATATGTGCATCGCACAATAACATACATATTTTTACATATTTTCAGCTAAAAGTATGGCATAATTTGGTTTATTTTCATTTTCTCGGAAACTAGTAGGCCTAGAATTAAGATTTTTGGTTTAAAATGTTCGTAATGAATGCCTCTACAAATCTTGTTATGGTCAAAACCACGCCAGACTTACCGTTTTTGAGAAAAAATATGTGCATCGCACAATAACATACATATTTTTACATATTTTCAGCTAAAAGTATGGCATAATTTGGTTTATTTTCATTTTCTCGGAAACTAGTAGGCCTAGAATTAAGATTTTTGGTTTAAAATGTTCGTAATGAATGCCTCTACAAATCTTGTTATGGTCAAAACCACGCCAGACTTACCGTTTTTGAGAAAAAATATGTGCATCGCACAATAACATACATATTTTCAGCTAAAAGTATGGCATAATTTGGTTTATTTTCATTTTCTCGGAAACTAGTAGGCCTAGAATTAAGATTTTTGGTTTAAAATGTTCGTAATGAATGCCTCTACAAATCTTGTTATGGTCAAAACCACGCCAGACTTACCGTTTTTGAGAAAAAATATGTGCATCGCACAATAACATACATATTTTTACATATTTTCAGCTAAAAGTATGGCATAATTTGGTTTATTTTCATTTTCTCGGAAACTAGTAGGCCTAGAATTAAGATTTTTGGTTTAAAATGTTCGTAATGAATGCCTCTACAAATCTTGTTATGGTCAAAACCACGCCAGACTTACCGTTTTTGAGAAAAAATATGTGCATCGCACAATAACATACATATTTTTACATATTTTCAGCTAAAAGTATGGCATAATTTGGTTTATTTTCATTTTCTCGGAAACTAGTAGGCCTAGAATTAAGATTTTTGGTTTAAAATGTTCGTAATGAATGCCTCTACAAATCTTGTTATGGTCAAAACCACGCCAGACTTACCGTTTTTGAGAAAAAATATGTGCATCGCACAATAACATACATATTTTTACATATTTTCAGCTAAAAGTATGGCATAATTTGGTTTATTTTCATTTTCTCGGAAACTAGTAGGCCTAGAATTAAGATTTTTGGTTTAAAATGTTCGTAATGAATGCCTCTACAAATCTTGTTATGGTCAAAACCACGCCAGACTTACCGTTTTTGAGAAAAAATATGTGCATCGCACAATAACATACATATTTTCAGCTAAAAGTATGGCATAATTTGGTTTATTTTCATTTTCTCGGAAACTAGTAGGCCTAGAATTAAGATTTTTGGTTTAAAATGTTCGTAATGAATGCCTCTACAAATCTTGTTATGGTCAAAACCACGCCAGACTTACCGTTTTTGAGAAAAAATATGTGCATCGCACAATAACATACATATTTTTACATATTTTCAGCTAAAAGTATGGCATAATTTGGTTTATTTTCATTTTCTCGGAAACTAGTAGGCCTAGAATTAAGATTTTTGGTTTAAAATGTTCGTAATGAATGCCTCTACAAATCTTGTTATGGTCAAAACCACGCCAGACTTACCGTTTTTGAGAAAAAATATGTGCATCGCACAATAACATACATATTTTTACATATTTTCAGCTAAAAGTATGGCATAATTTGGTTTATTTTCATTTTCTCGGAAACTAGTAGGCCTAGAATTAAGATTTTTGGTTTAAAATGTTCGTAATGAATGCCTCTACAAATCTTGTTATGGTCAAAACCACGCCAGACTTACCGTTTTTGAGAAAAAATATGTGCATCGCACAATAACATACATATTTTCCGCTAAAAGTATGGCATAATTTGGTTTATTTTCATTTTCTCGGAAACTAGTAGGCCTAGAATTAAGATTTTTGGTTTGAAATGTTCGTAATGAATGCCTCTACAAATCTTGTTATGGTCAAAACCACGCCAGACTTACCGTTTTTGAGAAAAAATATGTGCATCGCACAATAACATACATATTTTCAGCTAAAAGTATGGCATAATTTGGTTTATTTTCATTTTCTCGGAAACTAGTAGGCCTAGAATTAAGATTTTTGGTTTAAAATGTTCGTAATGAATGCCTCTACAAATCTTGTTATGGTCAAAACCACGCCAGACTTACCGTTTTTGAGAAAAAATATGTGCATCGCACAATAACATACATATTTTTACATATTTTCAGCTAAAAGTATGGCATAATTTGGTTTATTTTCATTTTCTCGGAAACTAGTAGGCCTAGAATTAAGATTTTTGGTTTAAAATGTTCGTAATGAATGCCTCTACAAATCTTGTTATGGTCAAAACCACGCCAGACTTACCGTTTTTGAGAAAAAATATGTGCATCGCACAATAACATACATATTTTTACATATTTTCAGCTAAAAGTATGGCATAATTTGGTTTATTTTCATTTTCTCGGAAACTAGTAGGCCTAGAATTAAGATTTTTGGTTTAAAATGTTCGTAATGAATGCCTCTACAAATCTTGTTATGGTCAAAACCACGCCAGACTTACCGTTTTTGAGAAAAAATATGTGCATCGCACAATAACATACATATTTTCAGCTAAAAGTATGGCATAATTTGGTTTATTTTCATTTTCTCGGAAACTAGTAGGCCTAGAATTAAGATTTTTGGTTTAAAATGTTCGTAATGAATGCCTCTACAAATCTTGTTATGGTCAAAACCACGCCAGACTTACCGTTTTTGAGAAAAAATATGTGCATCGCACAATAACATACATATTTTTACATATTTTCAGCTAAAAGTATGGCATAATTTGGTTTATTTTCATTTTCTCGGAAACTAGTAGGCCTAGAATTAAGATTTTTGGTTTAAAATGTTCGTAATGAATGCCTCTACAAATCTTGTTATGGTCAAAACCACGCCAGACTTACCGTTTTTGAGAAAAAATATGTGCATCGCACAATAACATACATATTTTCAGCTAAAAGTATGGCATAATTTGGTTTATTTTCATTTTCTCGGAAACTAGTAGGCCTAGAATTAAGATTTTTGGTTTAAAATGTTCGTAATGAATGCCTCTACAAATCTTGTTATGGTCAAAACCACGCCAGACTTACCGTTTTTGAGAAAAAATATGTGCGTTGCACAATAACATACATATTTTTACATATTTTCAGCTAAAAGTATGGCATAATTTGGTTTATTTTCATTTTCTCGGAAACTAGTAGGCCTAGAATTAAGATTTTTGGTTTAAAATGTTCGTAATGAATGCCTCTACAAATCTTGTTATGGTCAAAACCACGCCAGACTTACCGTTTTTGAGAAAAAATATGTGCATCGCACAATAACATACATATTTTTACATATTTTCAGCTAAAAGTATGGCATAATTTGGTTTATTTTCATTTTCTCGGAAACTAGTAGGCCTAGAATTAAGATTTTTGGTTTAAAATGTTCGTAATGAATGCCTCTACAAATCTTGTTATGGTCAAAACCACGCCAGACTTACCGTTTTTGAGAAAAAATATGTGCATCGCACAATAACATACATATTTTCAGCTAAAAGTATGGCATAATTTGGTTTATTTTCATTTTCTCGGAAACTAGTAGGCCTAGAATTAAGATTTTTGGTTTGAAATGTTCGTAATGAATGCCTCTACAAATCTTGTTATGGTCAAAACCACGCCAGACTTACCGTTTTTGAGAAAAAATATGTGCATCGCACAATAACATACATATTTTCAGCTAAAAGTATGGCATAATTTGGTTTATTTTCATTTTCTCGGAAACTAGTAGGCCTAGAATTAAGATTTTTGGTTTAAAATGTTCGTAATGAATGCCTCTACAAATCTTGTTATGGTCAAAACCACGCCAGACTTACCGTTTTTGAGAAAAAATATGTGCATCGCACAATAACATACATATTTTCAGCTAAAAGTATGGCATAATTTGGTTTATTTTCATTTTCTCGGAAACTAGTAGGCCTAGAATTAAGATTTTTGGTTTAAAATGTTCGTAATGAATGCCTCTACAAATCTTGTTATGGTCAAAACCACGCCAGACTTACCGTTTTTGAGAAAAAATATGTGCATCGCACAATAACATACATATTTTCAGCTAAAAGTATGGCATAATTTGGTTTATTTTCATTTTCTCGGAAACTAGTAGGCCTAGAATTAAGATTTTTGGTTTAAAATGTTCGTAATGAATGCCTCTACAAATCTTGTTATGGTCAAAACCACGCCAGACTTACCGTTTTTGAGAAAAAATATGTGCATCGCACAATAACATACATATTTTTACATATTTTCAGCTAAAAGTATGGCATAATTTGGTTTATTTTCATTTTCTCGGAAACTAGTAGGCCTAGAATTAAGATTTTTGGTTTAAAATGTTCGTAATGAATGCCTCTACAAATCTTGTTATGGTCAAAACCACGCCAGACTTACCGTTTTTGAGAAAAAATATGTGCATCGCACAATAACATACATATTTTCAGCTAAAAGTATGGCATAATTTGGTTTATTTTCATTTTCTCGGAAACTAGTAGGCCTAGAAGAAAAGATTTTTGGTTTGAAATGTTCGTAATGAATGCCTCTACAAATCTTGTTATGGTCAAAACCACGCCAGACTTACCGTTTTTGAGAAAAAATATGTGCATCGCACAATAACATACATATTTTCAGCTAAAAGTATGGCATAATTTGGTTTATTTTCATTTTCTCGGAAACTAGTAGGCCTAGAATTAAGATTTTTGGTTTAAAATGTTCGTAATGAATGCCTCTACAAATCTTGTTATGGTCAAAACCACGCCAGACTTACCGTTTTTGAGAAAAAATATGTGCATCGCACAATAACATACATATTTTTACATATTTTCAGCTAAAAGTATGGCATAATTTGGTTTATTTTCATTTTCTCGGAAACTAGTAGGCCTAGAATTAAGATTTTTGGTTTAAAATGTTCGTAATGAATGCCTCTACAAATCTTGTTATGGTCAAAACCACGCCAGACTTACCGTTTTTGAGAAAAAATATGTGCATCGCACAATAACATACATATTTTCAGCTAAAAGTATGGCATAATTTGGTTTATTTTCATTTTCTCGGAAACTAGTAGGCCTAGAATTAAGATTTTTGGTTTAAAATGTTCGTAATGAATGCCTCTACAAATCTTGTTATGGTCAAAACAACGCCAGACTTACCGTTTTTGAGAAAAAATATGTGCATCGCACAATAACATACATATTTTCAGCTAAAAGTATGGCATAATTTGGTTTATTTTCATTTTCTCGGAAACTAGTAGGCCTAGAATTAAGATTTTTGGTTTAAAATGTTCGTAATGAATGCCTCTACAAATCTTGTTATGGTCAAAACCACGCCAGACTTACCGTTTTTGAGAAAAAATATGTGCATCGCACAATAACATACATATTTTCAGCTAAAAGTATGGCATAATTTGGTTTATTTTCATTTTCTCGGAAACTAGTAGGCCTAGAATTAAGATTTTTGGTTTAAAATGTTCGTAATGAATGCCTCTACAAATCTTGTTATGGTCAAAACCACGCCAGACTTACCGTTTTTGAGAAAAAATATGTGCATCGCACAATAACATACATATTTTTACATATTTTCAGCTAAAAGTATGGCATAATTTGGTTTATTTTCATTTTCTCGGAAACTAGTAGGCCTAGAATTAAGATTTTTGGTTTAAAATGTTCGTAATGAATGCCTCTACAAATCTTGTTATGGTCAAAACCACGCCAGACTTACCGTTTTTGAGAAAAAATATGTGCATCGCACAATAACATACATATTTTTACATATTTTCAGCTAAAAGTATGGCATAATTTGGTTTATTTTCATTTTCTCGGAAACTAGTAGGCCTAGAATTAAGATTTTTGGTTTAAAATGTTCGTAATGAATGCCTCTACAAATCTTGTTATGGTCAAAACCACGCCAGACTTACCGTTTTTGAGAAAAAATATGTGCATCGCACAATAACATACATATTTTCAGCTAAAAGTATGGCATAATTTGGTTTATTTTCATTTTCTCGGAAACTAGTAGGCCTAGAATTAAGATTTTTGGTTTAAAATGTTCGTAATGAATGCCTCTACAAATCTTGTTATGGTCAAAACCACGCCAGACTTACCGTTTTTGAGAAAAAATATGTGCATCGCACAATAACATACATATTTTTACATATTTTCAGCTAAAAGTATGTCATAATTTGGTTTATTTTCATTTTCTCGGAAACTAGTAGGCCTAGAATTAAGATTTTTGGTTTAAAATGTTCGTAATGAATGCCTCTACAAATCTTGTTATGGTCAAAACCACGCCAGACTTACCGTTTTTGAGAAAAAATATGTGCATCGCACAATAACATACATATTTTCAGCTAAAAGTATGGCATAATTTGGTTTATTTTCATTTTCTCGGAAACTAGTAGGCCTAGAATTAAGATTTTTGGTTTAAAATGTTCGTAATGAATGCCTCTACAAATCTTGTTATGGTCAAAACCACGCCAGACTTACCGTTTTTGAGAAAAAATATGTGCATCGCACAATAACATACATATTTTCAGCTAAAAGTATGGCATAATTTGGTTTATTTTCATTTTCTCGGAAACTAGTAGGCCTAGAATTAAGATTTTTGGTTTAAAATGTTCGTAATGAATGCCTCTACAAATCTTGTTATGGTCAAAACCACGCCAGACTTACCGTTTTTGAGAAAAAATATGTGCATCGCACAATAACATACATATTTTCAGCTAAAAGTATGGCATAATTTGGTTTATTTTCATTTTCTCGGAAACTAGTAGGCCTAGAATTAAGATTTTTGGTTTAAAATGTTCGTAATGAATGCCTCTACAAATCTTGTTATGGTCAAAACCACGCCAGACTTACCGTTTTTGAGAAAAAATATGTGCATCGCACAATAACATACATATTTTTACATATTTTCAGCTAAAAGTATGGCATAATTTGGTTTATTTTCATTTTCTCGGAAACTAGTAGGCCTAGAATTAAGATTTTTGGTTTAAAATGTTCGTAATGAATGCCTCTACAAATCTTGTTATGGTCAAAAACACGCCAGACTTACCGTTTTTGAGAAAAAATATGTGCATCGCACAATAACATACATATTTTTACATATTTTCAGCTGAAAGTATGGCATAATTTGGTTTATTTTCATTTTCTCGGAAACTAGTAGGCCTAGAATTAAGATTTTTGGTTTAAAATGTTCGTAATGAATGCCTCTACAAATCTTGTTATGGTCAAAACCACGCCAGACTTACCGTTTTTGAGAAAAAATATGTGCATCGCACAATAACATACATATTTTTACATATTTTCAGCTAAAAGTATGGCATAATTTGGTTTATTTTCATTTTCTCGGAAACTAGTAGGCCTAGAATTAAGATTTTTGGTTTAAAATGTTCGTAATGAATGCCTCTACAAATCTTGCTATGGTCAAAACCACGCCAGACTTACCGTTTTTGAGAAAAAATATGTGCATCGCACAATAACATACATATTTTTACATATTTTCAGCTAAAAGTATGGCATAATTTGGTTTATTTTCATTTTCTCGGAAACTAGTAGGCCTAGAATTAAGATTTTTGGTTTAAAATGTTCGTAATGAATGCCTCTACAAATCTTGTTATGGTCAAAACCACGCCAGACTTACCGTTTTTGAGAAAAAATATGTGCATCGCACAATAACATACATATTTTTACATATTTTCAGCTAAAAGTATGGCATAATTTGGTTTATTTTCATTTTCTCGGAAACTAGTAGGCCTAGAATTAAGATTTTTGGTTTAAAATGTTCGTAATGAATGCCTCTACAAATCTTGTTATGGTCAAAACCACGCCAGACTTACCGTTTTTGAGAAAAAATATGTGCATCGCACAATAACATACATATTTTTACATATTTTCAGCTAAAAGTATGTCATAATTTGGTTTATTTTCATTTTCTCGGAAACTAGTAGGCCTAGAATTAAGATTTTTGGTTTAAAATGTTCGTAATGAATGCCTCTACAAATCTTGTTATGGTCAAAACCACGCCAGACTTACCGTTTTTGAGAAAAAATATGTGCATCGCACAATAACATACATATTTTCAGCTAAAAGTATGGCATAATTTGGTTTATTTTCATTTTCTCGGAAACTAGTAGGCCTAGAATTAAGATTTTTGGTTTAAAATGTTCGTAATGAATGCCTCTACAAATCTTGTTATGGTCAAAACCACGCCAGACTTACCGTTTTTGAGAAAAAATATGTGCATCGCACAATAACATACATATTTTCAGCTAAAAGTATGGCATAATTTGGTTTATTTTCATTTTCTCGGAAACTAGTAGGCCTAGAATTAAGATTTTTGGTTTAAAATGTTCGTAATGAATGCCTCTACAAATCTTGTTATGGTCAAAACCACGCCAGACTTACCGTTTTTGAGAAAAAATATGTGCATCGCACAATAACATACATATTTTCAGCTAAAAGTATGGCATAATTTGGTTTATTTTCATTTTCTCGGAAACTAGTAGGCCTAGAATTAAGATTTTTGGTTTAAAATGTTCGTAATGAATGCCTCTACAAATCTTGTTATGGTCAAAACCACGCCAGACTTACCGTTTTTGAGAAAAAATATGTGCATCGCACAATAACATACATATTTTCAGCTAAAAGTATGGCATAATTTGGTTTATTTTCATTTTCTCGGAAACTAGTAGGCCTAGAATTAAGATTTTTGGTTTAAAATGTTCGTAATGAATGCCTCTACAAATCTTGTTATGGTCAAAACCACGCCAGACTTACCGTTTTTGAGAAAAAATATGTGCATCGCACAATAACATACATATTTTTACATATTTTCAGCTAAAAGTATGGCATAATTTGGTTTATTTTCATTTTCTCGGAAACTAGTAGGCCTAGAATTAAGATTTTTGGTTTAAAATGTTCGTAATGAATGCCTCTACAAATCTTGTTATGGTCAAAACCACGCCAGACTTACCGTTTTTGAGAAAAAATATGTGCATCGCACAATAACATACATATTTTTACATATTTTCAGCTAAAAGTATGGCATAATTTGGTTTATTTTCATTTTCTCGGAAACTAGTAGGCCTAGAATTAAGATTTTTGGTTTAAAATGTTCGTAATGAATGCCTCTACAAATCTTGTTATGGTCAAAACCACGCCAGACTTACCGTTTTTGAGAAAAAATATGTGCATCGCACAATAACATACATATTTTTACATATTTTCAGCTAAAAGTATGGCATAATTTGGTTTATTTTCATTTTCTCGGAAACTAGTAGGCCTAGAATTAAGATTTTTGGTTTAAAATGTTCGTAATGAATGCCTCTACAAATCTTGCTATGGTCAAAACCACGCCAGACTTACCGTTTTTGAGAAAAAATATGTGCATCGCACAATAACATACATATTTTCAGCTAAAAGTATGGCATAATTTGGTTTATTTTCATTTTCTCGGAAACTAGTAGGCCTAGAATTAAGATTTTTGGTTTAAAATGTTCGTAATGAATGCCTCTACAAATCTTGTTATGGTCAAAACCACGCCAGACTTACCGTTTTTGAGAAAAAATATGTGCATCGCACAATAACATACATATTTTTACATATTTTCAGCTAAAAGTATGGCATAATTTGGTTTATTTTCATTTTCTCGGAAACTAGTAGGCCTAGAATTAAGATTTTTGGTTTAAAATGTTCGTAATGAATGCCTCTACAAATCTTGTTATGGTCAAAACCACGCCAGACTTACCGTTTTTGAGAAAAAATATGTGCATCGCACAATAACATACATATTTTTACATATTTTCAGCTAAAAGTATGGCATAATTTGGTTTATTTTCATTTTCTCGGAAACTAGTAGGCCTAGAATTAAGATTTTTGGTTTAAAATGTTCGTAATGAATGCCTCTACAAATCTTTTTATGGTCAAAACCACGCCAGACTTACCGTTTTTGAGAAAAAATATGTGCATCGCACAATAACATACATATTTTTACATATTTTCAGCTAAAAGTATGGCATAATTTGGTTTATTTTCATTTTCTCGGAAACTAGTAGGCCTAGAATTAAGATTTTTGGTTTAAAATGTTCGTAATGAATGCCTCTACAAATCTTGTTATGGTCAAAACCACGCCAGACTTACCGTTTTTGAGAAAAAATATGTGCATCGCACAATAACATACATATTTTCAGCTAAAAGTATGGCATAATTTGGTTTATTTTCATTTTCTCGGAAACTAGTAGGCCTAGAATTAAGATTTTTGGTTTAAAATGTTCGTAATGAATGCCTCTACAAATCTTGTTATGGTCAAAACCACGCCAGACTTACCGTTTTTGAGAAAAAATATGTGCATCGCACAATAACATGCATATTTTCAGCTAAAAGTATGGCATAATTTGGTTTATTTTCATTTTCTCGGAAACTAGTAGGCCTAGAATTAAGATTTTTGGTTTAAAATGTTCGTAATGAATGCCTCTACAAATCTTGTTATGGTCAAAACCACGCCAGACTTACCGTTTTTGAGAAAAAATATGTGCATCGCACAATAACATACATATTTTCAGCTAAAAGTATGGCATAATTTGGTTTATTTTCATTTTCTCGGAAACTAGTAGGCCTAGAATTAAGATTTTTGGTTTAAAATGTTCGTAATGAATGCCTCTACAAATCTTGTTATGGTCAAAACCACGCCAGACTTACCGTTTTTGAGAAAAAATATGTGCATCGCACAATAACATACATATTTTTACATATTTTCAGCTAAAAGTATGGCATAATTTGGTTTATTTTCATTTTCTCGGAAACTAGTAGGCCTAGAATTAAGATTTTTGGTTTAAAATGTTCGTAATGAATGCCTCTACAAATCTTGTTATGGTCAAAACCACGCCAGACTTACCGTTTTTGAGAAAAAATATGTGCATCGCACAATAACATACATATTTTTACATATTTTCAGCTAAAAGTATGGCATAATTTGGTTTATTTTCATTTTCTCGGAAACTAGTAGGCCTAGAATTAAGATTTTTGGTTTAAAATGTTCGTAATGAATGCCTCTACAAATCTTGTTATGGTCAAAACCACGCCAGACTTACCGTTTTTGAGAAAAAATATGTGCATCGCACAATAACATACATATTTTTACATATTTTCAGCTAAAAGTATGGCATAATTTGGTTTATTTTCATTTTCTCGGAAACTAGTAGGCCTAGAATTAAGATTTTTGGTTTAAAATGTTCGTAATGAATGCCTCTACAAATCTTGTTATGGTCAAAACCACGCCAGACTTACCGTTTTTGAGAAAAAATATGTGCATCGCACAATAACATACATATTTTTACATATTTTCAGCTAAAAGTATGGCATAATTTGGTTTATTTTCATTTTCTCGGAAACTAGTAGGCCTAGAATTAAGATTTTTGGTTTAAAATGTTCGTAATGAATGCCTCTACAAATCTTGTTATGGTCAAAACCACGCCAGACTTACCGTTTTTGAGAAAAAATATGTGCATCGCACAATAACATACATATTTTTACATATTTTCAGCTAAAAGTATGGCATAATTTGGTTTATTTTCATTTTCTCGGAAACTAGTAGGCCTAGAATTAAGATTTTTGGTTTAAAATGTTCGTAATGAATGCCTCTACAAATCTTGCTATGGTCAAAACCACGCCAGACTTACCGTTTTTGAGAAAAAATATGTGCATCGCACAATAACATACATATTTTTACATATTTTCAGCTAAAAGTATGGCATAATTTGGTTTATTTTCATTTTCTCGGAAACTAGTAGGCCTAGAATTAAGATTTTTGGTTTAAAATGTTCGTAATGAATGCCTCTACAAATCTTGTTATGGTCAAAACCACGCCAGACTTACCGTTTTTGAGAAAAAATATGTGCATCGCACAATAACATACATATTTTTACATATTTTCAGCTAAAAGTATGGCATAATTTGGTTTATTTTCATTTTCTCGGAAACTAGTAGGCCTAGAATTAAGATTTTTGGTTTAAAATGTTCGTAATGAATGCCTCTACAAATCTTGTTATGGTCAAAACCACGCCAGACTTACCGTTTTTGAGAAAAAATATGTGCATCGCACAATAACATACATATTTTCAGCTAAAAGTATGGCATAATTTGGTTTATTTTCATTTTCTCGGAAACTAGTAGGCCTAGAATTAAGATTTTTGGTTTAAAATGTTCGTAATGAATGCCTCTACAAATCTTGTTATGGTCAAAACCACGCCAGACTTACCGTTTTTGAGAAAAAATATGTGCATCGCACAATAACATACATATTTTTACATATTTTCAGCTAAAAGTATGGCATAATTTGGTTTATTTTCATTTTCTCGGAAACTAGTAGGCCTAGAATTAAGATTTTTGGTTTAAAATGTTCGTAATGAATGCCTCTACAAATCTTGTTATGGTCAGAACCACGCCAGACTTACCGCTTTTGAGAAAAAATATGTGCATCGCACAATAACATACATATTTTCAGCTAAAAGTATGGCATAATTTGGTTTATTTTCATTTTCTCGGAAACTAGTAGGCCTAGAATTAAGATTTTTGGTTTAAAATGTTCGTAATGAATGCCTCTACAAATCTTGTTATGGTCAAAACCACGCCAGACTTACCGTTTTTGAGAAAAAATATGTGCATCGCACAATAACATACATATTTTCAGCTAAAAGTATGGTATAATTTGGTTTATTTTCATTTTCTCGGAAACTAGTAGGCCTAGAATTAAGATTTTTGGTTTAAAATGTTCGTAATGAATGCCTCTACAAATCTTGTTATGGTCAAAACCACGCCAGACTTACCGTTTTTGAGAAAAAATATGTGCATCGCACAATAACATACATATTTTCAGCTAAAAGTATGGCATAATTTGGTTTATTTTCATTTTCTCGGAAACTAGTAGGCCTAGAATTAAGATTTTTGGTTTAAAATGTTCGTAATGAATGCCTCTACAAATCTTGTTATGGTCAAAACCACGCCAGACTTACCGTTTTTGAGAAAAAATATGTGCATCGCACAATAACATACATATTTTTACATATTTTCAGCTAAAAGTATGGCATAATTTGGTTTATTTTCATTTTCTCGGAAACTAGTAGGCCTAGAATTAAGATTTTTGGTTTAAAATGTTCGTAATGAATGCCTCTACAAATCTTGTTATGGTCAAAACCACGCCAGACTTACCGTTTTTGAGAAAAAATATGTGCATCGCACAATAACATACATATTTTTACATATTTTCAGCTAAAAGTATGGCATAATTTGGTTTATTTTCATTTTCTCGGAAACTAGTAGGCCTAGAATTAAGATTTTTGGTTTAAAATGTTCGTAATGAATGCCTCTACAAATCTTGTTATGGTCAAAACCACGCCAGACTTACCGTTTTTGAGAAAAAATATGTGCATCGCACAATAACATACATATTTTTACATATTTTCAGCTAAAAGTATGGCATAATTTGGTTTATTTTCATTTTCTCGGAAACTAGTAGGCCTAGAATTAAGATTTTTGGTTTAAAATGTTCGT
The DNA here is from genome assembly GCA_930367185.1 of Myathropa florea. NCBI lineage: Eukaryota > Metazoa > Arthropoda > Insecta > Diptera > Syrphidae > Myathropa > Myathropa florea. The sequence continues at coordinate 78,490,293 of OV884003.1, read as the reverse complement.
AATGAATGCCTCTACAAATCTTGTTATGGTCAAAACCACGCCAGACTTACCGTTTTTGAGAAAAAATATGTGCATCGCACAATAACATACATATTTTCAGCTAAAAGTATGGCATAATTTGGTTTATTTTCATTTTCTCGGAAACTAGTAGGCCTAGAATTAAGATTTTTGGTTTAAAATGTTCGTAATGAATGCCTCTACAAATCTTGTTATGGTCAAAACCACGCCAGACTTACCGTTTTTGAGAAAAAATATGTGCATCGCACAATAACATACATATTTTTACATATTTTCAGCTAAAAGTATGGCATAATTTGGTTTATTTTCATTTTCTCGGAAACTAGTAGGCCTAGAATTAAGATTTTTGGTTTAAAATGTTCGTAATGAATGCCTCTACAAATCTTGTTATGGTCAGAACCACGCCAGACTTACCGCTTTTGAGAAAAAATATGTGCATCGCACAATAACATACATATTTTCAGCTAAAAGTATGGCATAATTTGGTTTATTTTCATTTTCTCGGAAACTAGTAGGCCTAGAATTAAGATTTTTGGTTTAAAATGTTCGTAATGAATGCCTCTACAAATCTTGTTATGGTCAAAACCACGCCAGACTTACCGTTTTTGAGAAAAAATATGTGCATCGCACAATAACATACATATTTTCAGCTAAAAGTATGGCATAATTTGGTTTATTTTCATTTTCTCGGAAACTAGTAGGCCTAGAATTAAGATTTTTGGTTTAAAATGTTCGTAATGAATGCCTCTACAAATCTTGTTATGGTCAAAACCACGCCAGACTTACCGTTTTTGAGAAAAAATATGTGCATCGCACAATAACATACATATTTTCAGCTAAAAGTATGGCATAATTTGGTTTATTTTCATTTTCTCGGAAACTAGTAGGCCTAGAATTAAGATTTTTGGTTTAAAATGTTCGTAATGAATGCCTCTACAAATCTTGTTATGGTCAAAACCACGCCAGACTTACCGTTTTTGAGAAAAAATATGTGCATCGCACAATAACATACATATTTTTACATATTTTCAGCTAAAAGTATGGCATAATTTGGTTTATTTTCATTTTCTCGGAAACTAGTAGGCCTAGAATTAAGATTTTTGGTTTAAAATGTTCGTAATGAATGCCTCTACAAATCTTGTTATGGTCAAAACCACGCCAGACTTACCGTTTTTGAGAAAAAATATGTGCATCGCACAATAACATACATATTTTTACATATTTTCAGCTAAAAGTATGGCATAATTTGGTTTATTTTCATTTTCTCGGAAACTAGTAGGCCTAGAATTAAGATTTTTGGTTTAAAATGTTCGTAATGAATGCCTCTACAAATCTTGTTATGGTCAAAACCACGCCAGACTTACCGTTTTTGAGAAAAAATATGTGCATCGCACAATAACATACATATTTTCAGCTAAAAGTATGGCATAATTTGGTTTATTTTCATTTTCTCGGAAACTAGTAGGCCTAGAATTAAGATTTTTGGTTTAAAATGTTCGTAATGAATGCCTCTACAAATCTTTTTATGGTCAAAACCACGCCAGACTTACCGTTTTTGAGAAAAAATATGTGCATCGCACAATAACATACATATTTTTACATATTTTCAGCTAAAAGTATGGCATAATTTGGTTTATTTTCATTTTCTCGGAAACTAGTAGGCCTAGAATTAAGATTTTTGGTTTAAAATGTTCGTAATGAATGCCTCTACAAATCTTGTTATGGTCAAAACCACGCCAGACTTACCGTTTTTGAGAAAAAATATGTGCATCGCACAATAACATACATATTTTCAGCTAAAAGTATGGCATAATTTGGTTTATTTTCATTTTCTCGGAAACTAGTAGGCCTAGAATTAAGATTTTTGGTTTAAAATGTTCGTAATGAATGCCTCTACAAATCTTGTTATGGTCAAAACCACGCCAGACTTACCGTTTTTGAGAAAAAATATGTGCATCGCACAATAACATGCATATTTTCAGCTAAAAGTATGGCATAATTTGGTTTATTTTCATTTTCTCGGAAACTAGTAGGCCTAGAATTAAGATTTTTGGTTTAAAATGTTCGTAATGAATGCCTCTACAAATCTTGTTATGGTCAAAACCACGCCAGACTTACCGTTTTTGAGAAAAAATATGTGCATCGCACAATAACATACATATTTTCAGCTAAAAGTATGGCATAATTTGGTTTATTTTCATTTTCTCGGAAACTAGTAGGCCTAGAATTAAGATTTTTGGTTTAAAATGTTCGTAATGAATGCCTCTACAAATCTTGTTATGGTCAAAACCACGCCAGACTTACCGTTTTTGAGAAAAAATATGTGCATCGCACAATAACATACATATTTTCAGCTAAAAGTATGGCATAATTTGGTTTATTTTCATTTTCTCGGAAACTAGTAGGCCTAGAATTAAGATTTTTGGTTTAAAATGTTCGTAATGAATGCCTCTACAAATCTTGTTATGGTCAAAACCACGCCAGACTTACCGTTTTTGAGAAAAAATATGTGCATCGCACAATAACATACATATTTTCAGCTAAAAGTATGGCATAATTTGGTTTATTTTCATTTTCTCGGAAACTAGTAGGCCTAGAATTAAGATTTTTGGTTTAAAATGTTCGTAATGAATGCCTCTACAAATCTTGTTATGGTCAAAACCACGCCAGACTTACCGTTTTTGAGAAAAAATATGTGCATCGCACAATAACATACATATTTTCAGCTAAAAGTATGGCATAATTTGGTTTATTTTCATTTTCTCGGAAACTAGTAGGCCTAGAATTAAGATTTTTGGTTTAAAATGTTCGTAATGAATGCCTCTACAAATCTTTTTATGGTCAAAACCACGCCAGACTTACCGTTTTTGAGAAAAAATATGTGCATCGCACAATAACATACATATTTTTACATATTTTCAGCTAAAAGTATGGCATAATTTGGTTTATTTTCATTTTCTCGGAAACTAGTAGGCCTAGAATTAAGATTTTTGGTTTAAAATGTTCGTAATGAATGCCTCTACAAATCTTGTTATGGTCAAAACCACGCCAGACTTACCGTTTTTGAGAAAAAATATGTGCATCGCACAATAACATACATATTTTTACATATTTTCAGCTAAAAGTATGGCATAATTTGGTTTATTTTCATTTTCTCGGAAACTAGTAGGCCTAGAATTAAGATTTTTGGTTTAAAATGTTCGTAATGAATGCCTCTACAAATCTTGCTATGGTCAAAACCACGCCAGACTTACCGTTTTTGAGAAAAAATATGTGCATCGCACAATAACATACATATTTTTACATATTTTCAGCTAAAAGTATGGCATAATTTGGTTTATTTTCATTTTCTCGGAAACTAGTAGGCCTAGAATTAAGATTTTTGGTTTAAAATGTTCGTAATGAATGCCTCTACAAATCTTGTTATGGTCAAAACCACGCCAGACTTACCGTTTTTGAGAAAAAATATGTGCATCGCACAATAACATACATATTTTTACATATTTTCAGCTAAAAGTATGGCATAATTTGGTTTATTTTCATTTTCTCGGAAACTAGTAGGCCTAGAATTAAGATTTTTGGTTTAAAATGTTCGTAATGAATGCCTCTACAAATCTTGTTATGGTCAAAACCACGCCAGACTTACCGTTTTTGAGAAAAAATATGTGCATCGCACAATAACATACATATTTTCAGCTAAAAGTATGGCATAATTTGGTTTATTTTCATTTTCTCGGAAACTAGTAGGCCTAGAATTAAGATTTTTGGTTTAAAATGTTCGTAATGAATGCCTCTACAAATCTTGTTATGGTCAAAACCACGCCAGACTTACCGTTTTTGAGAAAAAATATGTGCATCGCACAATAACATACATATTTTTACATATTTTCAGCTAAAAGTATGGCATAATTTGGTTTATTTTCATTTTCTCGGAAACTAGTAGGCCTAGAATTAAGATTTTTGGTTTAAAATGTTCGTAATGAATGCCTCTACAAATCTTGTTATGGTCAGAACCACGCCAGACTTACCGCTTTTGAGAAAAAATATGTGCATCGCACAATAACATACATATTTTCAGCTAAAAGTATGGCATAATTTGGTTTATTTTCATTTTCTCGGAAACTAGTAGGCCTAGAATTAAGATTTTTGGTTTAAAATGTTCGTAATGAATGCCTCTACAAATCTTGTTATGGTCAAAACCACGCCAGACTTACCGTTTTTGAGAAAAAATATGTGCATCGCACAATAACATACATATTTTCAGCTAAAAGTATGGCATAATTTGGTTTATTTTCATTTTCTCGGAAACTAGTAGGCCTAGAATTAAGATTTTTGGTTTAAAATGTTCGTAATGAATGCCTCTACAAATCTTGTTATGGTCAAAACCACGCCAGACTTACCGTTTTTGAGAAAAAATATGTGCATCGCACAATAACATACATATTTTCAGCTAAAAGTATGGCATAATTTGGTTTATTTTCATTTTCTCGGAAACTAGTAGGCCTAGAATTAAGATTTTTGGTTTAAAATGTTCGTAATGAATGCCTCTACAAATCTTGTTATGGTCAAAACCACGCCAGACTTACCGTTTTTGAGAAAAAATATGTGCATCGCACAATAACATACATATTTTTACATATTTTCAGCTAAAAGTATGGCATAATTTGGTTTATTTTCATTTTCTCGGAAACTAGTAGGCCTAGAATTAAGATTTTTGGTTTAAAATGTTCGTAATGAATGCCTCTACAAATCTTGTTATGGTCAAAACCACGCCAGACTTACCGTTTTTGAGAAAAAATATGTGCATCGCACAATAACATACATATTTTTACATATTTTCAGCTAAAAGTATGGCATAATTTGGTTTATTTTCATTTTCTCGGAAACTAGTAGGCCTAGAATTAAGATTTTTGGTTTAAAATGTTCGTAATGAATGCCTCTACAAATCTTGTTATGGTCAAAACCACGCCAGACTTACCGTTTTTGAGAAAAAATATGTGCATCGCACAATAACATACATATTTTCAGCTAAAAGTATGGCATAATTTGGTTTATTTTCATTTTCTCGGAAACTAGTAGGCCTAGAATTAAGATTTTTGGTTTAAAATGTTCGTAATGAATGCCTCTACAAATCTTTTTATGGTCAAAACCACGCCAGACTTACCGTTTTTGAGAAAAAATATGTGCATCGCACAATAACATACATATTTTTACATATTTTCAGCTAAAAGTATGGCATAATTTGGTTTATTTTCATTTTCTCGGAAACTAGTAGGCCTAGAATTAAGATTTTTGGTTAAAAATGTTCGTAATGAATGCCTCTACAAATCTTGTTATGGTCAAAACCACGCCAGACTTACCGTTTTTGAGAAAAAATATGTGCATCGCACAATAACATACATATTTTCAGCTAAAAGTATGGCATAATTTGGTTTATTTTCATTTTCTCGGAAACTAGTAGGCCTAGAATTAAGATTTTTGGTTTAAAATGTTCGTAATGAATGCCTCTACAAATCTTGTTATGGTCAAAACCACGCCAGACTTACCGTTTTTGAGAAAAAATATGTGCATCGCACAATAACATACATATTTTTACATATTTTCAGCTAAAAGTATGGCATAATTTGGTTTATTTTCATTTTCTCGGAAACTAGTAGGCCTAGAATTAAGTTTTTTGGTTTAAAATGTTCGTAATGAATGCCTCTACAAATCTTGTTATGGTCAAAACCACGCCAGACTTACCGTTTTTGAGAAAAAATATGTGCATCGCACAATAACATACATATTTTTACATATTTTCAGCTAAAAGTATGGCATAATTTGGTTTATTTTCATTTTCTCGGAAACTAGTAGGCCTAGAATTAAGATTTTTGGTTTAAAATGTTCGTAATGAATGCCTCTACAAATCTTTTTATGGTCAAAACCACGCCAGACTTACCGTTTTTGAGAAAAAATATGTGCATCGCACAATAACATACATATTTTTACATATTTTCAGCTAAAAGTATGGCATAATTTGGTTTATTTTCATTTTCTCGGAAACTAGTAGGCCTAGAATTAAGATTTTTGGTTTAAAATGTTCGTAATGAATGCCTCTACAAATCTTGTTATGGTCAAAACCACGCCAGACTTACCGTTTTTGAGAAAAAATATGTGCATCGCACAATAACATACATATTTTCAGCTAAAAGTATGGCATAATTTGGTTTATTTTCATTTTCTCGGAAACTAGTAGGCCTAGAATTAAGATTTTTGGTTTAAAATGTTCGTAATGAATGCCTCTACAAATCTTGTTATGGTCAAAACCACGCCAGACTTACCGTTTTTGAGAAAAAATATGTGCATCGCACAATAACATGCATATTTTCAGCTAAAAGTATGGCATAATTTGGTTTATTTTCATTTTCTCGGAAACTAGTAGGCCTAGAATTAAGATTTTTGGTTTAAAATGTTCGTAATGAATGCCTCTACAAATCTTGTTATGGTCAAAACCACGCCAGACTTACCGTTTTTGAGAAAAAATATGTGCATCGCACAATAACATACATATTTTCAGCTAAAAGTATGGCATAATTTGGTTTATTTTCATTTTCTCGGAAACTAGTAGGCCTAGAATTAAGATTTTTGGTTTAAAATGTTCGTAATGAATGCCTCTACAAATCTTGTTATGGTCAAAACCACGCCAGACTTACCGTTTTTGAGAAAAAATATGTGCATCGCACAATAACATACATATTTTTACATATTTTCAGCTAAAAGTATGGCATAATTTGGTTTATTTTCATTTTCTCGGAAACTAGTAGGCCTAGAATTAAGATTTTTGGTTTAAAATGTTCGTAATGAATGCCTCTACAAATCTTGTTATGGTCAAAACCACGCCAGACTTACCGTTTTTGAGAAAAAATATGTGCATCGCACAATAACATACATATTTTTACATATTTTCAGCTAAAAGTATGGCATAATTTGGTTTATTTTCATTTTCTCGGAAACTAGTAGGCCTAGAATTAAGATTTTTGGTTTAAAATGTTCGTAATGAATGCCTCTACAAATCTTGTTATGGTCAAAACCACGCCAGACTTACCGTTTTTGAGAAAAAATATGTGCATCGCACAATAACATACATATTTTTACATATTTTCAGCTAAAAGTATGGCATAATTTGGTTTATTTTCATTTTCTCGGAAACTAGTAGGCCTAGAATTAAGATTTTTGGTTTAAAATGTTCGTAATGAATGCCTCTACAAATCTTGTTATGGTCAAAACCACGCCAGACTTACCGTTTTTGAGAAAAAATATGTGCATCGCACAATAACATACATATTTTCAGCTAAAAGTATGGCATAATTTGGTTTATTTTCATTTTCTCGGAAACTAGTAGGCCTAGAATTAAGATTTTTGGTTTAAAATGTTCGTAATGAATGCCTCTACAAATCTTGTTATGGTCAAAACCACGCCAGACTTACCGTTTTTGAGAAAAAATATGTGCATCGCACAATAACATACATATTTTTACATATTTTCAGCTAAAAGTATGGCATAATTTGGTTTATTTTCATTTTCTCGGAAACTAGTAGGCCTAGAATTAAGATTTTTGGTTTAAAATGTTCGTAATGAATGCCTCTACAAATCTTGTTATGGTCAAAACCACGCCAGACTTACCGTTTTTGAGAAAAAATATGTGCATCGCACAATAACATACATATTTTTACATATTTTCAGCTAAAAGTATGGCATAATTTGGTTTATTTTCATTTTCTCGGAAACTAGTAGGCCTAGAATTAAGATTTTTGGTTTAAAATGTTCGTAATGAATGCCTCTACAAATCTTGTTATGGTCAAAACCACGCCAGACTTACCGTTTTTGAGAAAAAATATGTGCATCGCACAATAACATACATATTTTTACATATTTTCAGCTAAAAGTATGGCATAATTTGGTTTATTTTCATTTTCTCGGAAACTAGTAGGCCTAGAATTAAGATTTTTGGTTTAAAATGTTCGTAATGAATGCCTCTACAAATCTTGTTATGGTCAAAACCACGCCAGACTTACCGTTTTTGAGAAAAAATATGTGCATCGCACAATAACATACATATTTTTACATATTTTCAGCTAAAAGTATGGCATAATTTGGTTTATTTTCATTTTCTCGGAAACTAGTAGGCCTAGAATTAAGATTTTTGGTTTAAAATGTTCGTAATGAATGCCTCTACAAATCTTTTTATGGTCAAAACCACGCCAGACTTACCGTTTTTGAGAAAAAATATGTGCATCGCACAATAACATACATATTTTTACATATTTTCAGCTAAAAGTATGGCATAATTTGGTTTATTTTCATTTTCTCGGAAACTAGTAGGCCTAGAATTAAGATTTTTGGTTAAAAATGTTCGTAATGAATGCCTCTACAAATCTTGTTATGGTCAAAACCACGCCAGACTTACCGTTTTTGAGAAAAAATATGTGCATCGCACAATAACATACATATTTTCAGCTAAAAGTATGGCATAATTTGGTTTATTTTCATTTTCTCGGAAACTAGTAGGCCTAGAATTAAGATTTTTGGTTTAAAATGTTCGTAATGAATGCCTCTACAAATCTTGTTATGGTCAAAACCACGCCAGACTTACCGTTTTTGAGAAAAAATATGTGCATCGCACAATAACATACATATTTTTACATATTTTCAGCTAAAAGTATGGCATAATTTGGTTTATTTTCATTTTCTCGGAAACTAGTAGGCCTAGAATTAAGTTTTTTGGTTTAAAATGTTCGTAATGAATGCCTCTACAAATCTTGTTATGGTCAAAACCACGCCAGACTTACCGTTTTTGAGAAAAAATATGTGCATCGCACAATAACATACATATTTTTACATATTTTCAGCTAAAAGTATGGCATAATTTGGTTTATTTTCATTTTCTCGGAAACTAGTAGGCCTAGAATTAAGATTTTTGGTTTAAAATGTTCGTAATGAATGCCTCTACAAATCTTTTTATGGTCAAAACCACGCCAGACTTACCGTTTTTGAGAAAAAATATGTGCATCGCACAATAACATACATATTTTTACATATTTTCAGCTAAAAGTATGGCATAATTTGGTTTATTTTCATTTTCTCGGAAACTAGTAGGCCTAGAATTAAGATTTTTGGTTTAAAATGTTCGTAATGAATGCCTCTACAAATCTTGTTATGGTCAAAACCACGCCAGACTTACCGTTTTTGAGAAAAAATATGTGCATCGCACAATAACATACATATTTTCAGCTAAAAGTATGGCATAATTTGGTTTATTTTCATTTTCTCGGAAACTAGTAGGCCTAGAATTAAGATTTTTGGTTTAAAATGTTCGTAATGAATGCCTCTACAAATCTTGTTATGGTCAAAACCACGCCAGACTTACCGTTTTTGAGAAAAAATATGTGCATCGCACAATAACATGCATATTTTCAGCTAAAAGTATGGCATAATTTGGTTTATTTTCATTTTCTCGGAAACTAGTAGGCCTAGAATTAAGATTTTTGGTTTATAATGTTCGTAATGAATGCCTCTACAAATCTTGTTATGGTCAAAACCACGCCAGACTTACCGTTTTTGAGAAAAAATATGTGCATCGCACAATAACATACATATTTTCAGCTAAAAGTATGGCATAATTTGGTTTATTTTCATTTTCTCGGAAACTAGTAGGCCTAGAATTAAGATTTTTGGTTTAAAATGTTCGTAATGAATGCCTCTACAAATCTTGTTATGGTCAAAACCACGCCAGACTTACCGTTTTTGAGAAAAAATATGTGCATCGCACAATAACATACATATTTTTACATATTTTCAGCTAAAAGTATGGCATAATTTGGTTTATTTTCATTTTCTCGGAAACTAGTAGGCCTAGAATTAAGATTTTTGGTTTAAAATGTTCGTAATGAATGCCTCTACAAATCTTGTTATGGTCAAAACCACGCCAGACTTACCGTTTTTGAGAAAAAATATGTGCATCGCACAATAACATACATATTTTTACATATTTTCAGCTAAAAGTATGGCATAATTTGGTTTATTTTCATTTTCTCGGAAACTAGTAGGCCTAGAATTAAGATTTTTGGTTTAAAATGTTCGTAATGAATGCCTCTACAAATCTTGTTATGGTCAAAACCACGCCAGACTTACCGTTTTTGAGAAAAAATATGTGCATCGCACAATAACATACATATTTTTACATATTTTCAGCTAAAAGTATGGCATAATTTGGTTTATTTTCATTTTCTCGGAAACTAGTAGGCCTAGAATTAAGATTTTTGGTTTAAAATGTTCGTAATGAATGCCTCTACAAATCTTGTTATGGTCAAAACCACGCCAGACTTACCGTTTTTGAGAAAAAATATGTGCATCGCACAATAACATACATATTTTCAGCTAAAAGTATGGCATAATTTGGTTTATTTTCATTTTCTCGGAAACTAGTAGGCCTAGAATTAAGATTTTTGGTTTAAAATGTTCGTAATGAATGCCTCTACAAATCTTGTTATGGTCAAAACCACGCCAGACTTACCGTTTTTGAGAAAAAATATGTGCATCGCACAATAACATACATATTTTTACATATTTTCAGCTAAAAGTATGGCATAATTTGGTTTATTTTCATTTTCTCGGAAACTAGTAGGCCTAGAATTAAGATTTTTGGTTTAAAATGTTCGTAATGAATGCCTCTACAAATCTTGTTATGGTCAAAACCACGCCAGACTTACCGTTTTTGAGAAAAAATATGTGCATCGCACAATAACATACATATTTTTACATATTTTCAGCTAAAAGTATGGCATAATTTGGTTTATTTTCATTTTCTCGGAAACTAGTAGGCCTAGAATTAAGATTTTTGGTTTAAAATGTTCGTAATGAATGCCTCTACAAATCTTGTTATGGTCAAAACCACGCCAGACTTACCGTTTTTGAGAAAAAATATGTGCATCGCACAATAACATACATATTTTTACATATTTTCAGCTAAAAGTATGGCATAATTTGGTTTATTTTCATTTTCTCGGAAACTAGTAGGCCTAGAATTAAGATTTTTGGTTTAAAATGTTCGTAATGAATGCCTCTACAAATCTTGTTATGGTCAAAACCACGCCAGACTTACCGTTTTTGAGAAAAAATATGTGCATCGCACAATAACATACATATTTTTACATATTTTCAGCTAAAAGTATGGCATAATTTGGTTTATTTTCATTTTCTCGGAAACTAGTAGGCCTAGAATTAAGATTTTTGGTTTAAAATGTTCGTAATGAATGCCTCTACAAATCTTGTTATGGTCAAAACCACGCCAGACTTACCGTTTTTGAGAAAAAATATGTGCATCGCACAATAACATACATATTTTTACATATTTTCAGCTAAAAGTATGGCATAATTTGGTTTATTTTCATTTTCTCGGAAACTAGTAGGCCTAGAATTAAGATTTTTGGTTTAAAATGTTCGTAATGAATGCCTCTACAAATCTTGTTATGGTCAAAACCACGCCAGACTTACCGTTTTTGAGAAAAAATATGTGCATCGCACAATAACATACATATTTTTACATATTTTCAGCTAAAAGTATGGCATAATTTGGTTTATTTTCATTTTCTCGGAAACTAGTAGGCCTAGAATTAAGATTTTTGGTTTAAAATGTTCGTAATGAATGCCTCTACAAATCTTGCTATGGTCAAAACCACGCCAGACTTACCGTTTTTGAGAAAAAATATGTGCATCGCACAATAACATACATATTTTTACATATTTTCAGCTAAAAGTATGGCATAATTTGGTTTATTTTCATTTTCTCGGAAACTAGTAGGCCTAGAATTAAGATTTTTGGTTTAAAATGTTCGTAATGAATGCCTCTACAAATCTTGTTATGGTCAAAACCACGCCAGACTTACCGTTTTTGAGAAAAAATATGTGCATCGCACAATAACATACATATTTTTACATATTTTCAGCTAAAAGTATGGCATAATTTGGTTTATTTTCATTTTCTCGGAAACTAGTAGGCCTAGAATTAAGATTTTTGGTTTAAAATGTTCGTAATGAATGCCTCTACAAATCTTGTTATGGTCAAAACCACGCCAGACTTACCGTTTTTGAGAAAAAATATGTGCATCGCACAATAACATACATATTTTCAGCTAAAAGTATGGCATAATTTGGTTTATTTTCATTTTCTCGGAAACTAGTAGGCCTAGAATTAAGATTTTTGGTTTAAAATGTTCGTAATGAATGCCTCTACAAATCTTGTTATGGTCAAAACCACGCCAGACTTACCGTTTTTGAGAAAAAATATGTGCATCGCACAATAACATACATATTTTTACATATTTTCAGCTAAAAGTATGGCATAATTTGGTTTATTTTCATTTTCTCGGAAACTAGTAGGCCTAGAATTAAGATTTTTGGTTTAAAATGTTCGTAATGAATGCCTCTACAAATCTTGTTACGGTCAGAACCACGCCAGACTTACCGCTTTTGAGAAAAAATATGTGCATCGCACAATAACATACATATTTTCAGCTAAAAGTATGGCATAATTTGGTTTATTTTCATTTTCTCGGAAACTAGTAGGCCTAGAATTAAGATTTTTGGTTTAAAATGTTCGTAATGAATGCCTCTACAAATCTTGTTATGGTCAAAACCCCGCCAGACTTACCGTTTTTGAGAAAAAATATGTGCATCGCACAATAACATACATATTTTCAGCTAAAAGTATGGCATAATTTGGTTTATTTTCATTTTCTCGGAAACTAGTAGGCCTAGAATTAAGATTTTTGGTTTAAAATGTTCGTAATGAATGCCTCTACAAATCTTGCTATGGTCAAAACCACGCCAGACTTACCGTTTTTGAGAAAAAATATGTGCATCGCACAATAACATACATATTTTCAGCTAAAAGTATGGCATAATTTGGTTTATTTTCATTTTCTCGGAAACTAGTAGGCCTAGAATTAAGATTTTTGGTTTAAAATGTTCGTAATGAATGCCTCTACAAATCTTGTTATGGTCAAAACCACGCCAGACTTACCGTTTTTGAGAAAAAATATGTGCATCGCACAATAACATACATATTTTTACATATTTTCATTTCATTTTCTCGGAAACTAGTAGGCCTAGAATTAAGATTTTTGGTTTAAAATGTTCGTAATGAATGCCTCTACAAATCTTGTTATGGTCAAAACCACGCCAGACTTACCGTTTTTGAGAAAAAATATGTGCATCGCACAATAACATACATATTTTCAGCTAAAAGTATGGCATAATTTGGTTTATTTTCATTTTCTCGGAAACTAGTAGGCCTAGAATTAAGATTTTTGGTTTAAAATGTTCGTAATGAATGCCTCTACAAATCTTGTTATGGTCAAAACCACGCCAGACTTACCGTTTTTGAGAAAAAATATGTGCATCGCACAATAACATACATATTTTTACATATTTTCAGCTAAAAGTATGGCATAATTTGGTTTATTTTCATTTTCTCGGAAACTAGTAGGCCTAGAATTAAGATTTTTGGTTTAAAATGTTCGTAATGAATGCCTCTACAAATCTTGTTATGGTCAAAACCACGCCAGACTTACCGTTTTTGAGAAAAAATATGTGCATCGCACAATAACATACATATTTTTACATATTTTCAGCTAAAAGTATGGCATAATTTGGTTTATTTTCATTTTCTCGGAAACTAGTAGGCCTAGAATTAAGATTTTTGGTTTAAAATGTTCGTAATGAATACCTCTACAAATCTTGTTATGGTCAAAACCACGCCAGACTTACCGTTTTTGAGAAAAAATATGTGCATCGCACAATAACATACATATTTTTACATATTTTCAGCTAAAAGTATGGCATAATTTGGTTTATTTTCATTTTCTCGGAAACTAGTAGGCCTAGAATTAAGATTTTTGGTTTAAAATGTTCGTAATGAATGCCTCTACAAATCTTGTTATGGTCAGAACCACGCCAGACTTACCGCTTTTGAGAAAAAATATGTGCATCGCACAATAACATACATATTTTCAGCTAAAAGTATGGCATAATTTGGTTTATTTTCATTTTCTCGGAAACTAGTAGGCCTAGAATTAAGATTTTTGGTTTAAAATGTTCGTAATGAATGCCTCTACAAATCTTGTTATGGTCAAAACCACGCCAGACTTACCGTTTTTGAGAAAAAATATGTGCATCGCACAATAACATACATATTTTCAGCTAAAAGTATGGCATAATTTGGTTTATTTTCATTTTCTCGGAAACTAGTAGGCCTAGAATTAAGATTTTTGGCTTAAAATGTTCGTAATGAATGCCTCTACAGATCTTGTTATGGTCAAAACCACGCCAGACTTACCATTTTTGAGAAAAAATGTGTGCATCGCACAAAAACATACATATTTTTACATATTTTCAGCTAAAAGTATTGCATAATTTGGTTTATTTTCATTTTCTCGGAAACTAGTAGGCCTAGAATTAAGATTTTTGGTTTAAAATGTTCGTAATGAATGCCTCTACAAATCTTGTTATGGTCAAAACCACGCCAGACTTACCGTTTTTGAGAAAAAATATGTGCATCGCACAATAACATACATATTTTCAGCTAAAAGTATGGCATAATTTGCATCGCACAATAACATACATATTTTTACATATTTTCAGCTAAAAGTATGGCATAATTTGGTTTATTTTCATTTTCTCGGAAACTAGTAGGCCTAGAATTAAGATTTTTGGTTTAAAATGTTCGTAATGAATGCCTCTACAAATCTTGTTATGGTCAAAACCACGCCAGACTTACCGTTTTTGAGAAAAAATATGTGCATCGCACAATAACATACATATTTTCAGCTAAAAGTATGGCATAATTTGGTTTATTTTCATTTTCTCGGAAACTAGTAGGCCTAGAATTAAGATTTTTGGTTTAAAATGTTCGTAATGAATGCCTCTACAAATCTTGTTATGGTCAAAACCACGCCAGACTTACCGTTTTTGAGAAAAAATATGTGCATCGCACAATAACATACATATTTTTACATATTTTCAGCTAAAAGTATGGCATAATTTGGTTTATTTTCATTTTCTCGGAAACTAGTAGGCCTAGAATTAAGATTTTTGGTTTAAAATGTTCGTAATGAATGCCTCTACAAATCTTGTTATGGTCAAAACCACGCCAGACTTACCGTTTTTGAGAAAAAATATGTGCATCGCACAATAACATACATATTTTTACATATTTTCAGCTAAAAGTATGGCATAATTTGGTTTATTTTCATTTTCTCGGAAACTAGTAGGCCTAGAATTAAGATTTTTGGTTTAAAATGTTCGTAATGAATACCTCTACAAATCTTGTTATGGTCAAAACCACGCCAGACTTACCGTTTTTGAGAAAAAATATGTGCATCGCACAATAACATACATATTTTTACATATTTTCAGCTAAAAGTATGGCATAATTTGGTTTATTTTCATTTTCTCGGAAACTAGTAGGCCTAGAATTAAGATTTTTGGTTTAAAATGTTCGTAATGAATGCCTCTACAAATCTTGTTATGGTCAGAACCACGCCAGACTTACCGCTTTTGAGAAAAAATATGTGCATCGCACAATAACATACATATTTTCAGCTAAAAGTATGGCATAATTTGGTTTATTTTCATTTTCTCGGAAACTAGTAGGCCTAGAATTAAGATTTTTGGTTTAAAATGTTCGTAATGAATGCCTCTACAAATCTTGTTATGGTCAAAACCACGCCAGACTTACCGTTTTTGAGAAAAAATATGTGCATCGCACAATAACATACATATTTTCAGCTAAAAGTATGGCATAATTTGGTTTATTTTCATTTTCTCGGAAACTAGTAGGCCTAGAATTAAGATTTTTGGTTTAAAATGTTCGTAATGAATGCCTCTACAAATCTTGTTATGGTCAAAACCACGCCAGACTTACCGTTTTTGAGAAAAAATATGTGCATCGCACAATAACATACATATTTTTACATATTTTCAGCTAAAAGTATGGCATAATTTGGTTTATTTTCATTTTCTCGGAAACTAGTAGGCCTAGAATTAAGATTTTTGGTTTAAAATGTTCGTAATGAATGCCTCTACAAATCTTGTTATGGTCAAAACCACGCCAGACTTACCGTTTTTGAGAAAAAATATGTGCATCGCACAATAACATACATATTTTTACATATTTTCAGCTAAAAGTATGGCATAATTTGGTTTATTTTCATTTTCTCGGAAACTAGTAGGCCTAGAATTAAGATTTTTGGTTTAAAATGTTCGTAATGAATGCCTCTACAAATCTTGTTATGGTCAAAACCACGCCAGACTTACCGTTTTTGAGAAAAAATATGTGCATCGCACAATAACATACATATTTTCAGCTAAAAGTATGGCATAATTTGGTTTATTTTCATTTTCTCGGAAACTAGTAGGCCTAGAATTAAGATTTTTGGTTTAAAATGTTCGTAATGAATGCCTCTACAAATCTTGTTATGGTCAAAACCACGCCAGACTTACCGTTTTTGAGAAAAAATATGTGCATCGCACAATAACATACATATTTTTACATATTTTCAGCTAAAAGTATGGCATAATTTGGTTTATTTTCATTTTCTCGGAAACTAGTAGGCCTAGAATTAAGATTTTTGGTTTAAAATGTTCGTAATGAATGCCTCTACAAATATTGTTATGGTCAAAACCACGCCAGACTTACCGTTTTTGAGAAAAAATATGTGCATCGCACAATAACATACATATTTTTACATATTTTCAGCTAAAAGTATGGCATAATTTGGTTTATTTTCATTTTCTCGGAAACTAGTAGGCCTAGAATTAAGATTTTTGGTTTAAAATGTTCGTAATGAATACCTCTACAAATCTTGTTATGGTCAAAACCACGCCAGACTTACCGTTTTTGAGAAAAAATATGTGCATCGCACAATAACATACATATTTTCAGCTAAAAGTATGGCATAATTTGGTTTATTTTCATTTTCTCGGAAACTAGTAGGCCTAGAATTAAGATTTTTGGTTTAAAATGTTCGTAATGAATGCCTCTACAAATCTTGTTATGGTCAGAACCACGCCAGACTTACCGCTTTTGAGAAAAAATATGTGCATCGCACAATAACATACATATTTTTACATATTTTCATATTTTCAGCTAAAAGTATGGCATAATTTGGTTTATTTTCATTTTCTCGGAAACTAGTAGGCCTAGAATTAAGATTTTTGGTTTAAAATGTTCGTAATGAATGCCTCTACAAATCTTGTTATGGTCAAAACCACGCCAGACTTACCGTTTTTGAGAAAAAATATGTGCATCGCACAATAACATACATATTTTCAGCTAAAAGTATGGCATAATTTGGTTTATTTTCATTTTCTCGGAAACTAGTAGGCCTAGAATTAAGATTTTTGGTTTAAAATGTTCGTAATGAATGCCTCTACAAATCTTGTTATGGTCAAAACCACGCCAGACTTACCGTTTTTGAGAAAAAATATGTGCATCGCACAATAACATACATATTTTTACATATTTTCAGCTAAAAGTATGGCATAATTTGGTTTATTTTCATTTTCTCGGAAACTAGTAGGCCTAGAATTAAGATTTTTGGTTTAAAATGTTCGTAATGAATGCCTCTACAAATCTTGTTATGGTCAAAACCACGCCAGACTTACCGTTTTTGAGAAAAAATATGTGCATCGCACAATAACATACATATTTTCAGCTAAAAGTATGGCATAATTTGGTTTATTTTCATTTTCTCGGAAACTAGTAGGCCTAGAATTAAGATTTTTGGTTTAAAATGTTCGTAATGAATGCCTCTACAAATTTTGTTATGGTCAAAACCACGCCAGACTTACCGTTTTTGAAAAAAAATATGTGCATCGCACAATAACATACATACTTTTACATATTTTCAGCTAAAAGTATGGCATAATTTGGTTTATTTTCATTTTCTCGGAAACTAGTAGGCCTAGAATTAAGATTTTTGGTTTAAAATGTTCGTAATGAATGCCTCTACAAATCTTGTTATGGTCAAAACCACGCCAGACTTACCGTTTTTGAGAAAAAATATGTGCATCGCACAATAACATACATATTTTCAGCTAAAAGTATGGCATAATTTGGTTTATTTTCATTTTCTCGGAAACTAGTAGGCCTAGAATTAAGATTTTTGGTTTAAAATGTTCGTAATGAATGCCTCTACAAATTTTGTTATGGTCAAAACCACGCCAGACTTACCGTTTTTGAGAAAAAATATGTGCATCGCACAATAACATACATACTTTTACATATTTTCAGCTAAAAGTATGGCATAATTTGGTTTATTTTCATTTTCTCGGAAACTAGTAGGCCTAGAATTAAGATTTTTGGTTTAAAATGTTCGTAATGAATGCCTCTACAAATCTTGTTATGGTCAAAACCACGCCAGACTTACCGTTTTTGAGAAAAAATATGTGCATCGCACAATAACATACATATTTTTACATATTTTCAGCTAAAAGTATGGCATAATTTGGTTTATTTTCATTTTCTCGGAAACTAGTAGGCCTAGAATTAAGATTTTTGGTTTAAAATGTTCGTAATGAATGCCTCTACAAATCTTGTTATGGTCAAAACCACGCCAGACTTACCGTTTTTGAGAAAAAATATGTGCATCGCACAATAACATACATATTTTCAGCTAAAAGTATGGCATAATTTGGTTTATTTTCATTTTCTCGGAAACTAGTAGGCCTAGAATTAAGATTTTTGATTTAAAATGTTCGTAATGAATGCCTCTACAAATCTTGTTATGGTCAAAACCACGCCAGACTTACCGTTTTTGAGAAAAAATATGTGCATCGCACAATAACATACATATTTTCAGCTAAAAGTATGGCATAATTTGGTTTATTTTCATTTTCTCGGAAACTAGTAGGCCTAGAATTAAGATTTTTGGTTTAAAATGTTCGTAATGAATGCCTCTACAAATCTTGTTATTGTCAAAACCACGCCAGACTTACCGTTTTTGAGAAAAAATATGTGCATCGCACAATAACATACATATTTTCAGCTAAAAGTATGGCATAATTTGGTTTATTTTCATTTTCTCGGAAACTAGTAGGCCTAGAATTAAGATTTTTGGTTTAAAATGTTCGTAATGAATGCCTCTACAAATCTTGTTATGGTCAAAACCACGCCAGACTTACCGTTTTTGAGAAAAAATATGTGCATCGCACAATAACATACATATTTTCAGCTAAAAGTATGGCATAATTTGGTTTATTTTCATTTTCTCGGAAACTAGTAGGCCTAGAATTAAGATTTTTGGTTTAAAATGTTCGTAATGAATGCCTCTACAAATCTTGTTATGGTCAAAACCACGCCAGACTTACCGTTTTTGAGAAAAAATATGTGCATCGCACAATAACATACATATTTTTACATATTTTCAGCTAAAAGTATGGCATAATTTGGTTTATTTTCATTTTCTCGGAAACTAGTAGGCCTAGAATTAAGATTTTTGGTTTAAAATGTTCGTAATGAATGCCTCTACAAATCTTGTTATGGTCAAAACCACGCCAGACTTACCGTTTTTGAGAAAAAATATGTGCATCGCACAATAACATACATATTTTCAGCTAAAAGTATGGCATAATTTGGTTTATTTTCATTTTCTCGGAAACTAGTAGGCCTAGAATTAAGATTTTTGGTTTAAAATGTTCGTAGTGAATGCCTCTACAAATCTTGTTATGGTCAAAACCACGCCAGACTTACCGTTTTTGAGAAAAAATATGTGCATCGCACAATAACATACATATTTTCAGCTAAAAGTATGGCATAATTTGGTTTATTTTCATTTTCTCGGAAACTAGTAGGCCTAGAATTAAGATTTTTGGTTTAAAATGTTCGTAATGAATGCCTCTACAAATCTTGTTATGGTCAAAACCACGCCAGACTTACCGTTTTTGAGAAAAAATATGTGCATCGCACAATTACATACATATTTTTACATATTTTCAGCTAAAAGTATGGCATAATTTGGTTTATTTTCATTTTCTCGGAAACTAGTAGGCCTAGAATTAAGATTTTTGGTTTAAAATGTTCGTAATGAATGCCTCTACAAATCTTGTTATGGTCAAAACCACGCCAGACTTACCGTTTTTGAGAAAAAATATGTGCATCGCACAATAACATACATATTTTCAGCTAAAAGTATGGCATAATTTGGTTTATTTTCATTTTCTCGGAAACTAGTAGGCCTAGAATTAAGATTTTTGGTTTAAAATGTTCGTAATGAATGCCTCTACAAATCTTGTTATGGTCAAAACCACGCCAGACTTACCGTTTTTGAGAAAAAATATGTGCATCGCACAATAACATACATATTTTTACATATTTTCAGCTAAAAGTATGACATAATTTGGTTTATTTTCATTTTCTCGGAAACTAGTAGGCCTAGAATTAAGATTTTTGGTTTAAAATGTTCGTAATGAATGCCTCTACAAATCTTGTTATGGTCAAAACCACGCCAGACTTACCGATTTTGAGAAAAAATATGTGCATCGCACAATAACATACATATTTTCAGCTAAAAGTATGGCATAATTTGGTTTATTTTCATTTTCTCGGAAACTAGTAGGCCTAGAATTAAGATTTTTGGTTTAAAATGTTCGTAATGAATGCCTCTACAAATCTTGTTATGGTCAAAACCACGCCAGACTTACCGTTTTTGAGAAAAAATATGTGCATCGCACAATAACATACATATTTTTACATATTTTCAGCTAAAAGTATGACATAATTTGGTTTATTTTCATTTTCTCGGAAACTAGTAGGCCTAGAATTAAGATTTTTGGTTTAAAATGTTCGTAATGAATGCCTCTACAAATCTTGTTATGGTCAAAACCACGCCAGACTTACCGATTTTGAGAAAAAATATGTGCATCGCACAATAACATACATATTTTCAGCTAAAAGTATGGCATAATTTGGTTTATTTTCATTTTCTCGGAAACTAGTAGGCCTAGAATTAAGATTTTTGGTTTAAAATGTTCGTAATGAATGCCTCTACAAATCTTGTTATGGTCAAAACCACGCCAGACTTACCGTTTTTGAGAAAAAATATGTGCATCGCACAATAACATACATATTTTCAGCTAAAAGTATGGCATAATTTGGTTTATTTTCATTTTCTCGGAAACTAGTAGGCCTAGAATTAAGATTTTTGGTTTAAAATGTTCGTAATGAATGCCTCTACAAATCTTGTTATGGTCAAAACCACGCCAGACTTACCGTTTTTGAGAAAAAATATGTGCATCGCACAATAACATACATATTTTCAGCTAAAAGTATGGCATAATTTGGTTTATTTTCATTTTCTCGGAAACTAGTAGGCCTAGAATTAAGATTTTTGGTTTAAAATGTTCGTAATGAATGCCTCTACAAATCTTGTTATGGTCAAAACCACGCCAGACTTACCGTTTTTGAGAAAAAATATGTGCATCGCACAATAACATACATATTTTCAGCTAAAAGTATGGCATAATTTGGTTTATTTTCATTTTCTCGGAAACTAGTAGGCCTAGAATTAAGATTTTTGGTTTAAAATGTTCGTAATGAATGCCTCTACAAATCTTGTTATGGTCAAAACCACGCCAGACTTACCGTTTTTGAGAAAAAATATGTGCATCGCACAATAACATACATATTTTTACATATTTTCAGCTAAAAGTATGGCATAATTTGGTTTATTTTCATTTTCTCGGAAACTAGTAGGCCTAGAATTAAGATTTTTGGTTTAAAATGTTCGTAATGAATGCCTCTACAAATCTTGTTATGGTCAAAACCACGCCAGACTTACAGTTTTTGAGAAAAAATATGTGCATCGCACAATAACATACATATTTTCAGCTAAAAGTATGGCATAATTTGGTTTATTTTCATTTTCTCGGAAACTAGTAGGCCTAGAATTAAGATTTTTGGTTTAAAATGTTCGTAATGAATGCCTCTACAAATCTTGTTATGGTCAAAACAACGCCAGACTTACCGTTTTTGAGAAAAAATATGTGCATCGCACAATAACATACATATTTTTACATATTTTCAGCTAAAAGTATGGCATAATTTGGTTTATTTTCATTTTCCCGGAAACTAGTAGGCCTAGAATTAAGATTTTTGGTTTAAAATGTTCGTAATGAATGCCTCTACAAATCTTGTTATGGTCAAAACCACGCCAGACTTACCGTTTTTGAGAAAAAATATGTGCATCGCACAATAACATACATATTTTTACATATTTTCAGCTAAAAGTATGGCATAATTTGGTTTATTTTCATTTTCTCGGAAGCTAGTAGGCCTAGAATTAAGATTTTTGGTTTAAAATGTTCGTAATGAATGCCTCTACAAATCTTGTTATGGTCAAAACCACGCCAGACTTACCGTTTTTGAGAAAAAATATGTGCATCGCACAATAACATACATATTTTCAGCTAAAAGTATGGCATAATTTGGTTTATTTTCATTTTCTCGGAAACTAGTAGGCCTAGAATTAAGATTTTTGGTTTAAAATGTTCGTAATGAATGCCTCTACAAATCTTGTTATGGTCAAAACCACGCCAGACTTACCGTTTTTGAGAAAAAATATGTGCATCGCACAATAACATACATATTTTCAGCTAAAAGTATGGCATAATTTGGTTTATTTTCATTTTCTCGGAAACTAGTAGGCCTAGAATTAAGATTTTTGGTTTAAAATGTTCGTAATGAATGCCTCTACAAATCTTGTTATGGTCAAAACCACGCCAGACCATATTTTTAGCTAAAAGTTATGGTCAAAACCACGCCAGACCATATTTTCAGCTAAAAGTATGGCATAATTTGGTTTATTTTCATTTTCTCGGAAACTAGTAGGCCTAGAATTAAGATTTTTGGTTTAAAACGTTCGTAATGAATGCCTCTACAAATCTTGTTATGGTCAAAACCACGCCAGACTTACCGTTTTTGAGAAAAAATATGTGCATCGCACAATAACATACATATTTTCAGCTAAAAGTATGGCATAATTTGGTTTATTTTCATTTTCTCGGAAACTAGTAGGCCTAGAATTAAGATTTTTGGTTTAAAATGTTCGTAATGAATGCCTCTACAAATCTTGTTATGGTCAAAACCACGCCAGACTTACCGTTTTTGAGAAAAAATATGTGCATCGCACAATAACATACATATTTTCAGCTAAAAGTATGGCATAATTTGGTTTATTTTCATTTTCTCGGAAACTAGTAGGCCTAGAATTAAGATTTTTGGTTTAAAATGTTCGTAATGAATGCCTCTACAAATCTTGTTATGGTCAAAACCACGCCAGACTTACCGTTTTTGAGAAAAAATATGTGCATCGCACAATAACATACATATTTTTACATATTTTCAGCTAAAAGTATGGCATAATTTGGTTTATTTTCATTTTCTCGGAAACTAGTAGGCCTAGAATTAAGATTTTTGGTTTAAAATGTTCGTAATGAATGCCTCTACAAATCTTGTTATGGTCAAAACCACGCCAGACTTACCGTTTTTGAGAAAAAATATGTGCATCGCACAATAACATACATATTTTCAGCTAAAAGTATGGCATAATTTGGTTTATTTTCATTTTCTCGGAAACTAGTAGGCCTAGATTTTTGGTTTAAAATGTTCGTAATGAATGCCTCTACAAATCTTGTTATGGTCAAAACCACGCCAGACTTACCGTTTTTGAGAAAAAATATGTGCATCGCACAATAACATACATATTTTCAGCTAAAAGTATGGCATAATTTGGTTTATTTTCATTTTCTCGGAAACTAGTAGGCCTAGAATTAAGATTTTTGGTTTAAAATGTTCGTAATGAATGCCTCTACAAATCTTGTTATGGTCAAAACCACGCCAGACTTACCGTTTTTGAGAAAAAATATGTGCATCGCACAATAACATACATATTTTCAGCTAAAAGTATGGCATAATTTGGTTTATTTTCATTTTCTCGGAAACTAGTAGGCCTAGAATTAAGATTTTTGGTTTAAAATGTTCGTAATGAATGCCTCTACAAATCTTGTTATGGTCAAAACCACGCCAGACTTACCGTTTTTGAGAAAAAATATGTGCATCGCACAATAACATACATATTTTTACATATTTTCAGCTAAAAGTATGGCATAATTTGGTTTATTTTCATTTTCTCGGAAACTAGTAGGCCTAGAATTAAGATTTTTGGTTTAAAATGTTCGTAATGAATGCCTCTACAAATCTTGTTATGGTCAAAACCACGCCAGACTTACAGTTTTTGAGAAAAAATATGTGCATCGCACAATAACATACATATTTTCAGCTAAAAGTATGGCATAATTTGGTTTATTTTCATTTTCTCGGAAACTAGTAGGCCTAGAATTAAGATTTTTGGTTTAAAATGTTCGTAATGAATGCCTCTACAAATCTTGTTATGGTCAAAACAACGCCAGACTTACCGTTTTTGAGAAAAAATATGTGCATCGCACAATAACATACATATTTTTACATATTTTCAGCTAAAAGTATGGCATAATTTGGTTTATTTTCATTTTCCCGGAAACTAGTAGGCCTAGAATTAAGATTTTTGGTTTAAAATGTTCGTAATGAATGCCTCTACAAATCTTGTTATGGTCAAAACCACGCCAGACTTACCGTTTTTGAGAAAAAATATGTGCATCGCACAATAACATACATATTTTTACATATTTTCAGCTAAAAGTATGGCATAATTTGGTTTATTTTCATTTTCTCGGAAGCTAGTAGGCCTAGAATTAAGATTTTTGGTTTAAAATGTTCGTAATGAATGCCTCTACAAATCTTGTTATGGTCAAAACCACGCCAGACTTACCGTTTTTGAGAAAAAATATGTGCATCGCACAATAACATACATATTTTCAGCTAAAAGTATGGCATAATTTGGTTTATTTTCATTTTCTCGGAAACTAGTAGGCCTAGAATTAAGATTTTTGGTTTAAAATGTTCGTAATGAATGCCTCTACAAATCTTGTTATGGTCAAAACCACGCCAGACTTACCGTTTTTGAGAAAAAATATGTGCATCGCACAATAACATACATATTTTCAGCTAAAAGTATGGCATAATTTGGTTTATTTTCATTTTCTCGGAAACTAGTAGGCCTAGAATTAAGATTTTTGGTTTAAAATGTTCGTAATGAATGCCTCTACAAATCTTGTTATGGTCAAAACCACGCCAGACCATATTTTTAGCTAAAAGTTATGGTCAAAACCACGCCAGACCATATTTTCAGCTAAAAGTATGGCATAATTTGGTTTATTTTCATTTTCTCGGAAACTAGTAGGCCTAGAATTAAGATTTTTGGTTTAAAACGTTCGTAATGAATGCCTCTACAAATCTTGTTATGGTCAAAACCACGCCAGACTTACCGTTTTTGAGAAAAAATATGTGCATCGCACAATAACATACATATTTTCAGCTAAAAGTATGGCATAATTTGGTTTATTTTCATTTTCTCGGAAACTAGTAGGCCTAGAATTAAGATTTTTGGTTTAAAATGTTCGTAATGAATGCCTCTACAAATCTTGTTATGGTCAAAACCACGCCAGACTTACCGTTTTTGAGAAAAAATATGTGCATCGCACAATAACATACATATTTTCAGCTAAAAGTATGGCATAATTTGGTTTATTTTCATTTTCTCGGAAACTAGTAGGCCTAGAATTAAGATTTTTGGTTTAAAATGTTCGTAATGAATGCCTCTACAAATCTTGTTATGGTCAAAACCACGCCAGACTTACCGTTTTTGAGAAAAAATATGTGCATCGCACAATAACATACATATTTTTACATATTTTCAGCTAAAAGTATGGCATAATTTGGTTTATTTTCATTTTCTCGGAAACTAGTAGGCCTAGAATTAAGATTTTTGGTTTAAAATGTTCGTAATGAATGCCTCTACAAATCTTGTTATGGTCAAAACCACGCCAGACTTACCGTTTTTGAGAAAAAATATGTGCATCGCACAATAACATACATATTTTCAGCTAAAAGTATGGCATAATTTGGTTTATTTTCATTTTCTCGGAAACTAGTAGGCCTAGAATTAAGATTTTTGGTTTAAAATGTTCGTAATGAATGCCTCTACAAATCTTGTTATGGTCAAAACCACGCCAGACTTACCGTTTTTGAGAAAAAATATGTGCATCGCACAATAACATACATATTTTCAGCTAAAAGTATGGCATAATTTGGTTTATTTTCATTTTCTCGGAAACTAGTAGGCCTAGAATTAAGATTTTTGGTTTAAAATGTTCGTAATGAATGCCTCTACAAATCTTGTTATGGTCAAAACCACGCCAGACTTACCGTTTTTGAGAAAAAATATGTGCATCGCACAATAACATACATATTTTTACATATTTTCAGCTAAAAGTATGGCATAATTTGGTTTATTTTCATTTTCTCGGAAACTAGTAGGCCTAGAATTAAGATTTTTGGTTTAAAATGTTCGTAATGAATGCCTCTACAAATCTTGTTATGGTCAAAACCACGCCAGACTTACCGTTTTTGAGAAAAAATATGTGCATCGCACAATAACATACATATTTTCAGCTAAAAGTATGGCATAATTTGGTTTATTTTCATTTTCTCGGAAACTAGTAGGCCTAGATTTTTGGTTTAAAATGTTCGTAATGAATGCCTCTACAAATCTTGTTATGGTCAAAACCACGCCAGACTTACCGTTTTTGAGAAAAAATATGTGCATCGCACAATAACATACATATTTTCAGCTAAAAGTATGGCATAATTTGGTTTATTTTCATTTTCTCGGAAACTAGTAGGCCTAGAATTAAGATTTTTGGTTTAAAATGTTCGTAATGAATGCCTCTACAAATCTTGTTATGGTCAAAACCACGCCAGACTTACCGTTTTTGAGAAAAAATATGTGCATCGCACAATAACATACATATTTTCAGCTAAAAGTATGGCATAATTTGGTTTATTTTCATTTTCTCGGAAACTAGTAGGCCTAGAATTAAGATTTTTGGTTTAAAATGTTCGTAATGAATGCCTCTACAAATCTTGTTATGGTCAAAACCACGCCAGACTTACCGTTTTTGAGAAAAAATATGTGCATCGCACAATAACATACATATTTTTACATATTTTCAGCTAAAAGTATGGCATAATTTGGTTTATTTTCATTTTCTCGGAAACTAGTAGGCCTAGAATTAAGATTTTTGGTAATGAATGCCTCTACAAATCTTGTTATGGTCAAAACCACGCCAGACTTACCGTTTTTGAGAAAAAATATGTGCATCGCACAATAACATACATATTTTTACATATTTTCAGCTAAAAGTATGGCATAATTTGGTTTATTTTCATTTTCTCGGAAACTAGTAGGCCTAGAATTAAGATTTTTGGTTTAAAATGTTCGTAATGAATGCCTCTACAAATCTTGTTATGGTCAAAACCACGCCAGACTTACCGTTTTTGAGAAAAAATATGTGCATCGCACAATAACATACATATTTTCAGCTAAAAGTATGGCATAATTTGGTTTATTTTCATTTTCTCGGAAACTAGTAGGCCTAGAATTAAGATTTTTGGTTTAAAATGTTCGTAATGAATGCCTCTACAAATCTTGTTATGGTCAAAACCACGCCAGACTTACCGTTTTTGAGAAAAAATATGTGCATCGCACAATAACATACATATTTTCAGCTAAAAGTATGGCATAATTTGGTTTATTTTCATTTTCTCGGAAACTAGTAGGCCTAGAATTAAGATTTTTGGTTTAAAATGTTCGTAATGAATGCCTCTACAAATCTTGTTATGGTCAAAACCACGCCAGACTTACCGTTTTTGAGAAAAAATATGTGCATCGCACAATAACATACATATTTTTACATATTTTCAGCTAAAAGTATGGCATAATTTGGTTTATTTTCATTTTCTCGGAAACTAGTAGGCCTAGAATTAAGATTTTTGGTTTAAAATGTTCGTAATGAATGCCTCTACAAATCTTGTTATGGTCAAAACCACGCCAGACTTACCGTTTTTGAGAAAAAATATGTGCATCGCACAATAACATACATATTTTCAGCTAAAAGTATGGCATAATTTGGTTTATTTTCATTTTCTCGGAAACTAGTAGGCCTAGAATTAAGATTTTTGGTTTAAAATGTTCGTAATGAATGCCTCTACAAATCTTGTTATGGTCAAAACCACGCCAGACTTACCGTTTTTGAGAAAAAATATGTGCATCGCACAATAACATACATATTTTCAGCTAAAAGTATGGCATAATTTGGTTTATTTTCATTTTCTCGGAAACTAGTAGGCCTAGAATTAAGATTTTTGGTTTAAAATGTTCGTAATGAATGCCTCTACAAATCTTGTTATGGTCAAAACCACGCCAGACTTACCGTTTTTGAGAAAAAATATGTGCATCGCACAATAACATACATATTTTCAGCTAAAAGTATGGCATAATTTGGTTTATTTTCATTTTCTCGGAAACTAGTAGGCCTAGAATTAAGATTTTTGGTTTAAAATGTTCGTAATGAATGCCTCTACAAATCTTGTTATGGTCAAAACCACGCCAGACCGTATTTTTAGCTAAAAGTTATGGTCAAAACCACGCCAGACCATATTTTCAGCTAAAAGTATGGCATAATTTGGTTTATTTTCATTTTCTCGGAAACTAGTAGGCCTAGAATTAAGATTTTTGGTTTAAAACGTTCGTAATGAATGCCTCTACAAATCTTGTTATGGTCAAAACCACGCCAGACTTACCGTTTTTGAGAAAAAATATGTGCATCGCACAATAACATACATATTTTCAGCTAAAAGTATGGCATAATTTGGTTTATTTTCATTTTCTCGGAAACTAGTAGGCCTAGAATTAAGATTTTTGGTTTAAAATGTTCGTAATGAATGCCTCTACAAATCTTGTTATGGTCAAAACCACGCCAGACTTACCGTTTTTGAGAAAAAATATGTGCATCGCACAATAACATACATATTTTCAGCTAAAAGTATGGCATAATTTGGTTTATTTTCATTTTCTCGGAAACTAGTAGGCCTAGAATTAAGATTTTTGGTTTAAAATGTTCGTAATGAATGCCTCTACAAATCTTGTTATGGTCAAAACCACGCCAGACTTACCGTTTTTGAGAAAAAATATGTGCATCGCACAATAACATACATATTTTTACATATTTTCAGCTAAAAGTATGGCATAATTTGGTTTATTTTCATTTCATTTCGGAAACTAGTAGGCCTAGAATTAAGATTTTTGGTTTAAAATGTTCGTAATGAATGCCTCTACAAATCTTGTTATGGTCAAAACCACGCCAGACTTACCGTTTTTGAGAAAAAATATGTGCATCGCACAATAACATACATATTTTCAGCTAAAAGTATGGCATAATTTGGTTTATTTTCATTTTCTCGGAAACTAGTAGGCCTAGAATTAAGATTTTTGGTTTAAAATGTTCGTAATGAATGCCTCTACAAATCTTGCTATGGTCAAAACCACGCCAGACTTACCGTTTTTGAGAAAAAATATGTGCATCGCACAATAACATACATATTTTCAGCTAAAAGTATGGCATAATTTGGGTTATTTTCATTTTCTCGGAAACTAGTAGGCCTAGAATTAAGATTTTTGGTTTAAAATGTTCGTAATGAATGCCTCTACAAATCTTGTTATGGTCAAAACCACGCCAGACTTACCGTTTTTGAGAAAAAATATGTGCATCGCACAATAACATACATATTTTTACATATTTTCAGCTAAAAGTATGGCATAATTTGGTTTATTTTCATTTTCTCGGAAACTAGTAGGCCTAGAATTAAGATTTTTGGTTTAAAATGTTCGTAATGAATGCCTCTACAAATCTTGTTATGGTCAAAACCACGCCAGACTTACCGTTTTTGAGAAAAAATATGTGCATCGCACAATAACATACATATTTTCAGCTAAAAGTATGGCATAATTTGGTTTATTTTCATTTTCTCGGAAACTAGTAGGCCTAGAATTAAGATTTTTGGTAATGAATGCCTCTACAAATCTTGTTATGGTCAAAACCACGCCAGACTTACCGTTTTTGAGAAAAAATATGTGCATCGCACAATAACATACATATTTTTACATATTTTCAGCTAAAAGTATGGCATAATTTGGTTTATTTTCATTTTCTCGGAAACTAGTAGGCCTAGAATTAAGATTTTTGGTTTAAAATGTTCGTAATGAATGCCTCTACAAATCTTATTATGGTCAAAACCACGCCAGACTTACCGTTTTTGAGAAAAAATATGTGCATCGCACAATAACATACATATTTTCAGCTAAAAGTATGGCATAATTTGGTTTATTTTCATTTTCTCGGAAACTAGTAGGCCTAGAATTAAGATTTTTGGTTTAAAATGTTCGTAATGAATGCCTCTACAAATCTTGTTATGGTCAAAACCACGCCAGACTTACCGTTTTTGAGAAAAAATATGTGCATCGCACAATAACATACATATTTTCAGCTAAAAGTATAGCATAATTTGGTTTATTTTCATTTTCTCGGAAACTAGTAGGCCTAGAATTAAGATTTTTGGTTTAAAATGTTCGTAATGAATGCCTCTACAAATCTTGTTATGGTCAAAACCACGCCAGACTTACCGTTTTTGAGAAAAAGTATGTGCATCGCACAATAACATACATATTTTCAGCTAAAAGTATGGCATAATTTGGTTTATTTTCATTTTCTCGGAAACTAGTAGGCCTAGAATTAAGATTTTTGGTTTAAAATGTTCGTAATGAATGCCTCTACAAATCTTGTTATGGTCAAAACCACGCCAGACTTACCGTTTTTGAGAAAAAATATGTGCATCGCACAATAACATACATATTTTCAGCTAAAAGTATGGCATAATTTGGTTTATTTTCATTTTCTCGGAAACTAGTAGGCCTAGAATTAAGATTTTTGGTTTAAAATGTTCGTAATGAATGCCTCTACAAATCTTGTTATGGTCAAAACCACGCCAGACTTACCGTTTTTGAGAAAAAATATGTGCATCGCACAATAACATACATATTTTTACATATTTTCAGCTAAAAGTATGGCATAATTTTTTTTATTTTCATTTTCTCGGAAACTAGTAGGCCTAGAATTAAGATTTTTGGTTTAAAATGTTCGTAATGAATGCCTCTACAAATCTTGTTATGGTCAAAACCACGCCAGACTTACCGTTTTTGAGAAAAAATATGTGCATCGCACAATAACATACATATTTTCAGCTAAAAGTATGGCATAATTTGGTTTATTTTCATTTTCTCGGAAACTAGTAGGCCTAGAATTAAGATTTTTGGTTTAAAATGTTCGTAATGAATGCCTCTACAAATCTTGTTATGGTCAAAACCACGCCAGACTTACCGTTTTTGAGAAAAAATATGTGCATCGCACAATAACATACATATTTTTACATATTTTCAGCTAAAAGTATGGCATAATTTGGTTTATTTTCATTTTCTCGGAAACTAGTAGGCCTAGAATTAAGATTTTTGGTTTAAAATGTTCGTAATGAATGCCTCTACAAATCTTGTTATGGTCAAAACCACGCCAGACTTACCGTTTTTGAGAAAAAATATGTGCATCGCACAATAACATACATATTTTCAGCTAAAAGTATGGCATAATTTGGTTTATTTTCATTTTCTCGGAAACTAGTAGGCCTAGAATTAAGATTTTTGGTAATGAATGCCTCTACAAATCTTGTTATGGTCAAAACCACGCCAGACTTACCGTTTTTGAGAAAAAATATGTGCATCGCACAATAACATACATATTTTTACATATTTTCAGCTAAAAGTATGGCATAATTTGGTTTATTTTCATTTTCTCGGAAACTAGTAGGCCTAGAATTAAGATTTTTGGTTTAAAATGTTCGTAATGAATGCCTCTACAAATCTTATTATGGTCAAAACCACGCCAGACTTACCGTTTTTGAGAAAAAATATGTGCATCGCACAATAACATACATATTTTCAGCTAAAAGTATGGCATAATTTGGTTTATTTTCATTTTCTCGGAAACTAGTAGGCCTAGAATTAAGATTTTTGGTTTAAAATGTTCGTAATGAATGCCTCTACAAATCTTGTTATGGTCAAAACCACGCCAGACTTACCGTTTTTGAGAAAAAATATGTGCATCGCACAATAACATACATATTTTCAGCTAAAAGTATGGCATAATTTGGTTTATTTTCATTTTCTCGGAAACTAGTAGGCCTAGAATTAAGATTTTTGGTTTAAAATGTTCGTAATGAATGCCTCTACAAATCTTGTTATGGTCAAAACCACGCCAGACTTACCGTTTTTGAGAAAAAATATGTGCATCGCACAATAACATACATATTTTCAGCTAAAAGTATGGCATAATTTGGTTTATTTTCATTTTCTCGGAAACTAGTAGGCCTAGAATTAAGATTTTTGGTTTAAAATGTTCGTAATGAATGCCTCTACAAATCTTGTTATGGTCAAAACCACGCCAGACTTACCGTTTTTGAGAAAAAATATGTGCATCGCACAATAACATACATATTTTTACATATTTTCAGCTAAAAGTATGGCATAATTTGGTTTATTTTCATTTTCTCGGAAACTAGTAGGCCTAGAATTAAGATTTTTGGTTTAAAATGTTCGTAATGAATGCCTCTACAAATCTTGTTATGGTCAAAACCACGCCAGACTTACCGTTTTTGAGAAAAAATATGTGCATCGCACAATAACATACATATTTTCAGCTAAAAGTATGGCATAATTTGGTTTATTTTCATTTTCTCGGAAACTAGTAGGCCTAGAATTAAGATTTTTGGTAATGAATGCCTCTACAAATCTTGTTATGGTCAAAACCACGCCAGACTTACCGTTTTTGAGAAAAAATATGTGCAACGCACAATAACATACATATTTTTACATATTTTCAGCTAAAAGTATGGCATAATTTGGTTTATTTTCATTTTCTCGGAAACTAGTAGGCCTAGAATTAAGATTTTTGGTTTAAAATGTTCGTAATGAATGCCTCTACAAATCTTATTATGGTCAAAACCACGCCAGACTTACCGTTTTTGAGAAAAAATATGTGCATCGCACAATAACATACATATTTTCAGCTAAAAGTATGGCATAATTTGGTTTATTTTCATTTTCTCGGAAACTAGTAGGCCTAGAATTAAGATTTTTGGTTTAAAATGTTCGTAATGAATGCCTCTACAAATCTTGTTATGGTCAAAACCACGCCAGACTTACCGTTTTTGAGAAAAAATATGTGCATCGCACAATAACATACATATTTTCAGCTAAAAGTATAGCATAATTTGGTTTATTTTCATTTTCTCGGAAACTAGTAGGCCTAGAATTAAGATTTTTGGTTTAAAATGTTCGTAATGAATGCCTCTACAAATCTTGTTATGGTCAAAACCACGCCAGACTTACCGTTTTTGAGAAAAAGTATGTGCATCGCACAATAACATACATATTTTCAGCTAAAAGTATGGCATAATTTGGTTTATTTTCATTTTCTCGGAAACTAGTAGGCCTAGAATTAAGATTTTTGGTTTAAAATGTTCGTAATGAATGCCTCTACAAATCTTGTTATGGTCAAAACCACGCCAGACTTACCGTTTTTGAGAAAAAATATGTGCATCGCACAATAACATACATATTTTTACATATTTTCAGCTAAAAGTATGGCATAATTTGGTTTATTTTCATTTTCTCGGAAACTAGTAGGCCTAGAATTAAGATTTTTGGTTTAAAATGTTCGTAATGAATGCCTCTACAAATCTTGTTATGGTCAAAACCACGCCAGACTTACCGTTTTTGAGAAAAAATATGTGCATCGCACAATAACATACATATTTTCAGCTAAAAGTATGGCATAATTTGGTTTATTTTCATTTTCTCGGAAACTAGTAGGCCTAGAATTAAGATTTTTGGTTTAAAATGTTCGCAATGAATGCCTCTACAAATCTTGTTATGGTCAAAACCACGCCAGACTTACCGTTTTTGAGAAAAAATATGTGCATCGCACAATAACATACATATTTTTACATATTTTCAGCTAAAAGTATGGCATAATTTGGTTTATTTTCATTTTCTCGGAAACTAGTAGGCCTAGAATTAAGATTTTTGGTTTAAAATGTTCGTAATGAATGCCTCTACAAATCTTGTTATGGTCAAAACCACGCCAGACTTACCGTTTTTGAGAAAAAATATGTGCATCGCACAATAACATACATATTTTCAGCTAAAAGTATGGCATAATTTGGTTTATTTTCATTTTCTCGGAAACTAGTAGGCCTAGAATTAAGATTTTTGGTTTAAAATGTTCGTAATGAATGCCTCTACAAATCTTGTTATGGTCAAAACCACGCCAGACTTACCGTTTTTGAGAAAAAATATGTGCATCGCACAATAACATACATATTTTCAGCTAAAAGTATGGCATAATTTGGTTTATTTTCATTTTCTCGGAAACTAGTAGGCCTAGAATTAAGATTTTTGGTTTAAAATGTTCGTAATGAATGCCTCTACAAATCTTGTTATGGTCAAAACCACTCCAGACTTACCGTTTTTGAGAAAAAATATGTGCATCGCACAATAACATACATATTTTTACATATTTTCAGCTAAAAGTATGGCATAATTTGGTTTATTTTCATTTTCTCGGAAACTAGTAGGCCTAGAATTAAGATTTTTGGTTTAAAATGTTCGTAATGAATGCCTCTACAAATCTTGTTATGGTCAAAACCACGCCAGACTTACCGTTTTTGAGAAAAAATATGTGCATCGCACAATAACATACATATTTTTACATATTTTCAGCTAAAAGTATGGCATAATTTGGTTTATTTTCATTTTCTCGGAAACTAGTAGGCCTAGAATTAAGATTTTTGGTTTAAAATGTTCGTAATGAATGCCTCTACAAATCTTGTTATGGTCAAAACCACGCCAGACTTACCGTTTTTGAGAAAAAATATGTGCATCGCACAATAACATACATATTTTCAGCTAAAAGTATGGCATAATTTGGTTTATTTTCATTTTCTCGGAAACTAGTAGGCCTAGAATTAAGATTTTTGGTTTAAAATGTTCGTAATGAATGCCTCTACAAATCTTGTTATGGTCAAAACCACGCCAGACTTACCGTTTTTGAGAAAAAATATGTGCATCGCACAATAACATACATATTTTTACATATTTTCAGCTAAAAGTATGGCATAATTTGGTTTATTTTCATTTTCTCGGAAACTAGTAGGCCTAGAATTAAGATTTTTGGTTTAAAATGTTCGTAATGAATGCCTCTACAAATCTTGTTATGGTCAAAACCACGCCAGACTTACCGTTTTTGAGAAAAAATATGTGCATCGCACAATAACATACATATTTTTACATATTTTCAGCTAAAAGTATGGCATAATTTGGTTTATTTTCATTTTCTCGGAAACTAGTAGGCCTAGAATTAAGATTTTTGGTTTAAAATGTTCGTAATGAATGCCTCTACAAATCTTATTATGGTCAAAACCACGCCAGACTTACCGTTTTTGAGAAAAAATATGTGCATCGCACAATAACATACATATTTTCAGCTAAAAGTATGGCATAATTTGGTTTATTCTCATTTTCTCGGAAACTAGTAGGCCTAGAATTAAGATTTTTGGTTTAAAATGTTCGTAATGAATGCCTCTACAAATCTTGTTATGGTCAAAACCACGCCAGACTTACCGTTTTTGAGAAAAAATATGTGCATCGCACAATAACATACATATTTTCAGCTAAAAGTATGGCATAATTTGGTTTATTTTCATTTTCTCGGAAACTAGTAGGCCTAGAATTAAGATTTTTGGTTTAAAATGTTCGTAATGAATGCCTCTACAAATCTTGTTATGGTCAAAACCACGCCAGACTTACCGTTTTTGAGAAAAAATATGTGCATCGCACAATAACATACATATTTTCAGCTAAAAGTATGGCATAATTTGGTTTATTTTCATTTTCTCGGAAACTAGTAGGCCTAGAATTAAGATTTTTGGTTTAAAATGTTCGTAATGAATGCCTCTACAAATCTTGTTATGGTCAAAACCACGCCAGACTTACCGTTTTTGAGAAAAAATATGTGCATCGCACAATAACATACATATTTTTACATATTTTCAGCTAAAAGTATGGCATAATTTGGTTTATTTTCATTTTCTCGGAAACTAGTAGGCCTAGAATTAAGATTTTTGGTTTAAAATGTTCGTAATGAATGCCTCTACAAATCTTGTTATGGTCAAAACCACGCCAGACTTACCGTTTTTGAGAAAAAATATGTGCATCGCACAATAACATACATATTTTCAGCTAAAAGTATGGCATAATTTGGTTTATTTTCATTTTCTCGGAAACTAGTAGGCCTAGAATTAAGATTTTTGGTTTAAAATGTTCGTAATGAATGCCTCTACAAATCTTGTTATGGTCAAAACCACGCCAGACTTACCGTTTTTGAGAAAAAATATGTGCATCGCACAATAACATACATATTTTTACATATTTTCAGCTAAAAGTATGGCATAATTTGGTTTATTTTCATTTTCTCGGAAACTAGTAGGCCTAGAATTAAGATTTTTGGTTTAAAATGTTCGTAATGAATGCCTCTACAAATCTTGTTATGGTCAAAACCACGCCAGACTTACCGTTTTTGAGAAAAAATATGTGCATCGCACAATAACATACATATTTTTACATATTTTCAGCTAAAAGTATGGCATAATTTGGTTTATTTTCATTTTCTCGGAAACTAGTAGGCCTAGAATTAAGATTTTTGGTTTAAAATGTTCGTAATGAATGCCTCTACAAATCTTGTTATGGTCAAAACCACGCCAGACTTACCGTTTTTGAGAAAAAATATGTGCATCGCACAATAACATACATATTTTCAGCTAAAAGTATGGCATAATTTGGTTTATTTTCATTTTCTCGGAAACTAGAATTAAGATTTTTGGTTTAAAATGTTCGTAATGAATGCCTCTACAAATCTTGTTATGGTCAAAACCACGCCAGACTTACCGTTTTTGAGAAAAAATATGTGCATCGCACAATAACATACATATTTTCAGCTAAAAGTATGGCATAATTTGGTTTATTTTCATTTTCTCGGAAACTAGTAGGCCTAGAATTAAGATTTTTGGTTTAAAATGTTCGTAATGAATGCCTCTACA
This sequence comes from Myathropa florea, assembly GCA_930367185.1. Classification (NCBI taxonomy): domain Eukaryota; kingdom Metazoa; phylum Arthropoda; class Insecta; order Diptera; family Syrphidae; genus Myathropa; species Myathropa florea. The sequence continues at coordinate 78,452,981 of OV884003.1, read as the reverse complement.
AATCTTGTTATGGTCAAAACCACGCCAGACTTACCGTTTTTGAGAAAAAATATGTGCATCGCACAATAACATACATATTTTTACATATTTTCAGCTAAAAGTATGGCATAATTTGGTTTATTTTCATTTTCTCGGAAACTAGTAGGCCTAGAATTAAGATTTTTGGTTTAAAATGTTCGTAATGAATGGCTCTACAAATCTTGTTATGGTCAAAACCACGCCAGACTTACAGTTTTTGAGAAAAAATATGTGCATCGCACAATAACATACATATTTTCAGCTAAAAGTATGGCATAATTTGGTTTATTTTCATTTTCTCGGAAACTAGTAGGCCTAGAATTAAGATTTTTGGTTTAAAATGTTCGTAATGAATGCCTCTACAAATCTTGTTATGGTCAAAACCACGCCAGACTTACCGTTTTTGAGAAAAAATATGTGCATCGCACAATAACATACATATTTTCAGCTAAAAGTATGGCATAATTTGGTTTATTTTCATTTTCTCGGAAACTAGTAGGCCTAGAATTAAGATTTTTGGTTTAAAATGTTCGTAATGAATGCCTCTACAAATCTTGTTATGGTCAAAACCACGCCAGACTTACCGTTTTTGAGAAAAAATATGTGCATCGCACAATAACATACATATTTTCAGCTAAAAGTATGGCATAATTTGGTTTATTTTCATTTTCTCGGAAACTAGTAGGCCTAGAATTAAGATTTTTGGTTAAAAATGTTCGTAATGAATGCCTCTACAAATCTTGTTATGGTCAAAACCACGCCAGACTTACCGTTTTTGAGAAAAAATATGTGCATCGCACAATAACATACATATTTTCAGCTAACAATAACATACATATTTTCAGCTAAAAGTATGGCATAATTTGGTTTATTTTCATTTTCTCGGAAACTAGTAGGCCTAGAATTAAGATTTTTGGTTAAAAATGTTCGTAATGAATGCCTCTACAAATCTTGTTATGGTCAAAACCACGCCAGACTTACCGTTTTTGAGAAAAAATATGTGCATCGCACAATAACATACATATTTTTACATATTTTCAGCTAAAAGTATGGCATAATTTGGTTTATTTTCATTTTCTCGGAAACTAGTAGGCCTAGAATTAAGATTTTTGGTTTAAAATGTTCGTAATGAATGCCTCTACAAATCTTGTTATGGTCAAAACCACGCCAGACTTACCGTTTTTGAGAAAAAATATGTGCATCGCACAATAACATACATATTTTCAGCTAAAAGTATGACATAATTTGGTTTATTTTCATTTCCTCGGAAACTAGTAGGCCTAGAATTAAGATTTTTGGTTTAAAATGTTCGTAATGAATGCCTCTACAAATCTTGTTATGGTCAAAACCACGCCAGACTTACCGTTTTTGAGAAAAAATATGTGCATCGCACAATAACATACATATTTTCAGCTAAAAGTATGGCATAATTTGGTTTATTTTCATTTTCTCGGAAACTAGTAGGCCTAGAATTAAGATTTTTGGTTTAAAATGTTCGTAATGAATGCCTCTACAAATCTTGTTATGGTCAAAACCACGCCAGACTTACCGTTTTTGAGAAAAAATATGTGCATCGCACAATAACATACATATTTTCAGCTAAAAGTATGGCATAATTTGGTTTATTTTCATTTTCTCGGAAACTAGTAGGCCTAGAATTAAGATTTTTGGTTTAAAATGTTCGTAATGAATGCCTCTACAAATCTTGTTATGGTCAAAACCACGCCAGACTTACCGTTTTTGAGAAAAAATATGTGCATCGCACAATAACATACATATTTTTACATATTTTCAGCTAAAAGTATGGCATAATTTGGTTTATCTTCAGTTTCTCGGAAACTAGTAGGCCTAGAATTAAGATTTTTGGTTAAAAATGTTCGTAATGAATGCCTCTACAAATCTTGTTATGGTCAAAACCACGCCAGACTTACCGTTTTTGAGAAAAAATATGTGCATCGCACAATAACATACATATTTTTACATATTTTCAGCTAAAAGTATGGCATAATTTGGTTTATTTTCATTTTCTCGGAAACTAGTAGGCCTAGAATTAAGATTTTTGGTTTAAAATGTTCGTAATGAATGCCTCTACAAATCTTGTTATGGTCAAAACCACGCCAGACTTACCGTTTTTGAGAAAAAATATGTGCATCGCACAATAACATACATATTTTTACATATTTTCAGCTAAAAGTATGGCATAATTTGGTTTATTTTCATTTTCTCGGAAACTAGTAGGCCTAGAATTAAGGTTTTTGGTTTAAAATGTTCGTAATGAAAACCACGCCAGACTTACCGTTTTTGAGAAAAAATATGTGCATCGCACAATAACATACATATTTTCAGCTAAAAGTATGACATAATTTGGTTTATTTTCATTTTCTCGGAAACTAGTAGGCCTAGAATTAAGATTTTTGGTTTAAAATGTTCGTAATGAATGCCTCTACAAATCTTGTTATGGTCAAAACCACGCCAGACTTACCGTTTTTGAGAAAAAATATGTGCATCGCACAATAACATACATATTTTTACATATTTTCAGCTAAAAGTATGGCATAATTTGGTTTATTTTCATTTTCTCGGAAACTAGTAGGCCTAGAATTAAGATTTTTGGTTTAAAATGTTCGTAATGAATGCCTCTACAAATCTTGTTATGGTCAAAACCACGCCAGACTTACCGTTTTTGAGAAAAAATATGTGCATCGCACAATAACATACATATTTTCAGCTAAAAGTATGGCATAATTTGGTTTATTTTCATTTTCTCGGAAACTAGTAGGCCTAGAATTAAGATTTTTGGTTTAAAATGTTCGTAATGAATGCCTCTACAAATCTTGTTATGGTCAAAACCACGCCAGACTTACCGTTTTTGAGAAAAAATATGTGCATCGCACAATAACATACATATTTTTACATATTTTCAGCTAAAAGTATGGCATAATTTGGTTTATTTTCATTTTCTCGGAAACTAGTAGGCCTAGAATTAAGATTTTTGGTTTAAAATGTTCGTAATGAATGCCTCTACAAATCTTGTTATGGTCAAAACCACGCCAGACTTACCGTTTTTGAGAAAAAATATGTGCATCGCACAATAACATACATATTTTCAGCTAAAAGTATGGCATAATTTGGTTTATTTTCATTTTCTCGGAAACTAGTAGGCCTAGAATTAAGATTTTTGGTTTAAAATGTTCGTAATGAATGCCTCTACAAATCTTGTTATGGTCAAAACCACGCCAGACTTACCGTTTTTGAGAAAAAATATGTGCATCGCACAATAACATACATATTTTCAGCTAAAAGTATGGCATAATTTGGTTTATTTTCATTTTCTCGGAAACTAGTAGGCCTAGAATTAAGATTTTTGGTTTAAAATGTTCGTAATGAATGCCTCTACAAATCTTGTTATGGTCAAAACCACGCCAGACTTACCGTTTTTGAGAAAAAATATGTGCATCGCACAATAACATACATATTTTCAGCTAAAAGTATGGCATAATTTGGTTTATTTTCATTTTCTCGGAAACTAGTAGGCCTAGAATTAAGATTTTTGGTTTAAAATGTTCGTAATGAATGCCTCTACAAATCTTGTTATGGTCAAAACCACGCCAGACTTACCGTTTTTGAGAAAAAATATGTGCATCGCACAATAACATACATATTTTCAGCTAAAAGTATGGCATAATTTGGTTTATTTTCATTTTCTCGGAAACTAGTAGGCCTAGAATAAAGATTTTTGGTTTAAAATGTTCGTAATGAATGCCTCTACAAATCTTGTTATGGTCAAAACCACGCCAGACTTACCGTTTTTGAGAAAAAATATGTGCATCGCACAATAACATACATATTTTCAGCTAAAAGTATGGCATAATTTGGTTTATTTTCATTTTCTCGGAAACTAGTAGGCCTAGAATTAAGATTTTTGGTTTAAAATGTTCGTAATGAATGCCTCTACAAATCTTGTTATGGTCAAAACCACGCCAGACTTACCGTTTTTGAGAAAAAATATGTGCATCGCACAATAACATACATATTTTTAAAAGTATGGCATAATTTGGTTTATTTTCATTTTCTCGGAAACTAGTAGGCCTAGAATTAAGATTTTTGGTTTAAAATGTTCGTAATGAATGCCTCTACAAATCTTGTTATGGTCAAAACCACGCCAGACTTACCGTTTTTGAGAAAAAATATGTGCATCGCACAATAACATACATATTTTCAGCTAAAAGTATGGCATAATTTGGTTTATTTTCATTTTCTCGGAAACTAGTAGGCCTAGAATTAAGATTTTTGGTTTAAAATGTTCGTAATGAATGCCTCTACAAATCTTGTTATGGTCAAAACCACGCCAGACTTACCGTTTTTGAGAAAAAATATGTGCATCGCACAATAACATACATATTTTTACATATTTTCAGCTAAAAGTATGGCATAATTTGGTTTATTTTCATTTTCTCGGAAACTAGTAGGCCTAGAATTAAGATTTTTGGTTTAAAATGTTCGTAATGAATGCCTCTACAAATCTTGTTATGGTCAAAACCACGCCAGACTTACCGTTTTTGAGAAAAAATATGTGCATCGCACAATAACATACATATTTTTACATATTTTCAGCTAAAAGTATGGCATAATTTGGTTTATTTTCATTTTCTCGGAAACTAGTAGGCCTAGAATTAAGATTTTTGGTTTAAAATGTTCGTAATAAATGCCTCTACAAATCTTGTTATGGTCAAAACCACGCCAGACTTACCGTTTTTGAGAAAAAATATGTGCATCGCACAATAACATACATATTTTTACATATTTTCAGCTAAAAGTATGGCATAATTTGGTTTATTTTCATTTTCTCGGAAACTAGTAGGCCTAGAATTAAGATTTTTGGTTTAAAATGTTCGTAATGAATGCCTCTACAAATCTTGTTATGGTCAAAACCACGCCAGACTTACCGTTTTTGAGAAAAAATATGTGCATCGCACAATAACATACATATTTTCAGCTAAAAGTATGGCATAATTTGGTTTATTTTCATTTTCTCGGAAACTAGTAGGCCTAGAATTAAGATTTTTGGTTTAAAATGTTCGTAATGAATGCCTCTACAAATCTTGTTATGGTCAAAACCACGCCAGACTTACCGTTTTTGAGAAAAAATATGTGCATCGCACAATAACATACATATTTTCAGCTAAAAGTATGGCATAATTTGGTTTATTTTCATTTTCTCGGAAACTAGTAGGCCTAGAATTAAGATTTTTGGTTTAAAATGTTCGTAATGAATGCCTCTACAAATCTTGTTATGGTCAAAACCACGCCAGACTTACCGTTTTTGAGAAAAAATATGTGCATCGCACAATAACATACATATTTTTACATATTTTCAGCTAAAAGTATGGCATAATTTGGTTTATTTTCATTTTCTCGGAAACTAGTAGGCCTAGAATTAAGATTTTTGGTTTAAAATGTTCGTAATGAATGCCTCTACAAATCTTGTTATGGTCAAAACCACGCCAGACTTACCGTTTTTGAGAAAAAATATGTGCATCGCACAATAACATACATATTTTCAGCTAAAAGTATGGCATAATTTGGTTTATTTTCATTTTCTCGGAAACTAGTAGGCCTAGAATTAAGATTTTTGGTTTAAAATGTTCGTAATGAATGCCTCTACAAATCTTGTTATGGTCAAAACCAAGCCAGACTTACCGTTTTTGAGAAAAAATATGTGCATCGCACAATAACATACATATTTTCAGCTAAAAGTATGGCATAATTTGGTTTATTTTCATTTTCTCGGAAACTAGTAGGCCTAGAATTAAGATTTTTGGTTTAAAATGTTCGTAATGAATGCCTCTACAAATCTTGTTATGGTCAAAACCACGCCAGACTTACCGTTTTTGAGAAAAAATATGTGCATCGCACAATAACATACATATTTTTACATATTTTCAGCTAAAAGTATGGCATAATTTGGTTTATTTTCATTTTCTCGGAAACTAGTAGGCCTAGAATTAAGATTTTTGGTTTAAAATGTTCGTAATGAATGCCTCTACAAATCTTGTTATGGTCAAAACCACGCCAGACTTACCGTTTTTGAGAAAAAATATGTGCATCGCACAATAACATACATATTTTTACATATTTTCAGCTAAAAGTATGGCATAATTTGGTTTATTTTCATTTTCTCGGAAACTAGTAGGCCTAGAATTAAGATTTTTGGTTTAAAATGTTCGTAATGAATGCCTCTACAAATCTTGTTATGGTCAAAACCACGCCAGACTTACCGTTTTTGAGAAAAAATATGTGCATCGCACAATAACATACATATTTTCAGCTAAAAGTATGGCATAATTTGGTTTATTTTCATTTTCTCGGAAACTAGTAGGCCTAGAATTAAGATTTTTGGTTTAAAATGTTCGTAATGAATGCCTCTACAAATCTTGTTATGGTCAAAACCACGCCAGACTTACCGTTTTTGAGAAAAAATATGTGCATCGCACAATAACATACATATTTTCAGCTAAAAGTATGGCATAATTTGGTTTATTTTCATTTTCTCGGAAACTAGTAGGCCTAGAATTAAGATTTTTGGTTTAAAATGTTCGTAATGAATGCCTCTACAAATCTTGTTATGGTCAAAACCACGCCAGACTTACCGTTTTTGAGAAAAAATATGTGCATCGCACAATAACATACATATTTTTACATATTTTCAGCTAAAAGTATGGCATAATTTGGCTTATTTTCATTTTCTCGGAAACTAGTAGGCCTAGAATTAAGATTTTTGGTTTAAAATGTTCGTAATGAATGCCTCTACAAATCTTGTTATGGTCAAAACCACGCCAGACTTGCCGTTTTTGAGAAAAAATATGTGCATCGCACAATAACATACATATTTTTACATATTTTCAGCTAAAAGTATGGCATAATTTGGTTTATTTTCATTTTCTCGGAAACTAGTAGGCCTAGAATTAAGATTTTTGGTTTAAAATGTTCGTAATGAATGCCTCTACAAATCTTGTTATGGTCAAAACCACGCCAGACTTACCGTTTTTGAGAAAAAATATGTGCATCGCACAATAACATACATATTTTCAGCTAAAAGTATGGCATAATTTGGTTTATTTTCATTTTCTCGGAAACTAGTAGGCCTAGAATTAAGATTTTTGGTTTAAAATGTTCGTAATGAATGCCTCTACAAATCTTGTTATGGTCAAAACCACGCCAGACTTACCGTTTTTGAGAAAAAATATGTGCATCGCACAATAACATACATATTTTTACATATTTTCAGCTAAAAGTATGGCATAATTTGGTTTATTTTCATTTTCTCGGAAACTAGTAGGCCTAGAATTAAGATTTTTGGTTTAAAATGTTCGTAATGAATGCCTCTACAAATCTTGTTATGGTCAAAACCACGCCAGACTTACCGTTTTTGAGAAAAAATATGTGCATCGCACAATAACATACATATTTTCAGCTAAAAGTATTGCATAATTTGGTTTATTTTCATTTTCTCGGAAACTAGTAGGCCTAGAATTAAGATTTTTGGCTCAAAATGTTCGTAATGAATGCCTCTACAAATCTTGTTATGGTCAAAACCACGCCAGACTTACCGTTTTTGAGAAAAAATATGTGCATCGCACAATAACATACATATTTTTACATATTTTCAGCTAAAAGTATGGCATAATTTGGTTTATTTTCATTTTCTCGGAAACTACTAGGCCTAGAATTAAGATTTTTGGTTTAAAATGTTCGTAATGAATGCCTCTACAAATCTTGTTATGGTCAAAACCACGCCAGACTTACCGTTTTTGAGAAAAAATATGTGCATCGCACAATAACATACATATTTTTACATATTTTCAGCTAAAAGTATTGCATAATTTGGTTTATTCTCATTTTCTCGGAAACTAGTAGGCCTAGAATTAAGATTTTTGGCTTAAAATGTTCGTAATGAATGCCTCTACAAATCTTGTTATGGTCAAAAGCACGCCAGATTTACCATTTTTCAGAAAAAATGTGTGCATCGCACAAAAACATACATATTTTTACATATTTTCAGCTAAAAGTATTGCATAATTTGGTTTATTTTCATTTTCTCGGAAACTAGTAGGCCTAGAATTAAGATTTTTGGCTTAAAATGTTCGTAATGAATGCCTCTACAGATCTTGTTATGGTCAAAAGCACGCCAGACTTACCATTTTTGAGAAAAAATGTGTGCATCGCACAAAATCATACATATTTTTACATATTTTCAGCTAAAAGTATTGCACAATTTGGTTTATTTTCATTTTCTCGGAAACTAGTAGGCCTAGAATTAAGATTTTTGGCTTAAAATGTTCGTAATGAATGCCTCTACAAATCTTGATATGGTCAAAACCACGCCAGACTTACCATTTTTGAGAAAAAATGTGTGCATCGCACAAAAACATACATATTTTTACATATTTTCAGCTAAAAGTATTGCATAATTTGGTTTATTTTCATTTTCTCGGAAACTAGTAGGCCTAGAATTAAGATTTTTGGTTCAAAATGTTCGTAATGAATGCCTCTACAAATCTTGTTATGGTCAAAACCACGCCAGACTTACCATTTTTGAGAAAAAATGTGTGCATCGCACAAAGCCATACATATTTTTACATATTTTCAGCTAAAAGTATTGCATAATTTGGTTTATTCTCATTTTCTCGGAAACTAGTAGGCCTAGAATTAAGAGCTTTGGCTTAAAATGTTCGTTATGAATGCCTCTACAAATCTTGTTATGGTCAAAAGCACGCCAGACTTACCATTTTTGAGAAAAAATGTGTGCATCGCACAAAAACATACATATTTTTACATATTTTCAGCTAAAAGTATTGCATAATTTGGTTTATTCTCATTTTCTCGGAAACTAGTAGGCCTAGAATTAAGATTTTTGGCTCAAAATGTTCGTAATGAATGCCTCTACAAATCTTGTTATGGTCAAAAGCACGCCAGACTTACCATTTTTGAGAAAAAATGTGTGCATCGCACAAAAACATACATATTTTTACATATTTTCAGCTAAAAGTATTGCATAATTTGATTTATTTTCATTTTCTCGGAAACTAGTAGGCCTAGAATTAAGATTTTTGGCTCAAAATGTTCGTAATGAATGCCTCTACAAATCTTGTTATGGTCAAAACCACGCCAGATTTACCATTTTTCAGAAAAAATGTGTGCATCGCACAAAAACATACATATTTTTACATATTTTCAGCTAAAAGTATGACATAATTTGGTTTATTTTCATTTTCTCGGAAACTAGTAGGCCTAGAATTAAGATTTTTGGCTCAAAATGTTCGTAATGAATGCCTCTACAAATCTTGTTATGGTCAAAACCACGCCAGATTTACCATTTTTCAGAAAAAATGTGTGCATCGCACAAAAACATACATATTTTTACATATTTTCAGCTAAAAGTATTGCATAATTTGGTTTATTTTCATTTTCTCGGAAACTAGTAGGCCTAGAATTAAGATTTTTGGCTTAAAATGTTCGTAATGAATGCCTCTACAGATCTTGTTATGGTCAAAACCACGCCAGACTTACCATTTTTGAGAAAAAATGTGTGCATCGCACAAAAACATACATATTTTTACATATTTTCAGCTAAAAGTATTGCATAATTTGGTTTATTTTCATTTTCTCAGAAACTAGTAGACCTAGAATTAAGATTTTTGGCTTAAAATATTCGTAATGAATGCCTCTACAAATCTTGTTATGGTCAAAAGCACGCCAGACTTACCATTTTTACATATTTTCAGCTAAAAGTATTGCATAATTTGGTTTATTCTCATTTTCTCGGAAACTAGTAGGCCTAGAATTAAGATTTTTGGCTCAAAATGTTCGTAATGAATGCTTCTACAAATCTTGTTATGGTCAAAACCACGCCAGACTTACCATTTTTGAGAAAAAATGTGTGCATCGCACAAAAACATACATATTTTTACATATTTTCAGCTAAAAGTATTGCATAATTTGGTTTATTTTCATTTTCTCGGAAACTAGTAGGCCTAGAATTAAGATTTTTGGCTTAAAATATTCGTAATGAATGCCTCTACAAATCTTGTTATGGTCAAAAGCACACCAGACTTACCATTTTTACATATTTTCAGCTAAAAGTATTGCATAATTTGGTTTATTCTCATTTTCTCGGAAACTAGTAGTCCTAGAATTAAGATTTTTGGCTCAAAATGTTCGTAATGAATGCCTCTACAAATCTTGTTATGGTCAAAAGCACACCAGACTTACCATTTTTACATATTTTCAGCTAAAAGTATTGCATAATTTGGTTTATTCTCATTTTCTCGGAAACTAGTAGTCCTAGAATTAAGATTTTTGGCTCAAAATGTTCGTAATGAATGCCTCTACAAATCTTGTTATGGTCAAAACCACGCCAGATTTACCATTTTTCAGAAAAAATGTGTGCATCGCACAAAAACATACATATTTTTACATATTTTCAGCTAAAAGTATTGCATAATTTGGTTTATTTTCATTTTCTCGGAAACTAGCTGGCCTAGAATTAAGACTTTTGGCTTAAAATGTTCGTAATGAATGCCTCTACAGATCTTGTTATGGTCAAAACCACGCCAGACTTACCATTTTTGAGAAAAAATGTGTGCATCGCACAAAAACATACATATTTTTACATATTTTCAGCTAAAAGTATTGCATAATTTGGTTTATTTTCATTTTCTCGGAAACTAGTAGGCCTAGAATTAAGATTTTTGGCTCAAAATGTTCGTAATGAATGCCTCTACAAATCTTGTTATGGTCAAAAGCACGCCAGACTTACCATTTTTGAGAAAAAATGTGTGCATCGCACAAAAACATACATATTTTTACATATTTTCAGCTAAAAGTATTGCATAATTTGGTTTATTTTCATTTTCTCGGAAACTAGCAGGCCTAGAATTAAGATTTTTGGCTTAAAATGTTCGTAATGAATGCCTCTACAAATCTTGTTGTGGTCAAAACCACGCCAGATTTACCATTTTTCAGAAAAAATGTGTGCATCGCACAAAAACATACATATTTTTACATATTTTCAGCTAAAAGTATTGCATAATTTGGTTTATTTTAATTTTCTCGGAAACTAGTAGGCCTAGAATTAAGATTTTTGGCTCAAAATGTTCGTAATGAATGCCTCTACAAATCTTGTTATGGTCAAAAGCACGCCAGACTTACCATTTTTGAGAAAAAATGTGTGCATCGCACAAAAACATACATATTTTTACATATTTTCAGCTAAAAGTATTGCATAATTTGATTTATTTTCATTTTCTCGGAAACTAGTAGGCCTAGAATTAAGATTTTTGGCTCAAAATGTTCGTAATGAATGCCTCTACAAATCTTGTTATGGTCAAAACCACGCCAGATTTACCATTTTTCAGAAAAAATGTGTGCATCGCACAAAAACATACATATTTTTACATATTTTCAGCTAAAAGTATTGCATAATTTGGTTTATTTTCATTTTCTCGGAAACTAGCTGGCCTAGAATTAAGATTTTTGGCTTAAAATGTTCGTAATGAATGCCTCTACAAATCTTGTTATGGTCAAAACCACGCCAGACTTACCATTTTTGAGAAAAAATGTGTGCATCGCACAAAAACATACATATTTTTACATATTTTCAGCTAAAAGTATTGCATAATTTGGTTTATTTTCATTTTCTCGGAAACTAGTAGGCCTAGAATTAAGATTTTTGGCTTAAAATATTCGTAATGAATGCCTCTACAAATCTTGTTATGGTCAAAAGCACACCAGACTTACCATTTTTACATATTTTCAGCTAAAAGTATTGCATAATTTGGTTTATTCTCATTTTCTCGGAAACTAGTAGTCCTAGAATTAAGATTTTTGGCTCAAAATGTTCGTAATGAATGCTTCTACAAATCTTGTTATGGTCAAAACCACGCCAGACTTACCATTTTTGAGAAAAAATGTGTGCATCGCACAAAAACATACATATTTTTACATATTTTCAGCTAAAAGTATTGCATAATTTGGTTTATTTTCATTTTCTCGGAAACTAGTAGGCCTAGAATTAAGATTTTTGGCTTAAAATATTCGTAATGAATGCCTCTACAAATCTTGTTATGGTCAAAAGCACGCCAAACTTACCATTTTTACATATTTTCAGCTAAAAGTATTGCATAATTTGGTTTATTTTCATTTTCTCGGAAACTAGCTGGCCTAGAATTAAGATTTTTGGCTTAAAATGTTCGTAATGAATGCCTCTACAAATCTTGTTATGGTCAAAACCACGCCAGACTTACCATTTTTGAGAAAAAATGTGTGCATCGCACAAAAACATACATATTTTTACATATTTTCAGCTAAAAGTATTGCATAATTTGGTTTATTTTCATTTTCTCGGAAACTAGCTGGCCTAGAATTAAGATTTTTGGCTTAAAATGTTCGTAATGAATGCCTCTACAGATCTTGTTATGGTCAAAACCACGCCAGACTTACCATTTTTGAGAAAAAATGTGTGCATCGCACAATAACATACATATTTTTACATATTTTCAGCTAAAAGTATGGCATAATTTGGTTTATTTTCATTTTCTCGGAAACTAGTAGGCCTAGAATTAAGATTTTTGGTTTAAAATGTTCGTAATGAATGCCTCTACAAATCTTGTTATGGTCAAAACCACGCCAGACTTACCGTTTTTGAGAAAAAATATGTGCATCGCACAATAACATACATATTTTTACATATTTTCAGCTAAAAGTATGGCATAATTTGGTTTATTTTCATTTTCTCGGAAACTAGTAGGCCTAGAATTAAGATTTTTGGTTTAAAATGTTCGTAATGAATGCCTCTACAAATCTTGTTATGGTCAAAACCACGCCAGACTTACCGTTTTTGAGAAAAAATATGTGCATCGCACAATAACATACATATTTTCAGCTAAAAGTATGGCATAATTTGGTTTATTTTCATTTTCTCGGAAACTAGTAGGCCTAGAATTAAGATTTTTGGTTTAAAATGTTCGTAATGAATGCCTCTACAAATCTTGTTATGGTCAAAACCACGCCAGACTTACCGTTTTTGAGAAAAAATATGTGCATCGCACAATAACATACATATTTTTACATATTTTCAGCTAAAAGTATGGCATAATTTGGTTTATTTTCATTTTCTCGGAAACTAGTAGGCCTAGAATTAAGATTTTTGGTTTAAAATGTTCGTAATGAATGCCTCTACAAATCTTGTTATGGTCAAAACCACGCCAGACTTACCGTTTTTGAGAAAAAATATGTGCATCGCACAATAACATACATATTTTCAGCTAAAAGTATGGCATAATTTGGTTTATTTTCATTTTCTCGGAAACTAGTAGGCCTAGAATTAAGATTTTTGGCTCAAAATGTTCGTAATGAATGCCTCTACAAATCTTGTTATGGTCAAAACCACGCCAGACTTACCGTTTTTGAGAAAAAATATGTGCATCGCACAATAACATACATATTTTTACATATTTTCAGCTAAAAGTATGGCATAATTTGGTTTATTTTCATTTTCTCGGAAACTACTAGGCCTAGAATTAAGATTTTTGGTTTAAAATGTTCGTAATGAATGCCTCTACAAATCTTGTTATGGTCAAAACCACGCCAGACTTACCGTTTTTGAGAAAAAATATGTGCATCGCACAATAACATACATATTTTCAGCTAAAAGTATTGCATAATTTGGTTTATTCTCATTTTCTCGGAAACTAGTAGGCCTAGAATTAAGATTTTTGGCTTAAAATGTTCGTAATGAATGCCTCTACAAATCTTGTTATGGTCAAAAGCACGCCAGATTTACCATTTTTCAGAAAAAATGTGTGCATCGCACAAAAACATACATATTTTTACATATTTTCAGCTAAAAGTATTGCATAATTTGGTTTATTTTCATTTTCTCGGAAACTAGTAGGCCTAGAATTAAGATTTTTGGCTTAAAATGTTCGTAATGAATGCCTCTACAGATCTTGTTATGGTCAAAACCACGCCAGACTTACCATTTTTGAGAAAAAATGTGTGCATCGCACAAAATCATACATATTTTTACATATTTTCAGCTAAAAGTATGGCATAATTTGGTTTATTTTCATTTTCTCGGAAACTAGTAGGCCTAGAATTAAGATTTTTGGCTTAAAATGTTCGTAATGAATGCCTCTACAAATCTTGATATGGTCAAAACCACGCCAGACTTACCATTTTTGAGAAAAAATGTGTGCATCGCACAAAAACATACATATTTTTACATATTTTCAGCTAAAAGTATTGCATAATTTGGTTTATTTTCATTTTCTCGGAAACTAGTAGGCCTAGAATTAAGATTTTTGGTTCAAAATGTTCGTAATGAATGCCTCTACAAATCTTGTTATGGTCAAAACCACGCCAGACTTACCATTTTTGAGAAAAAATGTGTGCATCGCACAAAGCCATACATATTTTTACATATTTTCAGCTAAAAGTATTGCATAATTTGGTTTATTCTCATTTTCTCGGAAACTAGCAGGCCTAGAATTAAGAGCTTTGGCTTAAAATGTTCGTTATGAATGCCTCTACAAATCTTGTTATGGTCAAAAGCACGCCAGACTTACCATTTTTGAGAAAAAATGTGTGCATCGCACAAAAACATACATATTTTTACATATTTTCAGCTAAAAGTATTGCATAATTTGGTTTATTCTCATTTTCTCGGAAACTAGTAGGCCTAGAATTAAGATTTTTGGCTCAAAATGTTCGTAATGAATGCCTCTACAAATCTTGTTATGGTCAAAAGCACGCCAGACTTACCATTTTTGAGAAAAAATGTGTGCATCGCACAAAAACATACATATTTTTACATATTTTCAGCTAAAAGTATTGCATAATTTGATTTATTTTCATTTTCTCGGAAACTAGTAGGCCTAGAATTAAGATTTTTGGCTCAAAATGTTCGTAATGAATGCCTCTACAAATCTTGTTATGGTCAAAACCACGCCAGATTTACCATTTTTCAGAAAAAATGTGTGCATCGCACAAAAACATACATATTTTTACATATTTTCAGCTAAAAGTATGACATAATTTGGTTTATTTTCATTTTCTCGGAAACTAGTAGGCCTAGAATTAAGATTTTTGGCTCAAAATGTTCGTAATGAATGCCTCTACAAATCTTGTTATGGTCAAAACCACGCCAGATTTACCATTTTTCAGAAAAAATGTGTGCATCGCACAAAAACATACATATTTTTACATATTTTCAGCTAAAAGTATTGCATAATTTGGTTTATTTTCATTTTCTCGGAAACTAGTAGGCCTAGAATTAAGATTTTTGGCTTAAAATGTTCGTAATGAATGCCTCTACAGATCTTGTTATGGTCAAAACCACGCCAGACTTACCATTTTTGAGAAAAAATGTGTGCATCGCACAAAAACATACATATTT
This sequence comes from Myathropa florea, assembly GCA_930367185.1. Classification (NCBI taxonomy): domain Eukaryota; kingdom Metazoa; phylum Arthropoda; class Insecta; order Diptera; family Syrphidae; genus Myathropa; species Myathropa florea. The sequence continues at coordinate 78,437,506 of OV884003.1, read as the reverse complement.
TTACATATTTTCAGCTAAAAGTATTGCATAATTTGGTTTATTTTCATTTTCTCGGAAACTAGTAGGCCTAGAATTAAGATTTTTGGCTTAAAATATTCGTAATGAATGCCTCTACAAATCTTGTTATGGTCAAAAGCACACCAGACTTACCATTTTTACATATTTTCAGCTAAAAGTATTGCATAATTTGGTTTATTCTCATTTTCTCGGAAACTAGTAGTCCTAGAATTAAGATTTTTGGCTCAAAATGTTCGTAATGAATGCCTCTACAAATCTTGTTATGGTCAAAAGCACACCAGACTTACCATTTTTACATATTTTCAGCTAAAAGTATTGCATAATTTGGTTTATTCTCATTTTCTCGGAAACTAGTAGTCCTAGAATTAAGATTTTTGGCTCAAAATGTTCGTAATGAATGCCTCTACAAATCTTGTTATGGTCAAAACCACGCCAGATTTACCATTTTTGAGAAAAAATGTGTGCATCGCACAAAAACATACATATTTTTACATATTTTCAGCTAAAAGTATTGCATAATTTGGTTTATTTTCATTTTCTCGGAAACTAGCTGGCCTAGAATTAAGACTTTTGGCTTAAAATGTTCGTAATGAATGCCTCTACAAATCTTGTTATGGCCAAAACCACGCCAGACTTACCATTTTTGAGATAAAATGTGTGCATCGCACAAAAACATACATATTTTTACATATTTTCAGCTAAAAGTATTGCATAATTTGGTTTATTTTCATTTTCTCGGAAACTAGTAGGCCTAGAATTAAGATTTTTGGCTCAAAATGTTCGTAATGAATGCCTCTACAAATCTTGTTATGGTCAAAAGCACGCCAGACTTACCATTTTTGAGAAAAAATGTGTGCATCGCACAAAAACATACATATTTTTACATATTTTCAGCTAAAAGTATTGCATAATTTGGTTTATTTTCATTTTCTCGGAAACTAGCAGGCCTAGAATTAAGATTTTTGGCTTAAAATGTTCGTAATGAATGCCTCTACAAATCTTGTTGTGGTCAAAACCACGCCAGATTTACCATTTTTCAGAAAAAATGTGTGCATCGCACAAAAACATACATATTTTTACATATTTTCAGCTAAAAGTATTGCATAATTTGGTTTATTTTAATTTTCTCGGAAACTAGTAGGCCTAGAATTAAGATTTTTGGCTCAAAATGTTCTTAATGAATGCCTCTACAAATCTTGTTATGGTCAAAAGCACGCCAGACTTACCATTTTTGAGAAAAAATGTGTGCATCGCACAAAAACATACATATTTTTACATATTTTCAGCTAAAAGTATTGCATAATTTGATTTATTTTCATTTTCTCGGAAACTAGTAGGCCTAGAATTAAGATTTTTGGCTCAAAATGTTCGTAATGAATGCCTCTACAAATCTTGTTATGGTCAAAACCACGCCAGATTTACCATTTTTCAGAAAAAATGTGTGCATCGCACAAAAACATACATATTTTTACATATTTTCAGCTAAAAGTATTGCATAATTTGGTTTATTTTCATTTTCTCGGAAACTAGTAGGCCTAGAATTAAGATTTTTGGCTTAAAATGTTCGTAATGAATGCCTCTACAGATCTTGTTATGGTCAAAACCACGCCAGACTTACCATTTTTGAGAAAAAATGTGTGCATCGCACAAAAACATACATATTTTTACATATTTTCAGCTAAAAGTATTGCATAATTTGGTTTATTTTCATTTTCTCGGAAACTAGTAGGCCTAGAATTAAGATTTTTGGCTTAAAATATTCGTAATGAATGCCTCTACAAATCTTGTTATGGTCAAAAGCACACCAGACTTACCATTTTTACATATTTTCAGCTAAAAGTATTGCATAATTTGGTTTATTCTCATTTTCTCGGAAACTAGTAGTCCTAGAATTAAGATTTTTGGCTCAAAATGTTCGTAATGAATGCTTCTACAAATCTTGTTATGGTCAAAACCACGCCAGACTTACCATTTTTGAGAAAAAATGTGTGCATCGCACAAAAACATACATATTTTTACATATTTTCAGCTAAAAGTATTGCATAATTTGGTTTATTTTCATTTTCTCGGAAACTAGTAGGCCTAGAATTAAGATTTTTGGCTTAAAATATTCGTAATGAATGCCTCTACAAATCTTGTTATGGTCAAAAGCACGCCAAACTTACCATTTTTACATATTTTCAGCTAAAAGTATTGCATAATTTGGTTTATTTTCATTTTCTCGGAAACTAGCTGGCCTAGAATTAAGATTTTTGGCTTAAAATGTTCGTAATGAATGCCTCTACAAATCTTGTTATGGTCAAAACCACGCCAGACTTACCATTTTTGAGAAAAAATGTGTGCATCGCACAAAAACATACATATTTTTACATATTTTCAGCTAAAAGTATTGCATAATTTGGTTTATTTTCATTTTCTCGGAAACTAGCTGGCCTAGAATTAAGATTTTTGGCTTAAAATGTTCGTAATGAATGCCTCTACAGATCTTGTTATGGTCAAAACCACGCCAGACTTACCATTTTTGAGAAAAAATGTGTGCATCGCACAAAAACATACATATTTTTACATATTTTCAGCTAAAAGTATTGCATAATTTGGCTTATTTTCATTTTCTCGGAAACTAGTAGGCCTAGAATTAAGATTTTTGGCTTAAAATATTCGTAATGAATGCCTCTACAAATCTTGTTATGGTCAAAAGCACACCAGACTTACCATTTTTACATATTTTCAGCTAAAGGTATTGCATAATTTGGTTTATTCTCATTTTCTCGGAAACTAGTAGTCCTAGAATTAAGATTTTTGGCTCAAAATGTTCGTAATGAATGCTTCTACAAATCTTGTTATGGTCAAAACCACGCCAGACTTACCATTTTTGAGAAAAAATGTGTGCATCGCACAAAAACATACATATTTTTACATATTTTCAGCTAAAAGTATTGCATAATTTGGTTTATTTTCATTTTCTCGGAAACTAGTAGGCCTAGAATTAAGATTTTTGGCTTAAAATATTCGTAATGAATGCCTCTACAAATCTTGTTATGGTCAAAAGCACGCCAAACTTACCATTTTTACATATTTTCAGCTAAAAGTATTGCATAATTTGGTTTATTTTCATTTTCTCGGAAACTAGCTGGCCTAGAATTAAGATTTTTGGCTCAAAATGTTCGTAATGAATGCCTCTACAAATCTTGTTATGGTCAATACCACGCCAGACTTACCATTTTTGAGAAAAAATGTGTGCATCGCACAAAAACATACATATTTTTACATATTTTCAGCTAAAAGTATTGCATAATTTGGTTTATTCTCATTTTCTCGGAAACTAGTAGGCATAGAATTATAATTTTTGGCTTAAAATGTTCGTAATGAATGCCTCTACAAGTATTGTTATGGTCAATACCACGCCAGACTTACCATTTTTGAGAAAAAATGTGTGCATCGCACAAAAACATACATATTTTTACATATTTTCAGCAAAAAGTATTGCATAATTTGGTTTATTTTCATTTTCTCGGAAACTAGCAGGCCTAGAATTAAGATTTTTGGCTTAAAATGTTCGTAATGAATGCCTCTACAAATCTTGTTGTGGTCAAAACCACGCCAGATTTACCATTTTTCAGAAAAAATGTGTGCATCGCACAAAAACATACATATTTTTACATATTTTCAGCTAAAAGTATTGCATAATTTGATTTATTTTCATTTTCTCGGAAACTAGTAGGCCTAGAATTAAGATTTTTGGCTCAAAATGTTCGTAATGAATGCCTCTACAAATCTTGTTATGGTCAAAACCACGCCAGACTTACCATTTTTGAGAAAAAATGTGTGCATCGCACAAAAACATACATATTTTTACATATTTTCAGCTAAAAGTATTGCATAATTTGGTTTTATTCTCATTTTCTCGGAAACTAGTAGGCCTAGAATTAAGATTTTTGGCTTAAAATGTTCGTAATGAATGCCTCTACAGATCTTGTTATGGTCAAAAGCACGCCAGACTTACCATTTTTGAGAAAAAATGTGTGCATCGCACAAAGACATACATATTTTTACGTATTTTCAGCTAAAAGTATTGCATAATTTGGTTTATTTTCCTTTTCTCGGAAACTAGTAGGCCTAGAATTAAGATTTTTGGCTTAAAATGTTCGTAATGAATGCCTCTACAAATCTTGTTATGGTCAAAAGCGCGCCAGACTTACCATTTTTGAGAAAAAATGTGTGCATCGCACAAAAACATACATATTTTTACATATTTTCAGCTAAAAGTATTGCATAATTTGGTTTATTTTCATTTTCTCGGAAAATAGCAGGCCTAGAATTAAGATTTTTGGCTCAAAATGTTCGTAATGAATGCCTCTACAAATCTTGTTACGGTTTAAAACCACTCCAGACTTACCATTTTTGAGAAAAATTGTGTGCATCGCACAAAAACATACATATTTTTACATATTTTCAGCTAAAAGTATTGCATAATTTGGTTTATTCTCATTTTCTTGGAAACTAGTAGGCCTAGAATTAAGATTTTTGGTTTAAAATGTTCGTAATGAATGCTTCTACAAATCTTGTTATGGTCAAAACCACGCCAGACTTACCATTTTTGAGAAAAAATGTGTGCATCGCACAAAAACATACATATTTTTACATATTTTCAGCTAAAAGTATTGCATAATTTGGTTTATTTTCATTTTCTCGGAAACTAGTAGGCCTAGAATTAAGATTTTTGGCTTAAAATATTCGTAATGAATGCCTCTACAAATCTTGTTATGGTCAAAAGCACGCCAGACTTACCATTTTTACATATTTTCAGCTAAAAGTATTGCATAATTTGGTTTATTTTCATTTTCTCGGAAACTAGTAGGCCTAGAATTAAGATTTTTGGCTCAAAATGTTCGTAATGAATGCCTCTACAAATCTTGTTGTGGTCAAAACCACGCCAGACTTACCATTTATGAGAAAAATTGTGTGCATCGCACAAAAACATACATATTTTTACATATTTTCAGCTAAAAGTATTGCATAATTTGGTTTATTCTCATTTTCTCGGAAACTAGTAGGCCTAGAATTAAGTTTTTTGGCTCAAAATGTTCGTAATGAATGCCTCTACAAATCTTGTTATGGTCAAAACCACGCCAGACTTACCGTTTTTGAGAAAAAATATGTGCATCGCACAATAACATACATATTTTTACATATTATCAGCTAAAAGTATTGCATAATTTGGTTTATTTTCATTTTCTCGGAAACTAGTAGGCCTAGAATTAAGATTTTTATCTCAAAATGTTCGTAATGAATGCCTCTACAAATCTTGTTATGGTCAAAACCACGCCAGACTTACCATTTTTGAGAAAAAATGTGTGCATCGCACAAGAACATACATATTTTTACATATTTTTAGCTAAAAGTATGGCATAATTTGGTTTATTTTCATTTTCTCGGAAACTAGTAGGCCTAGAATTAAGATTTTTGGCTTAAAATGTTCGTAATAAATGCCTCTACAAATCTTGTTATGGTCAAAACCACGCCAGACTTACCATTTTTGAGAAAAAATGTGTGCATCGCACAAAAACATACATATTTTTACATATTTTCAGCTAAAAGTATTGCATAATTTGGTTTATTTTAATTTTCTCGGAAACTAGTAGGCCTAGAATTAAGATTTTTGTCTTAAAATGTTCGTAATGAATGCCTCTACAAATCTTGTTATGGTCAAAACCACGCCAGACTTACCTTACAATTCATCAGTCGCTTTCCTGGTTATCTCTTCTGTATGTTTTTTCCAGATGAGCTTGTTGTCAAAGTTTACTCCCAGATATTTAACTTATTTTACCGGAGTCAGTGTTGTACCCGACAGACTTATTGGTTTTAGTCGTTCCAGTTTTCGTTTTCTTGTGAACGGCACTATGGTGGTTTTTGCCGGATTCAGGATTAGCCCTGCCGACAGGCACCATTCCTTAGTTAAAGTTAGCCCCCACTTGATAATATCGCATAGGGTCTCCTCCATTTTTCCTCTGGCTATGATTACTATGTCATCGGCATATGCCTGTGTGGTAAACCTAGCCCCAAATTCGAGCCCAAGATTCCGCCATTTAGATCGTAGCCACAGATTTCAACCATGAGATTAAAGCTTTGGATTACTGCCTGCATATTTCGGGCTGCAGATTCTAGCTCAAAATTACAGTGCATAATTCAAACCTTAAGATATTAGCCCATGATTCTGGATTGGAGAATTTGGTGTTAGATTTCGGCCTTGAGATTGTAGCTCTAGACTTCAGACTCAATATGACCCAAAATTTGGTCCATTAGATAAATAGGTTAATTAGATTCTAGCCTATCTTCAATGCTCTAGTCCTAGACAACGGGCCTAGACTTAAGACCTAGATTCTGGCTTTCGAGTATACCGCCGGATTTCAGCCTAGAGTTTCTAATCCTAGATTACAACCTGACTGTTAACGCTGCCATTGAACATTTATATACTCTTTAGTTTAATAATTTTAAATATGTAGTTATTGAATTCAATTCTTTCATTTACTATACTTAACCCTAGGATGGGCAGCTGTTTGTGAGGCGGTAACATAGCCTGCTGGGCCTCGATAGGCCCCTATGAATTATATGGAAAATGCATTAGAATAAATGAGAAAAACAGACTTTGTCATAGATTTTATATTGTGCCAAGTTAAATACATGATGTACCACCTATCTATATGTAACGGATATACATATATATATGTGGAAAAAGTATACAGAATTCAATTATTGGTAGCACAGGCATTGCATTAAGCCCATGTTTCTACTTTTCCGTGTGTCAGGCACATAAATTCATGGCAAAAAATACATTTATGGAATGTTTTACGGCGTGGTTCGCCTTCGGCTCTACAATGAACACAATCCTTCCGTCCTTTTTTCGATTGCCCAGCAGCGGTTAAGGCAGATGCAGCTAATGCAGAGGTTGTGCGTGATTCTATCTAAGACGGTGTAGTCAAAATTGGTGCCTTTTATAGTCCAAGAATTGATTCGGTTTTTTGAAGCATTTTCTTGGTCGGTAGCGCATGTATAATGTTCTGTCGACAACACAATGACGGCTTTATTTAGCTTTAGTACGTACGAACACAATGGGTATTTCTTATTGTAAAAACCAAATCAGCCGGAACGAAACGTTTGTTAGAGCGAAGAGTTCCCACAATGGCCAGTCCAACTTGAAGCAAATTATCACAATAGATAGTGCGACCGGAATTATGATATCGTTGGATCAATGATATCACCACTCGTTCGCCTTGGTTCACCTCTCGCTCTGCTTTAGGTAATTTTCCTTTCAAAGTACAATTTGTGCGTGAATCGCAAGCCCACCATACCTTGATGCAGTATTTGGCTGGTTTTGAGGGTATATACTGGGTGAAGCGTGTATTGCCGCGGTAGGGGAACAATTGCTCGTCAACGGTTATGTTGGCACTTGGCGTATATGCTCTCTTTACGCCTCTTCGACTTCCAACTCGACCTCAATATCAGACGCATCATTATCCGGCACATAATCTGCGTCATCATCATCATCGTCAGCAAATTGATAATCTTCGTCAGTAATATCTTCCGCCAACAATGTCGCTATGTGTTCTGCAGTTAGCCGTCCAGATCTGGTTGCCCGATTCAGAACTATATCACTTTGTTCCGTCATTTTTCTCTACACAAGCACCAAAAATAATAATTAATTTATAATGAATAAAGCACTTGTTTACTTATAAGTATGACAAACTATATTTTTCGCGTTGATATATTTATTACCGTTGACTCGTGCTTTCCGTTTAAGATTTATCCTAGGGCTAACATATCCTCCATCATTACTTCATAATGATACTTTACCTACGGTACATTTGTGTTATCAATTGCACAGGCGATCGTTTATTATTTCGATATTTATTGAGGAAGTGCCCTCAATAAACATATGGTCATGTGTTTGAAAGGTTTGCGGTGATCGCGTGTGCATTACATTATTATCTTTTTATCACTTATGCTATTTATATGGCAGGATACTGTAACAATTACATAGGGCCTACTTAGGCTCAGCTGTTCTTCTTCTTCTTCTTCTTCTTCTTCTTCTTCTTCTTCTTCTTCTTCTTCTTCTTCTTCTTCTTCTTCTTCTTCTTCTTCTTAGGGCGCTACAGTCCGAGGTGGACCTCGGCCTCACTCAACATGCCTCTCCAGCCAGCACGATCTTTCGCCAGCTGTCTCCAGTTTCGCACACCAAGCCGGCCGAGGTCCCCCTCGACTTGTGTGCGCCACCTTGTTCGTGGACGTCCTCTCTTGCGTTGTCCCACAGGCTCAGAGTCGAAGACTCTTCGGGCCGGAGCTAAGTTGTCCATACGCTCTACATGGCCTAGCCATCTTAGGCGTTGAATCCGTAGACGCCTGGCTAGACTCATGTCGCTGTACAGCCCATACAGTTCGTGGTTGAATCTTCTCCTCCAAATGCCATTAACGCAAACAGGACCAAAGATCGCGCACAGAACTTTTCTCTCGAAAAGACCAAGAGACTGTTCATCCGCTTGGGATATTGTCCATGCCTCTGCGCCGTACAGCAGGACTGGGATGATCAAGGTCTTATACAAAGTCAGCTTCGTCTTCCGAGAGAGGGCTCTACTACTCAATTCCGTTTTGAGCCCATAAAAACAGCGGTTGGCAAGAGTTATTTTGCGTTTGATCTCGGTACTGATGTTGTTTGTACTGTTTACTGCGGAGCCGAGGTAGACGAAGTCCTTTACTACCTCAAAGTTATAGCTGCCTATGGTGACGTTCTGGCCAAGTCGTCGATGTTGTGTGTCCTTTCTCGATGACAGCATATACTTTGTTTTGCCCTCGTTTACCACCAGACCCATTTTAGCCGCTTCCGTTTCAATGCCAGCAAACGCATCATTGACGGCTCGCTGTGTTCGCCCAATCACGTCAATGTCATCCGCGTAAGCTAGCAGTTGAACGGACTTTTGGAAGATCGTGCCTCTTGTGTAGGCCAGTGAGTTTTGCACGATCTTCTCAATTATTATGTTAAAAAAATCACATGACAGCGCGTCGCCTTGTCTAAAACCTTTGTTGACATTGAAGGTCTCGGTGAGTACGTTACCGACCTTGATGGAGCAGCGAGAGTTCTCCATCGTCATCCTGCTCAGTCTGACGAGTTTGGCAGGAATGTCAAAACTATACATGGCGCTGTATAGCTCGTCTCTATACACGCTGTCATATGCGGCCTTGAAATCGACAAATAGATGGTGTGTGTCAATTTGCATTTCTTGGGTCTTCTCCAGGATCTGCTGCAGTGTGAAGATTTGGTCGATGGTGGACTTCCCGGGCCTGAAACTACACTGATACGGACCTATCAGTTTGTTCACGACTGGTTCACACAAAACGGCAGAGAAGATCTTGTAGGCGATGTTAAGGAGACTTATCCCTCGATAGTTGGCGCAGTCAAAGGGGTCAGCTTTATTAGACTTCAGTCTCGATATCGCTATCTTGACTTCGTCTAGGTCGGGGGACGGTATTCTCTTCTATCATCGTCCGTTGTATTGAGTGGAACATTCTGCCTGACAGCGGTATTTGTGTCCTCATCGCCGTTCAACAGTCTGTAGAAATGATTTTTCCAAATTCTCAGTATCGACTGCGAATCTACTACTAGTTGTCCATTCTCGTCCCGGCAGGCTTCTGTCCGAACTTTATACCCGTTCGGTAAGAGTTTTACTCTTTGGTAAAACTTTCGGACATCATTCCTGCCATAACACATCTCCATCTCCTCGATCGCGCATTTTTCGTGAGAAGCCGGTTCTCTTCCCTTCTTCTCTGTTCGTAGAGCTCACGAACAGCTCTCGTAGTTCGATGCAGCGTTGCCCGGTAGGCTTCTTTGCTGCATGTGTTTTGTCAAACCAGTGGTTTTTCCTAGGTGGTGTTTTAAAACCCAGCACATCAGTAGCGGCTTCTCTGATGGCTCTTTGACACCGTTTCCATTCTTCGGTTATTGTTAGTGCAGGCGACGTCGAACTCTCGGAGAGTTTCAGGGAGACTCGATCGACAAAGTTCCTGGCAGTCTGTTGCAATTGTAGCTTTTCGACGTCAAACCGTGGTTGTCTTCCTCGACTCCGTTGTTCTCTCGATATCCGTGTCCTTAGCTTGGCTACAACAAGGAAATGATCCGAGTCGATGTTGGCGCCTCGGAACGTTCGGACATCGATCGCAACGTGATCAATCTGGTTGACGGTTGAATGATCAGGGGATCGCCAGGTCCCTTTATGGATGTTGAGTTGTGGGAACCGCGTGCTAGCTACAGAAAGGTTTCACCCCGTAACAAAGTCCACCAGCCTAAGTCCGTTTTCGGACGTGGTGTCGTGCAGGCTGTGTTTACCGATGACTCTAGCAAAGATGTCCTCTTTACCCAGCTTAGCGTTGAAATCTCCTAGAACTATCTTGGTGTCGTAGCTGGAGCATTGATCGTACGTTCTTTCTAGGAGATCATAGAAGTCATCCTTGCTATCGTCATCTTTGTCCTCGTTTACCGCCAGACCCATTTTAGCCGGTTCCGTTTCAATGCCAGCAAACGCATCATTGACGGCACGCTGTGTTCGACCAATCACATCAATGTCATGACTTTTGGAAGATTGTGGCTCTTGTGTGAGTTTTTCACCATCTTCTCAATTATTATGTTGAAAAAATCACATGACAGCGCGTCGCCTTGTCTAAAACCTTTGTTGACATTGAAGGTCTCGGTGAGTACGTTACCGACCTTGATGGAGCAGCGAGAGTTCTTCATAGTCACTCTGACGCGAAACTGCTTCGGATTTGAATTCACGCTGTCACGGACGGCGGCGATCTTTTTGGCAGATTTTGCGTTTTGTCGACGTAGGGGTGTTGGTTTATCCTTTGCTGAGCCAGTGGACTCCAGTTTATCCACCACACAGCGAATAATCCTCTCGGTAGGAAGATTATGGAGACCGTCAAATGGGCAAAGCTCGCGAAACGTTGCCCGAACAGAATACCCATTTTAATAAAACAATTTAATCATTTGCACGTCTTGTTAAACGCTATGTTCATAAATGGTGATTTGGCAAAACAGACTGAATAAATGACAGTCAATTTGGCAGATGTCGCTTCAGCAATATGGCCGCTATCAACTCTCAAAGTTCGGAAGTCTCTATTGGAAGACCCTTTACAAATTGAAAACGAACAAAAATAATCACTTTAGATACATTTATGAAAATTTATTTAAATAAAAAAACTGACTAGTTATTCTGAAACGAAGAAAATTTTCCATGAACGATGCTTATACAATAAATACAAAAATATCTGCAAATGTACGGATCTGCACTATACGCGTACTGTGGAATCCTATGTAAAAAGCACATGAATCTGAAGACGTCGCTTGATGGGAGCTAATGGCACAGGATACGAAGAAGGGTTTAGTAGCTGCCGATGGTCTAGAAAGTGACCCGACGAAGACCAACAACGCTCACGGCGACGATCATAGCGAGGATGGACGAGCTCAGCGATGGCGTGGCTGCCGATCGATAGTCCTGGACAACAACCACTGGGCGGTTGTTCTTCTTCTGGATCTCACGGTAGTTGTTGTTCAGGGCCCTGCCCTCAGTGGTTTGAATGGTCTTGAACTGGTTGACCTGAAAAAGAGTTGAATGTCAGCCGCGTTCGCAATCCAATCATGGGTCGGGAGGTACCTGGTCCAGTGTGACGGGGAATGTATCGAGCAGGACAAACCAGGTCACCGATTCAGCGCACGAAGGAGTTGTCAGAGAGCCCGCGTAGGTCAGATATCCACTGGAGAGTTTCGGGAAGAACTCTCGGACGCTGAGCTTCTGCTCGACAAGCACCGGCTTGTTGATCTCATCGACGGCGTTGATGAAGTTGATGTTCTCCGCGATCTTGGCGATGGCGCTGTTGGCTTCATTCGACACATGGTACAGGACACCGACCACGGATATGCCGTCCTTGTAGTTGGCGGCTACGGTCATGTTGGCGTAGCGGGTGTTCCGGTGGACAATGTGCGCCTCCATGGGGTATCTGAAATGTGAAGGGAATCTTGAAAAAAGCGGTTCTGGTGAATGGCTAGATGATCGTTACCTGATCTTGTCGATCGTGTGCTCGGACCACCAGTGAAGATGGATTTGCTCGACAACGTATTTAGAAGGTAGTGGTCCTCCACTCAGTGTCATCGGAGAGGAGAATTGCGACAGTTGAACTGAGGGATAGGGTGGATATTAGAGTGGAGGTGTTGTGAGGCTGGATGGACTTACCTGTGTGGCCATTGTTGACTAGAGAAGGAGAGGATTGAGTCTTCTCGTAGTTGTGGAAATTCAAATCTGGATAGCTGCCCTTCAGTGAGCCGGCAATGCTTAAGTCGATTGGACTTTGGGCCTTTCCTGTGTCACAAATTCCACCCCATTGTGGGAAAACTGAAAGAGAAGATTGGGGAAAATTGCAGAGGTTGTACAATGGAATGGAATGCAGAGTATTGGATGGGTTCAAGTTGTGGTCAATCAAGAACTGTGAGGTCAACTGGCGCATAATCGATATTTAGTATCCATGAAGTCTTTCAAGATTAATCACTCCCTTAGCACATTCAACGCCATTTCAATCTTTTCAGACTTGCGTGACATCAGAAGGCGAAATTTCGCACAAAAGTCAGTTAAGATTTCCCGTCAAAACTCCACTTGTCCATCATTAATCCGAGTCAATGTCCAACATTTTATCATCGTATCCAATTGAACAAAGCTCCTAGCCCTAGCTCTGCGACAAATTCATCTCGGTCCATCGTAGACGTGCGCAATATTTCAATTTGCCGTGTCGACACGACCAATTTATCAATTTAACTAATTTGTGTTTTGATAGCACACTGATATTATCCAATCCCAGGCACACGGGTCATTCCTGGGATGTGTCTAGATTTGCGTGACCGGCTAGACGTTGGGCGAGCCTTCCGCTCGATAGTGAGAGTACATTGGGCGGACGTTGCTCGGATGCCGTACGATGGGAGTGTCGAATGTGCTTGGTCAACGAGTAAATTGCTGTGATATGTGCTCGTATCTGTGATGACTTTAAGTGGGCTTTGAGCGAGGAGGGAGTGCAAATTGAATGGAATGATTTTGACGTTAATTGATTCGAACTTTAACCACTTACCGTCAGTAACGTCGAGGTCAGGATAACCCCAGTGATCCGATGCCAGTGTGGACTGTGAAAGGAAGAGACCTGAAAAAAAGAATGAAAATATTTTGGGAATTAAATTATGTGCCAGTTTAGTGGTGGAGGAATGGAAAGAGGGAACGTATTTCGGTTGGGATAGGGTAGTGTTTGGAGTGAGGCTAGTTGCTTGGGGACACATGGGCGAACTACAGATGCGACCAATTGAGAAAGGTCGGTTGTGTTGTGAGGAGGAACAATTTCGGGGATGAGTCAATTGAAGAAGATCTTCAGGGTAGCTAAATGATTCGTGATTTGACATGTTAATATGGTTTTCCTGTCAGAAAACAGTCGACTTTGATTTTTTTACTGAACTTTCGCCTCCGTCTTCAACGACCAACGCTGGGCCTCAACTAACAACCCTCCCCAGCCAGCACGATCTTTAATCAGCTGGCTCCAATTACGCATACCAAGTTGGCTGAGGTCTGAGTTGGTGAGATCATCCCAGTCCTGCTGTACCGCGCAGAGGCATGGACAATATCCCAAGCGGATGATCAATCTCTTGGTCTTTTCGAGATAAAAGCTCTGCGCGCGATCTTTGGTCCTGTTTGCGTTGATGGCATTTGGAGGAGAAGGTTCAACCACGAACTGCATGGGCTGTACAGCGACATGAGTCTAGCCAGGCGTCTACGTCTAAGATGGCTAGGCCATGTAGATCGTATGGACAACTTAGCTTCGGCCCGAAGAGTCTTCGACTCTGAGCCTGTAGGACAACGCAACAGAGCACCTCCACGTACAAAGTGGCGCAAACAAATCGAGGGGGAACTCGGCCGGCTTGGTGTGCGAAACTGGAGACAGCTGGCGAAAGATCGTGCTGGCTGGAGAGGGATGTTGAGTGAGGCCCAGGTCCGCCTCGGACTGTAGCGCCCTAAGAAGAAGAAGAAGAAATTGGCTGAGGTCCTTCTCCTGTTGTGTGCGCCACGTCTTCTTTGCATTATCCCACGGGTATAGAGTCGAAGCCAAAACAATGCTTCCTAAATTTTGAAACTTCTTTTTTGGGTGACGTTGACTATGGGTGTGCTTACAGTTTAAGACTATGGCAGTACGTTTGTGTAACTCACATTGAATATGTTGTTAATAATTGGTTCAGTATGTTTGGAGACCATTTTCATGCTTTTCGGTTTCCATTTAGAAGATGGAAGCAGGCACAAGCGCAGGCGGTTTCTCGGATGAGTTAAACATTTACTGCTCAATCAGACTTCGTGACTACGGCAGTGTTTTTCAAGCGGAGGTCCTGGCGGTCAAAGAAGCAACCAGAATGATTTCAATGATGGCAATACCATCAGCTGATATTACCATTCTTATTGACAGTCAGGCTGCCATGAGTGCAATATCCGCAACGGAAATTAAGTCCAAGCTAGTCACATGCTGTCGCGAAGAACTGAAGGCCCTTCGCTCACAGAACTCGATTAATATGTGATGGGTCCATGGACACAGGGACATTGCCGGCAATGAGGTAGCTGATGAACTTGCCAAAAAAGGGCCAGTGGCTGACCTGTGACAGGCAATACTTGGGATCAAACTGCCCTTCCCAGAGTTGAGGAAAAAGGTGGACAAAAAGATTTTTGAAATAGCAGGTGGCGTGCCCTACCTACTCTCGAGACCACTCGAGCATTATGGCCTAGTTACGACCGAGAAAAAACCGACAAAATCCTTCAGTGCGACAAAAAGTTCCTAACGATGATGTTTGGAATTCTCTTACTTACTTATTTAGCAGGCCTACGACCCATGTAGGGTCTCAGCCGGAACTATCGCTACCTTCCATCGTTGACGGTCCTGGGCACGCTGCTTCCAGTCAACAAGACCAAGCTGTCTTACGTCCGCGATGACTTGGTCTTTGTACCGAAGGTTTGGTCTTCCTCTTCTTCTCGAACCAGGAGGCTCGGATTCGAAGACCCTCTTAGCTGGAGCGGTGTTGTCCATGCGCTCGATGTGCAGTCGACGGATTTTTGCCTTGCGGACTACATTCACATCCTGGTACAGCTCATAGAGTTTGCGGTTGTGTCTTCTCCTCCATTCGCCTTCCTCGCAGACGGAACCATATATCCGACGTAGAATTTTTCTTTCGAAGGCACCAAGAATCAGCTCCGCAGTTCTGCTTAGTGTCCAGCTTTCGGCTCCATATAGCAGGACTGGCAGAATAAGAGTTTTGTAGAGCATGATTTTGTTCCTTCGAGTCAGGAGTTTTGAGCCCAGTTGTTTTGACAAACCGAAGTAGCATCGGTTGCCAAGGGGGATTCTACGTCGGATGATGTCGTTCGTGGAGTTCACGTTTGCCCCGAGGTAGACAAACTCCTTCACAACCTCAAAATTGTAGCTGTCGATTGTAATCTTTGCCCACGGCGGATTGTTTCTTGCTCGACAGCATATATTTTGTCTTATCCTCATTGGCCTAAAGACCAGCTCGTTTCACCTGTTCTTCAATCGCAGTGAAAGCTTCCACTACGGCGCGTTGGGAACGATGTCGATGTCATGTCACGATGTCGATGTCATCTGCGTATCCCAACAGTTGGACTGACTTGTAGAAGATAGTGCCTTCCGTGTTTACAGCAGCCCGCCGCACTATCTTCTCTAGTACCAAATTGAAGAAGTCACACGACAGCGCATCTCGTTGCCGAAATCCGGTGCAGGTTTTAAACGACTCGGAGGTCCTCGAGCCGAACTGCACGGTGCATCGCGTATGTGTTAGCGTGGTCCGACACAACCGGATCATTTTTCCCGAGATCCCCAATTCGGCCATCGCTTCGAATAGTTCCTTGCCTTGAATGCTGTCGTACTCGGCTTCAAAATCGATAAAAATATGGTCAATTTTCTCCAGGATTTGGCGGAGTGTGAAGATATGGTCTATAGTCGATTTACTGGGCCGGAAGCCGCACTGGTACGTGCCGATTAGTGTGGTGCTTTAGACGGCTTTAGACGTTCACAGTACGCTGGACAGGATATTGTAGGCGACGTTGAGCCAATGATATACCTCTATAGTTGTTGCAAGAGGTAGGATTGCCTTTTTGTGGATGGGGCATATTGAGCCGGTATTCCAGTCGTCGGGCAGGCTTTCGTCTTCCCAAATTCTAGAAATGATCTGGTGCATGCTCCCTACCAGAACATTGCCACCGGCCTTGAAGAGTTCTGATGGTAAGCCATCTGAACCTGCGACGTTGTTGTTCTTCAGCTTTTTAATGGCTGTGCCGACTTCTTCAAAGCTGGGTGGAATGACTACTTCATCGACTGGAGTTGGGATTTCTTCATTCCCTATCACTCTCTCCTGGTCCGGTCCGCTAAGCAGCTGTTGGAAGTGCTGCTTAAACACATCCACTGTTCCCTGCGGGTCAGTAACTAGGTGAACCTCACAATTTCGAAGAGCCTTGGTGCCTTTCCTAAAGCCTTTGTCCAGACTTTTGGTTATTTTATAAAAGGCCCGTATTTTTTGTTTGTCCCTAAACTCTTCGATATCCTTGAACTGGGAGGTTGCGAGAAACCTTTTCTTCAAGTGTAGAAGCTTTTTCTCCTCCCGTCTTCTAGCCCAGTTTTCACCGGTCATTATCGTCTTAGGAATCACACTACAAAGGTTGTGGTAATGAAGAGGAACGAGAGTACACTCCTCACTATCTCTGCCATTGTCCTAGTCAGTGTCAGTTGCATTATAGAACACTGGGAGAGTACATACTTCTTCCATGATCTTCGCGAAGTATCAAATAAACTTCTAAACTTTCTTTACAGGTTCGTAAGAACAACGGGATGGCTGAAGAACCACCAAGGATTTTTTTCTTGTCGTGGGTTTTTTGAAGCACTACACTGGAGCACTCAGACTCAAAAAGTGGTTCATTGGCACAACCTACTTCAGTGCCGTTAAATTGATACCAACGGCAAATGGTGACTGGACCCGATTCGATTTCACTGGGACTCGAACCTCGGCCCCTCTAACTTGGGGCAGACACTTAACCAACTGCGACTGGAAGTCTTTAAATCCAGCTAGGAGAAGTAATGTGACAGAAGATGATTTCCGATCTCAGATAAAACAAACTACATAAGCGTGTGGATAATTATAGATTGTGGTCACTGAAGAAGCTTGTTCGTTAAATTTAAGGTTTTTTTCTGTACTGTGATGTTACATAAACATCACTCACTCACTTTGAGGTTAGGATCAAGTCCAAGTTACGGTCCTCTCCATTTTCTGATGATCGAAATTAAACGTCAACCACAAAGCAATGCACGTGCGTTGCAAAGACTGCACCGAAAAGGCACTTTTCAATTTTTTAAAATTAATTTTACTACATTCACACATCATCGGCAATTGACTTAGATTTCTTTTGATGTTTGAATACTTATGAGTAGTTCACCAGGGCTCATAAACGGTAGTGGACAGAGGTTTTAATGTCTATGACGAATTTACATTTTTGCAGACAAGCTTGCTTAAAAAAATCGCGTGATATTGAAGAAGGAAAGATCAAAGCTGTCTCCCCACGTGTTTATTGACTTTTGATGTGATTCCCATAAACCCTTTGGATTTTCGCAATATTTTGGAATTTCAACTTGACATCCAATTTCCTGGATCAACTAATCAGCAAATGAGTGATCACCCGGCTCCTGAATGACTTGATTCGCAAAGCAAACATTCAACCGTTTGCAAAATCCAGGTGTTTACCCTTTCCAAGTTTTTTGCAAAACCAACATCAAGAGGGTTTCCTTTGAAATCACCCTTTTCTAAACAAACGTTCGAAACTTCTTCGATGGCACGGTGATTTTTTTCGCAGAAGTCTGACGTCTTTGTGATAACAGAACGCCCATTGTGAGCAGGGGTTCTTGTGATTTTCAATCATCGTCTATCGATTAAATGTGTCAACTGTTGACTAATCAGCTTTTCAATTTGTTTCTTTTTGAGATATGGATAGTGTTGGCGACTAGTTAGACAGTGATTTCGGACGATCGGGGATACACAAAGTGAGCATTTATCAACAAGCTAATCTCAAGTGGTTTATAGGCGGAGTGCTCATCGTTTTGATGAATGTTTACAACCGTTCTCAGCTGTGTGAAATTGTGTTGCCCAACACAAGTAAATGTTAACTCAAGAATTCTCAAGTGTTCCTTATGTTCCCCGATATCAATGGCATTATAAAGGGCCATTTATTAAGCGCTTCCTATCTTGAAACTTAAATAAAACAAAGTGTGTGTGAGGTATTATCGAATGTTTGTATACGTTTGAAAGCCCTATCAATGATATTATGAATGGAATACAAAATTGTTCAAATGTCCGCCGTGGCTTTTACGCGTGGAGTGCATCCGAATCGTCCAATTTTCAATGACTCTGGGACATAAATCAGGCTGAATCTGACTGATGACTGATGATGGGTTATGTTGGCTTTGAGGGCCGATGTGGTTTGTGACTTATTCGCATGGACCTGAGACTTCGGCAAACCCCACAGGAAGAAGTTTAACGTGGTCAAATCGCACGACCTCGGTGGCCAGTACACATGAGATGACCATGCCCTCGAATCGCTTATGCAGATTTTCCAATCTGAGCATCATCGCTGAGGATGATTTTTCGATGAAAATTAGGGTCAGTTTTCAATTGCTCCTGAGCCCATTCAGCAAACACACATCGTTGTCTACGATCTGGTCGTACCAGGGTCAGATGAATTTTGTACGGGTGCAGGTCCAAGCCACGACGCAAAGGGTGTGACGCCAAGTTGTGGTCTGAGAAAGGCCGAGTTCTTGTAAACGACGCGAAATCCACTTCCTCGGATTCTCCGACATACTCTCAGTGACAGTGGCGATGTTTTCGGCAGATCTTGTGTTTCGTCGACATAAGATTGTTGGTTTAACTACTGGACTCAAAATTTACCCACAACACTGCAAATAGTCCTCTCGGTAGGACGATTATGGCGATCGTCAAATGTGCGAAGCACGCGGAACGTTGCCCGAACACCCATTTTGATAAGAGAGTTTTATCACTTGCACTTGTGTCATCGAGCCATTTAACAATTTCTCTCTTTTAATTTATTGATTGTGAACTATTCTTTGGTATAAACAATTTGTCATATTGTAACCTAACCCTTGGTGTGCGGCGGCTACAACTTAGTTGTAAGGATGTAATTGTTTGTCTCTTTTCTTTATCCCTTTTGAAATTACCGTTCTTCGAAGAATAACGGATTGGTGTCACTCTTGATCACGTAGCCATCGAGTTCGATTGTGGAATTTAGTTGTCGGATAAAGTTGTCGAATTTATAATAGTTTTTATTATTACAAGTTGTAGTCGCCGTACTCCAGTGAATTTGTAAAGGTGTTAGGAATGCAAGTACTAATGAATTTAAATTGTATTAATGAATTTGAAAGTATTTATATTTCAGCAAATAAAATCCAACCTTGGTTGTGTGGATATTTACATTTCATACCAATTATCTGGAAGTTTTATTTCGGCGGCACAACAACTTGTTTTTGAACGCTATTTCCATTCATGCTGATTTGGCAAAACAGACTGAATAAATGACAGCCAATTTGATCGATGTAGCTTCAACAATATGGCTGCTTTCAACTTTCGGAAGTTTGGAAGTCCCTATTGAAAGTTTCTTTCTGCAGTGGATGTCAGCTGGCTTATACTTGACAAAGCTGTACACTAAAACGCTTTAAGGAAGGTATAGAGGCAAGTATCTCCATAGGCTGTGCATCTAAAAGAAACTCATCTCTTTGCCGGACAAACCGCAGCTAACACCGTTATTTTGCAATAATAATAATAATAATAATAACGTTCGAGGTGGACCTGGGCCTAGGTCCTCAACAGCCACTGTTTTAGCAAACATTAAGCAAAATTCAATCCATCTATTCGAATAATTTTGAACGTTGACCTGGTTTCAGTAAACATTTTCATTCTCAGCATCCAAGACTTGTTGTTTTCGCAGAAACATCAAGACCCGTCTTGATAACATTTCAAAAAATGTATAATTCCATCAATATTTGCTTTGCCAGCCCAAAAGAAAACAAGGACAAAACGAAGACAACACATTGCTTCTTCCCTTCTCACATGAGGTGCTGTCAAGGAGGCACGAGACACCGTCGGTAGATAAAAATGTGTATGTCATTCAGCGAATTCTTCTAGATTCAAAAAGATTCCATACAACAAGTGTCACTAAATTGAACGAACCTTTAGCGTTGATTCGGGGGAAAACACTGATATCGCTTGCGTCTGATCAGCAAACATTCAGAAGCGGATTCCCGAGTCGATGGTGTGTCATGCTCACGTTGTCATATCTGCTAAAAGACATCAAACCCAAGCATAGCGTATGTCATCTGCGAGATTGCTACCTTATCTTTTACTTTGTCAACTCGAAGAGTTGAGCAGGTCATAATCGGACTAAGCTAAGGACTAGCTGACAAAAAGACTGATGCTGCTTTAATAACCAGCCACCAAGCGTGGTGATGTACGCAAATTATTAGGAGCGGTATCAGAATTGCCAAATGCATACAAGAAACCGTCATCCCATTTTTGTAGACAGCCAGGCTGCACTGAAGTCAAAAGGATCCTGTACAATGAAATTGAAGGCTGTTTTGAATTGCCGCGACTCACTGAGGTCCATCAGTCACCACAAAGTCAAACTCTGCTGGGTCCCGGGCCACAGCTTATTCGCAGGGAAAGAGGAAGCAGACGAATTGGCTAGTCGAGGGTCTAAAATGGGCATCAATCAGGCGGATACGTCATTGCGGCCAAAGATTAGTGCATTGTACCGAATCATAGACGACATAGTACAAAAAGATGCCAACTCATATTGGCCTGGGAGGCCTGGGGTTCGAGCGAAACTGGAGCTATGGTGATGAGGAAGAGACCGAAACGAGAGACCAATATCTGCTGTGTCACTGCCCAGCTCTTCAGAACCAGCCAAAGATTCTTCACAGAGACTGCGGACCTAGCGAACGTAAATTTACTGCATCTCCTAAGATTTATAAAGAGCACAGGGAGGTTGCAGCCATCACGTGATAGGATAGGTTTGTAAAATGCGTGTACCACAAAAATGAGGGGATGGGAATTAGGGCATCCAAGTGATGTCTCTACCATCAAACTCCCTTTCTTTAACCTAACCTAACCTGGGCCTAGCTTCTCAGCAACCACTCGTGTTGTGCGTGCTATTGTTCTCTCACGAGTGGAGGGGACTTGAATGCTGGCTCTGCACCGAGAAGTTTGAGAAGCTTTTCTAGACAGTTATACCCTTTGAGTGTTGTCAGTGACTCAAAAGAGGTGGAGCCGTGAAAAAATGTTAGAAGTTTTTTCGAGATTCAAATCTTACACCTCGAGCATAGGAGTCGACGCACCTATCCACTACGCCACGGCACCCACACTTTATTTTGCAATACTCCATAATATTTGTCAAAAACTCCGTAATTCTATGCAAATTGGAATTTCTAACTGAAAACACAGACCACACCAACTTCTTGACAGAAATTTCTCAGCATAGTGCGGTCGACATTATGCACCACTTTTTTGAAATTATCTAGCCACTGGAGCAGAATGCCCTTCACCTTCTTCTGTACTTGTCATGCAATTGGGAGACCGAAACAATCTCAACGAAGTCTACTTTGCTTCACTGAAAGATCCAAATGGTTGGCCAAGAGCGAATGAGTGAATGAACTCCATTAGCACCACAATGGATCTTCCCTGATCTAAGTGCGGCGCCCCGTAATTGAAGACGATCGATATATTAAAATCATTGAGTTTTGAAATGTAAATGAGACGACGAAATGCTCCAGTCAGCTGCAGAAATTTGATTTCATTAGTCCATACTCATAGATCACAATGGACCCTTGGGTCTAAGTGAATCCTTCAGCTGTGAGGGAAGCCACTTTACCTAGTTCATACTCAGCGAGTGGACGTCTCTTAAATTCTTCACCAATCGGACTCATTTTAATACAAATCGCTGATAGTTTCCAGCATTTTTGAAATCAATCCCTCATCCATCGTCTGATGAAGATCTTTTGTCGACTTCATCGTCACAAAAAAATGCATACCTCGACACTAAGTCAATTGGTATGGTCAAGATTCCTCGCATTCATTCGGTATTTATTTTTCTTGGCGAGGAGTTGTAGGGAAAAAATACAGACTCGGCATCAGCAAGTCCACCGACACAGCAGATAACGAAGTGATTAGCCAAGCAAATCGCCTGATATATGAGAGTGAAACCATTCTCAGTTGACATTTGTCAACTAATTGCTTCGATTATGGACTGCGTCTTCAAGATAACCTCGGGTCAGCCTGGTATCTGCTGTGAGGAAGGAAATTCAATTGATTCTTGATTCAATTCTTATCTCAGTCCTACGGTTTTTAGCACGCTTCTGAAAATAAGATGATTTGATGACAACTTTAACTTCTGATAAGGAGTGAACGTACTCGCGTGGAAAATGGTAAATGTCTCTCATGATATGACCTTGTTACTATTTACGGGTATTCGAAGAGTACGAGTAGTTTTGCTTTAAGAGTATGTTTTTGGACTGAGATTCGTTTTGATTGTTGTTCTTAAAATGTGTATGGTTTTTAATACGGAAATGCGACTGTTAATTGAAAATGTCAGGAGCGAGTATATTGTTGGTGGCCTTCAAATGGTGGCTTTTCAGAGCAGTATGACTGATATAGTGACAGTTTGCAAAGCTAGGTAATGCATATGGTCTTCGTACTGTTTTTAACGGGTGTTGTCAAGGTCACTAACAAAGCTACCCAAAAAGAAAGTTTTAAGGCAAAGATGATTTTTCTATCATCATTGTTGAGGAGATCGCGCAGAACTTCATAGCCAACACTAGAGGCACGATCTTCCAGAAGTCCATACAGGTGCTGCCATACGCGGATGACATTGTCGTGATTGGTCGAACACAGCGAGCAGTCAATGAGGCGTTTGCTGTGATTGCAACGGAGAGGCAAAACGAGGGCTAAACGAAGTATATGTTGTCAACGAGAAATAATGCACAACATCGAAGATTTGGTCAGAACGTCAGCATAGGCAGCTATAACTTCGAGAAAGTGAAGGACTTCGCCTATGTCGGCTCCGAGGTAAATAGTACAAACAACATCAGTACCGAGATCAGACGCATAATAACTATTGCCAACCGCTGTTTTTTGGGCTCAAAAGGCAATTGAGTAGCACAGCCCATTCTCGGAAAACCAAGTTGACTTTGTATAAGACCTTGATTATCCCAATCCTGCTTTACGGCACAGAGGCATGGACAATATCCCAAGCGGATGAACACTGTCTTGGTCTTTTCGAGAGAAAAGTTCTGCGCGCAATATTTGGTCCTGTTTGCCTTGATGGCATTTGGAGGAGAAGGTTTTTGGACTTGGTCCAATCATCTCGTCCTGGGTCTGCCAAGCGGTCGCCTACCTGATGGAATCGCATTCAAGGCACGCCTCGGAAGTCGTGATGATGGGGACATTCGTGCCACGCGAAGTACAGCCTTTTCCGTATGAAGAAGGAGCTGCCCAACGTTGAGTTCCTCGTGCAATGCCGTGTTTCTCACCCTATCCCGGCGAGTAATTCCCACAACAGCACGAAGAAATCTCATCTCGGCAGCTTGTATTCGCGATCTTATTCTTTCGGTCATTACCCAAATTTCATGACCATAGGTGAGAGTTGGAACAAATGCTGCTTTAAAAACCGCTAGCTTGGCTTTGACACCAAGCTCGGCCTTCCTAATTACAGATCGAACAAGCTGTTTCAAAATCGACCAGGCTCGGTCTTCCTGATTACAGATCGACCAAGCTGTTTCAAAATTGACCCAGCTTGCCCAATCCTATAGGAAAGCTCAGCATTATTCCTAAAACATCTTCGTATAAAAGGCTGCAAACGGAATGAAAAGATTGCGTTGCCTTAACGATTCTTATTTTGGCCAATTTGTTGATTTCTGTCACAGAAAACCTCAAGGTTGGCACAAAAATCACAATCATTCATCGCTTTCTTTCATTGGCTACACTTGATACGACAATTATGACGCATTTCAATCTTTGTAAGCTTATCCGCGGATCTAAGGCGCTGATGATAGATACCAGCGACGACTGCGCTAATTTTGTTTATCTACAATCGATGACATACTTTTAGATTGCGACAAGTAATCGCAACTGTTCAGCTGTCTCTTCAAGTCCATTGATTACCATCGAAAGGCATTGAGGCGCATGTATCGATGGAATGCAGTTCAAGGAGCCACTTATTGTGTCAAAACTAAACACACGTTAGTCTGGACTTTTCAGTTTTATCAGTTTTATCTTGTACAATTGGCTTATCACTCGTCCATTTGTGTGTGCCAGTTAATGTTTTCGAATTTTGAATTAAAATCAGTTAAGCTTCGATGTTGATACGACTTGACAGCGATTTGTATTTGATAAGAAATACTCTACGACAATGTACGTCATTTGGAGAAACATTGACCGCCAACGGCACTCAATGAGGTTTGCTCCTTCAACTTGATCCAAGTGAAGTCTCGATAAGCCTCTTTGGTCGATAGGGATGTTTGTGAATTTCCAGTCAAGATATTGTTTGCGATAGTCGATGGCACGTAGATTTGGGCACACTTAGCCGATTATAAGTTCTTCTTCTTCTGGCGCCACTGTCCCGAGTGAACTTGACTCGGCCCTTCTATACCAACCACTCGTGCAATGGTTCACTTACGAGTTGAGGAGGTCTGCCTTTTTTGAAGTTTGAATACCGAAGTCCTTCTTCTGATTCTCTGACTCTCTGAGCACTGACATTAGCTCAAGAGGGGTGGTGACATTGAATGTTGTTGTGTCCGAGATCGAACCAGAGACCTTCAATGTGGTAGCCGACGTACTTAGCCACTACGACACGGCCGCGTTTGACGCCTATAGTGACTGACCAGTCTACTTGTAAGCAGCTGCAGCGCTGCAGTGGATATTAAGCGAAAGAAGATTCAATAGTGTTTCCAGTGCTCCTGTTGGTGTTGATCTCATCGATCCTGTCACCGCCAGGCAGCCTGCCCTTTGAATCTTTGTAATATTTCCAAGGTGATATTTCTTTTCCAGTGCTTTCCACCAGACAATTGAACCTTAGGTTAAGATGGATCTTACCACCGCGGCGTATGTCCAAGATACCACTTTAGGCTTAAAACCCCATGTCTTCCCGAACACGAGTGGTTGCTGAGAAGCTAGGCCCCCGTCCACCTCAGACTGTCATTATTATTATACCCGAGTGCTCTGAGTGTACTACCTACCATAAACCTTTTTTATTATTATTATTTTTATTTATTAATTCAGTTTTTGCAATTATTACATATATTTATCTGCAAAGCCTGAAGGGCTTGTCTGCAGAAGACTAATCATAAAAGAATTTGTATTTGTAAATGTTGAAGTTCATTAACTACATTATAGTTAAAAAAAAAGAACAGTAGTACAAGTATGCACAATATAGTTAACAATTCAAAGATATTTCAATTTACAGTTCATTACTATATAGGACACAAGATAAAGAAAGTGAGTTTTACAATTTAATACAATTAATACTTTAATTTGAGGAATTCAAATAGGATTCTTTTACTTTTTTAATAATTTCTCGTTTTGAAAGATTGTAAATTTCTCTTGGGAGTTCGTTCAGGATCATCGGAATTGTCACGTTAAATGTCCTTCGATCATATTCATTCCAGTACCTTGGAATTTCACAGAGCTGCTGCTGTCGTCTTCTTGTGTTTACTATCTGCTGTGTTTGGATCCTGTAGGTGGTGTCGTCACCGAAGTTGGCCAAGATTTCCAAGTTGTATATTTGGCAGATGTTGAGCATACGTAATTTTTGTTGATCTTCTCTAGTACTTCCTGCTTTTAGTACAAGTTTTTGCAGCCTTCTATGAACTTGTTGTAGCGATTGCATTTGAGACGCTCTATCCACGCTAAAATTCCATATCTTAGATGCGATTCCACCAACCCGAGGGATAAGTCTCCTTAACATCGCCTATAAGGTCTTCTCTGCCATTTTGTGTGAACGCCTGAAACCATTCGTGAACAAACTGATAGGTCCTTACCAGTGTGGTTTCAGGCCCGGGAAGTCCACCATAGACCAAATCTTCACACTGCGGCAGATCCTGGAGAAGACCCAGGAAATGCAGATCGACACACACCATCTATTTGTCGATTTCAAGACCGCATATGACAGCGTGCATAGAGACGAGCTATACAGCGCCATGTCTAGTTTTGACATTCCTGCTAAACTCGTCAGACTGAGCAGGATGACGATGGAGAACTCTCGCTGCTCCATCAAGGTCGGTAACGAACTCACCGAGACCTTCAATGTCAAAAAAGGTTTTAGACAAGGCGAAGCGCTGTCATGTGATTTCTTTAACATCGTTCTTGAGAAGATCGTATAAAACTCACTGGCCAACACAAGAGGCACGATCTTCCAAAAGTCCGTTCAACTGCTAGCTTACGCGGATGACATTGACGTGATTGGGCGAACACAGCGAGCCGTCAATGATGCGTTTGCTGGTATTGAAACGGAAGCGGCTAAAATGGGTCTGGCGGTAAACGAGGGCAAAACAAAGTATATGCTGTCATCGAGAAAGGACGCACAACATCGACGACTTGGCCAGAACGTCACCATAGGCAGCTATAACTTTGAGGTAGTAAAGGACTTCGTCTATCTTGGCTCCGCGCTAAACAGTACAAACAACATCAGTACAGAGATCAAACGCAGAATAACTCTTGCCAACCGCTGTTTTTATGGGCTCAAAAGGCAATTGAGTAGTAGAGCCCTCTCTCGGAAGACCAAGTTGACTTTGTATAAGACCTTCATCATCTTTTCGAGAGAAAAGTTCTGCGCGCGATCTTTGGTCCTGTTTGCGTTGATGGCTTTTGGAGGAGAAGGTTCAACCACGAACAGTATGGGCTGTACAGCGACAAGAGTCTAGCCAGGCGTCTACGGATCCAACGTCTAAGATGGCTAGGCCATGTAGAGCGTATGGACAACTTAGCTCCGGCCCGAAGAGTCTTTGACTCTGAGCCTGTGGGACAACGCAACAGAGGACGTCCACGAACAAGATGGCGCACACAAGTCGAGGGGGACCTCGGCCGGCTTGGTGTGCGAAACTGGAGACAGCTGGCGAAAGATCGTGCTGGTTGGAGAGGCATGTTGAGTGAGGCTCAGGTCCACCTCGGACTCTAGCGCCCTAAAAAGAAGAAGAAGATTCCACCAACCCAAGGTAGCACTGTTTGAGGACTGGTGGTGTACAGAGGTTGCTTAGGTGGAAAAGAGCAGCTTGGCAATTTCTTCTTCAGTGTTTCTATATGGTAGCTCCATTTAAAATTGTAGTCGATCGTCAATTCCAAGTATTTGTATGTTGACACATAATCAATATTTTCGGTGCAGTCATCTTCTTCTGTTATTCCATCACAGCCATGTCTGTGCAAGCAATCTACGCTGTGCATTTTAATCTTTAGTTTTGTTCTGAGAATATGCGGCGGGCGAATGTGCATTACCTTCGTCTTAAGTGCGTTGATAATTAATCCATGGTCGTGAAACCAAGCTGCGACTCTGTTAAAATCTGATTGCATAAGTTTCACTGCTTCGTCAACGCTCCTATGGCTAACTAAGATCGCTGTGTCGTCCGCATACGCATACCCCATACTATACTTTAGCACTGACAGCAGATCATTTACGTATATAATAAAAAGAAGCGGGCCTAATTTTGAGCCTTGAGGAACACCATATTCGAGTTTTTTTTCATTGCTTACGTAGTCACCAATTTTTACCTGGAATGACCTGTGACTTAGATAGCTTCCAAACCATGCTAAAATGTGACCCCGTACTCCAATCTTTTCCAGCTGTCTTAAGATTTGTTTGTGGCTCAACGTGTCGAGGGCTTTTTTAAAGTCAATAAACAGAACTACTGAGCTATGGTTTTTGTCCAAACTTAGGTACATTTTGTTTGCAAAATCTCCAAGTAGTCTGTTTATTCTTTTCCCTTTGCGGAATCCAAATTGATTTTTGTTCAGTATGTTGTACTTATTTATATAATTGAAGAGCCTTGTTACCAACGCTTTTTCTAAAACTTTATCTGATAAGATTGAAATCGGTCTGTAATTCAGGATTTCACTTCTTTTTTTTTTCCACTTTTATGAATCGGTCGAACTATCGATTTTTTAAGCATGTTTGGCACAGATGCTTGATCTAAGCTCAAGTTGATCAGTTTTGTAATTACTGGAGATAAGGTTTGTGCGCTGTTTTTCAGGTCCTTCGGTCTTATTCCATCTATTCCCGCCGATTTGTTACTCTTCAAAGAACTTAGTATGTTGTATACCTCCTCAACTGTTGCATGTTCAACGTAAATTGAATGTTGTACATTACTTGTGTTGTTAAGTAGTGTTTGGTAGCTACATTCATGGACGATGTTTCGTACTTCTAATGTTAAAGTTTTCGCAAATTTGTTGGTCAGGTGTTTAATATTTCTTTCATTCGAAAAATTCTTTTTTAAGACGTCATCTAAATTGCATCTGTTTTTACCTAATATCGAATTTACGAGTTTCCAAGTCTCTCTCTCTCTCTGACATTGAGTCAGAGAAATTCAAATAAAGATTGAACCGAATTTCTCTTAGGTTCTATGACATTTATTGACTTGGTTCGAATTTTTCTTGGCCAGTTCCAACAAATCATAAATTAATAAAATATTTCTGAACCAGGTCCATCGCCACTTAAGTATGAATTCGCAACAAGAAATCATTTAATGTTCTCTTGTCTCGGAGACCGTTTTATTATTTAAAATGTTCATGAAAAAATATTGGATACACGCCAAAAAATACTATTTAGCCGACAGTAGCGAGATACTTAGTTGGTGAAAGATGAAAATGTTTTCAACGTACGAGTAAATCGCTCTGACGAACGGCAGGCGATTATGAGCTGTTTGCGTTGAGATTTTGAATTCGGTAATGAGCTGGAGCAGACTAAGTGTTGGAAGAAGACGAAATTGTTGAGATTTGGTGTGTTGAACATCTTTTAATGACTGGACGTGTTAACAAGCATTTTGGTTTGCAAATTTTCAAATTTGAGGCAATAAAATCCCATGGGGGTATTTTTCAAGAAATTGATACTGTTTTAAAAAAAAAATATTTTTGGCAAGTTTTTAAACATTCTGACACTTAGATGAAGAACACTTACTTATGGATTTGGGACTACCAGTGATCGCAGTGAATGAAAAATCACAATCACAGTCAGTGATTGAGATGTTCTTTTCAGATTGACACTCACGTTTTGAATTCACAACAAATGACATCATGAACTATGACAGATGTGAACGAAATGGAGATGAATCTTTGCCAAAAGCAATTTGTGTTAATTTCAGGGGCAAGTTAATTTTCTGAATTATTTTTTAAGAGGTGTCAAAGGCATTAGACATCTCACAATAAATGACAGAAAAGATTGAAATTACAGTCAAAATCGCCTACAACGACATCGGTTATAACGACATATCGGTTAATTATAATAATAATAATAATGGCGGCGCTACAGTCCGAGGAGGACCTGGACCTAGCTTCTCAGCAACCACTCGTGTTGTGCGTGCTATTGTTCTCTCACGGGTGGAGGCGACCTACAGTTTAATGCCGACTCCGAACGGCATTGTCAGTGACTCGAAAGAGGTGGAGCCGCGAAAAATTTTTTTGAAAAAAAGTTTTTCTGAACTTGGATTTGAATCTAGACTGTGAAAGTCTAATGCGCATGGGTCGACGCACAAACCCACACGGCCACGGCGCCCACTAAATACTGTCATACGCGGCCTTAAAATCGATAAACAGATGGAAGCAGATGGATTGAAGCTCCTGTGTCTTTTCCAAGATCTGTCGCAATGTGAATATCTGGTCGATGGTAGACTTCGCGGGCCCGAATCTGCACTGATATTGACCAATCTGATTGTTCACGCAGGGCTTCAGTAGCTTGCATAAGACGGTAGAGAAGATCTGATATGCGATATTTAGGAGACTGATCCCTCTAATGTTGGCACAGTTTAGAGGGTCTCCGTTCTTTATCTTCTATCTTCGAGTTATCGGTTACAGCGAACTACCGCTTATAACGATCAAATTCGTCAGTCCCTTGTATGTCGTTGTAACCGATTTTGACTGTATTTGATATTTTATGAAGAATTGGGAGGCCCGGCCTCCCAAAAGCCACTAATGCAAATAGTATATCAAGTGTGTCTATAGATGTAAGGGATTATCCAATAGGGACTTCTGAACTTTAATAGTTGATAACGGCCATATTAATGAAGCAACATCTGTAAAGTTGCCTGTCATTTATTCAGTCTGTTTTGCCAAATTACCATGCACGGACATAGCGTTCAACAACACTAGCCAATGATAAAATTGTTTCATAAAAATGCGTGATCTGTTCGGCCAAACTGCGCGCTTCGCCCACTTTACGGCCCCACAATCCTCCTACCGAGAGGACTATTTGCAGTGTGGTGGATAAGTTTGAGTCCACTAGTTAAACCAACATACGTATGTCAATGAAAAGCAAGAGCAAGATCTGCCGAAAACATTGCCGATGTACGTGAGAGTATGCAGGAAAATCCAAATCCGAGGCAGTCGATTTCGCGTCGCTCATAAGAACTAACCCTTTCGCAGACCACAACTTGTCGAACTTTGCGTCGTGAAGGAACCAGTATTTCAAAAAACAGAAAAAAAATCAAGAATTGCAGATCAACACTCATAGAGTTCATGGCCGCATATAACAGCGTGAATAGGGACGAGTTATACAGCACCAACATCGTTCTTGAGAAGATCGTACAAAACTCATTGGCAAATACTAGAGGCACGATATTCCCAAAGGGTGTACAAGTGCTCAAATATACGAAAGATATTGACGTTATTGGTCGAACGCAGCGAGCCGTCTCTAAGCGTTTGCTGGCATTGAATCGGAGGCGGCAAAATTGGATCTGGCTGTAAACGAGGGTAAAACGAATAATATGCTGGCATCGAAAGGACACACACAATCGACGACTTGGCTACGACATCATCTTGAAGGCAGCTATGTATACCTTCGAGTTAGTTAAGGACTTCATCTACCTCTGCTCCGCTCTAAACTGTACGTATACCATCACTACTATGATGACTCTCTCCAAGCTTGGTCTCGGAAGGCTAAGCTGACTTTGGATAAACATTGATCGTCCCAGCTTTACGGCGCAGAGGCATGGACCACACGGAAAGCGAATGAAGAATCTTTGGTCCTATTTGCGTTGATGGAGAGTGTAGAAGAAGATTCATCCACGGACTGTAGCGCCATTAGTCTAGCCAGGCATCAACGGATCGAATGCCTGAGATGGCCAGGTCATGTGGAGCGCATGGACACCACCTATGCAGTCCGAAAAGTGGTGGGGCAACGCAATAGAGGGCGCCCGTGAAACCGATGGTACACGCAAGTCGAGATTGACCTCAGCCAACATGGTGCTTAATTGGAGGCAGCTGGCTAAAGATCGTGCTAGCTGGAGAGGCTTGTGGGCTTAGGGCGATGGATCTAATCACGCATGATGACAATCATCTGAACGATAATTCTATCGACAGAACGATATCGTTTTGCCAGCTACACGTAGGTGAAAACTGTCAATTACTATCGTCCCGACGATTGCAGAGATTTGTGGAAGATGGTGACTCTTGAGTCAACGTTTGTGTTTTGCACAATCTTCTCAAGAATAATGTTGAAAAAGTCACATGACAATGTGTCTTCTTATCTAAACCGTCTTTTGGCATCAAAGATCTCCGCGGTGTTATTACGGACCTTGACAGAGCAACAGCCTTTCTATACCTATACGGAATTTGGCAGGGATATCAGAACCAGACAAAATGCGGCCTCAAATTCGATAAACAGATGGTGGGTATCGGCTTGAAAGTCCTGGATCCTTTCCTAGATATGCCGCAATGTAAATATCTGATCAATGATGAAATGCGCTGGCTTGAATCCGCACTGATTTTGACCAATCAGGCTGTTGACGAAAGTTTTCAGACGCTTACACAAGGTGACAGAGTAGGTCTTATCTGTGATCTGTAAATTTGTTAGCATGCTGCGGCCTCAGCCGATCAGCTGTCGCATGCGGTTTTAAAATCAGTAAACAATCAGTTAATTGTGACTTAGCTAGTGCCAATCAATGCGATATTTGCATCTTATGGTCGACATTGTTCAAGAAGTTCTTGTTGCCCTGCAAGAACTACCGAGGCATAGCCCTGCTAAATGTCGCATACAATATTCTATCCAACGTACTGTGTGAATGTCTGAAACCTTTCTGCAACACACTAATCGGTACGTACCAGTGTGGGTTCCGGCCCGCCAGGTCGACAATCGACCAAATTTTCACACTGAGACAAATCCTGGAAAAGACCAACGAGTTTCAAGTCGAGACTGATCACCTATTTATCGACTTCAAAGCCGCATACGACAGCATCCATCGTTTTGAGTTCTACAAGGCGATGGCCGAGCTCGGGATCCCGGGAAAACTGATCCAACAGTGCCGCGTCACGCGGCGGTGCAATGTGCAATTTGGGAACAGTTCTTCCGAACTATTCCAAAAATGCACCGGATTTCGGCAAGGAGATGCGCTGTCGTGTGACTTCTTCAACCTTGTACTGGCACAGATAGTACGCAAGGCAGGCGTCAATACAGAAGGCACTATCTTCAACAAATCCATACAGTTGCTGGGCTACGCAGACGACATTGACATCATAGGTCGCTCTCAGCCAGCCGTTATAGAAGCTTTCACGGCCATTGAAGAAGAGGCAAAACGAGTTGGTCTTGAAGTAAATGAGGACAAGACCAAGTATTTGCTGTCAACAAACAAAGAATTATCGGTCCACCGCCTAGGACAAAACGTCGCTGTTGGCAGCAATAACTTCGAAGTGCTTAAGGAGTTTACATACCTCGGAGTAAAATACACCCCACGAATGACACCCTAGTGGAGATTCGACAAAAACTTACCCTAGGAATCCCAGCCCACAGGTTCGAGAAGAAAACGAAGACCGAACCTCCGTTTCAAGGACCTATCGCGGATGCCAAAGTGCCCCGGGACCGCAGGGCATGGAAGGCTGCCGTGTCTCAGGCAGAGACCCTTCACGGGTCGGGAGCCCGCTAAGTAAGTAAATAAGTTTGGTTGCATGAGATAGGACCGACCATATGTTCTCCTTACCTCTAGCAATCGTCAGCATCGGTATCAGATTTCCTACGTAAAATGTATGGCAGCTATTTCACTTCTCTCATCTACCGAATGACAAAACCAAACACCCCGCTCACCCTTTTCCACAACAAATCATTACTCATTCTGCCTTTTTCTACTACATCCATCCACGGCCTGAAGCCATAAATAATCACCATCGACACGCTCTCTGTCAGCAGTTTACAAGATAATTATCCAACAAATCGTTCAGCAAAAGAAAAAAAAAAGACAAATTTCTGACAGCTCACTATCTAGCAAATGCTTTGATGTATCCCAAAGCATTGCATCTATCCGTATCAATCAAGTAGCGTGTGCCTTGTCGGATGCGGAAAACAAATACATTTCCGTTCGGTTCCGATCTCCGGCAACGAAATAATTCGAAGTACATCTTTGCGGACGTGTCCAACCAGGCGGTGTACATTACACTCGTTGCACATGCAGGAAGCACTCGCAGTGTACAAGTATCTGCCGAAAAAATTATCGTATAAACACGAAGTATCTGCGGGAAGCAGGGAAATCCACTCGACACAATGTTCGCCTCCCCCTCAGCGGTTTCGTCGGCGGTTGGTCAATCGGAAAAGCTCAAGTTCAAGTGCTTAATTGCTCGCTTGACGTCTGTTTGGATGCGTTTGTCTCCCTCCCTCGTTGAGGGATGTATTTTTAGATGACATAGAACGTGTTGAACGTGTGTGTGCCGGCGGTGTTTTCTGTTGACTTTGTGGGCGATATGGCTTGATGCGGCAGCACCAGGTTGGCTGGCGGTTTTATTTTTTTTTTCAAGTACAAGGGCGAATGGATTTGCCAAGAATTCACCAATGAATTCAGAAAACACATAAATTGGTTGACTGACTGCAGGGAAATGCGACTAAGTGACGTAGAGAATTAAGCGGCCTTCTGCGGGTTTTTCAGTCTCTATTTATTTCCGCATTTTATTCCGGTGTATGGTCAACAGGTTGCTCATTTAAAATTACATCAAAATAAGGTTACAATAGTTTTCGGGATATCTGACTTGAAGTGGAAACAGAAAACACGGATGTTTGGCAGATGCACTCATTTACTTTGGTCTGAGGATGATATTTTTTGCGGATAATGATTGAAATGAATGCATTTGGTCATAACACAAATTTTGCTTAAAGATAACGATAGACAAAGGAACTGTTGTAATTGAGCTCCTTAGGAATTTAGTATCTATTTTTCCCCTTTAATCTCTCAATCCGTCTTCAACTTCTGAAGGTATTGTAAGGGGGGACAAAAGACTGCCTGCGATACTTCAAAAATCACTTACTTATACTGTGACCCATATCGTAAGCGCAGGACGCATCACATCACAGTGGAGAGAGGCAAGAGTAGGTTTCATACCTAAAGCAAGTTAACCAAACCACACTACCGCAAAGGACTATAGACCAATCAGTCTCTCGTCGTTTTTATTAAAAACCTTAGAGAGGCTCCTAGATCCATACATCAGACTTGACTTATTTATTCTCACAACTTATGTAGCACGCAACACGCCTACCCCAAAGGCAGATCACTGAAATTAAAAGAATTTACAATGACGGTCTTCCTTGATATCGAGGGACCTTCAATAATGTAAACACAGAGGCCATAGCAGCAGTTTTCGAAGATATAAAAGTAGAAAAATCCATATCGAAGGCTGTTATGAATTGCCGCGACTCACTGAGGTCCATCAGTCATCACAAAGTCAAACTCTGCTGGGTCCTGCGCCACAGCTTTTTTTTTTCGGAGGATTTTTGAAGCGCTACTGGAGCACTCAGACTCAAAATTGGTCCAATGTACTGCCAGGTAGCAACCTGCTCCAGTGCCATTAATTTGATCCCAAAGGCAAATGGTGACTGGATCAGATTCGATTTCACTGGGATTCGAACCTGGGACCCCTCTAACTTGGGGCAGGCACTTAACCAATTGCACCATTTAGTCGCTTTGCGCCACAGCTTAATCGCAGGGAAAGGGGAGAGCAAACGAATTGGCTAAGCGAGAGTCTGAAATGGGCATCAATCAGGCGGATACGTCATTGCGGCCACAGATTAGTGCATTGTACTTGATAATAAACGACATAGAACAAAACGAAGCCAACTCGTCTTGGCCTGGGAGAAATGATTGTCACACGACAAGCTTAACATTGAAAAAACTAAGAAGGCGTTGAAGCGAAACTCGATCCGCGTGCTCGTAGGAGTGATCACAGAACATTGGAAGAATACTTCGAAAATGGAATGCGGAGTCCAGCGATATCTGCAGAAGCTACGGGATGTGAAAGAGACCAAAACGGTCCAACATCTGCTGTGCCACTGCCCAGCTCTTTAGAACCAGCCAAAGATTCTTCACAGAGACTGCGGACTTAGTGAACGCAAATTTACTGGATCTCCTAAGATTTATAAAGAGCACAGGGTTGATTCAGCCATCACGTGATAGGATAGGTTTATAAAATGTGTGTACCACAAAAACCGAGTGGAAGTGATGTCTCTACCATCACACTCCTAACCTAAAGGGTGACCAGATAGCCATGATAGTTCTTCCAATTGTTATGTTTCAGCAGCTGTTGCAGTTACCGATGACATCCAGCTGTCGGAATGTTCAGTAAGATCTGTCCTTCCACTATGCTTCAAGCTTACCGAACGTGCGAAAATTATTGATCAAAATTCCGGCTCAGTTGTAAATTCTCACATACAACGTGGACTTTGTCGTGAGTTCCGTCGTGATCACGGCTTCAGTGTCTAAACAATTCCTCAATCCGTGAATTTCGGCTTTAGTGAAAGGACGGTTTGCTTATTGAAAAGTTTTCTTTCTGGTAGGTCGCAAAGGGTTTTTTTGGGAGAACATAGTTCGTCCTTTTCGGATGTTCAGTTAGGCGTTCCAGAGGGTTTTGTATGTTCATCAATGATCTTCCTGTATGTAAACATTCCTCGGTTTTTGAGCGTGAGTACACTCTTTTGGACCTTAAGCCACCAACCATACAGAGATTGGTGCGAAATAGAGAAAACATAGCCGCCGCTTCACCGTATTGAAGGTGACCCAAAAATGTCGAACCGTTGACGACCAGTTGAATTGACATCCGTTTAAGATTGAAGCCGAATTAAACCCGGACGACCAAAGCAAACACCGTGAGTTCGTTAACAGGGCGCTGCTAAAAAAGTCAAATCTTCTCGGACGACGACCATTTTTGGCTCAGCGGCTATGTGAACAAGTAAATTTGCTGCGAACTCAATTCACAAGTGTTCGACCAAGTATCAATGCATTGACTGTTTTATAGGGTATATGGCACGGCGGCATTATCGGACCTTATTTCTTTCGAACTGAGGAAGGAAACAATGTTATCGTCAATGGTCTCAGGTATAGAGCGATGTTAACCGACTTTCTGTGGCCAGAACTCGACAACATCGATATTATCGAACTGCGGTTCCAACAAGACGGCGCTGTATGCCGTATAAGTGACGCAACGCTTGAAATTTTGAAAGAAAATTTTGTCGACTGGGTCATCTCACTTGGCACCACTCGATTATTTTGGCTACGTCCTTTTTTTTGGAGGAGGATTTTTGAAACACTACACTGGAACACTCAGACTCAAAATTAGTCCATTGTACTGCCAGGTAACAACCTACTCCTGTGCCGTTAATTTGATCCCAACGGCAAACGGTGACTGGACCAGATTCGATTTCATTGGGATTCGAAGACGGGTTCCAGTCTAACTTGGGGCAGGCAGTTAACCAACTGCGCCATCCAGGCTAGTATACGTCAAGTTCTTAGTCTACGCTAACAAGCCAACCACTTTGGACGAACTCAAACTCAAGGCTAACACTCTAGACGCTATTGCCGGAATAACGCTGTTATATTTAAATTTCTTTTTCTGTTGTTCTTATCTGGTCAACCTATAGATGTGGACTGAGGACGCCATAAGAAGGGGTCACGAGAGCCGTTCATGAGCTCATTCCTTATCCTTATTAGACTTCATTAATGTATGCCTGCGCTTTGAACCTACTGCATTTACTGGAGTCAGGTTAGAACTGAAGAGCAAGTCGATTATGTTTACTGCACATGGAAAAATAGAACTAAATTAAAAGGTTTTCCTACGTGATGTGCTAGAGCTTACACGCGAGCCAATATATGCCCTTTAACAAAAATCGAAATCCTGCCAATTTCCTGTCAAAAATAAGTTTTAACCGCGGCCACTTAAAACATCACACGCTGATCATAAATCAGAAGAGCAGTATTTCACACTTAAGCTTGCGTCTGTTTACGATCTCCCTGATCGCGATTTGATTGACTTTAATTTTATGACCCTTGGAACTTATGGTCTTGTGATAAGTCACAGAGATAAGATTGTTGACTACAGTGAGTGCAAACGATACCTCAAACTGACAAGTGATCAATTCAACCTGTCAGTGGTGATGGAAGGTGATATTCGTCACTGCAATTGCCCAGAGATAGTCTATGATTGATTACCCTATCAGTTTTGACCATCTTCAGATATTCCTATCACATGCCTTGCGCCCGAATACAACGACGCGAGCTAAAAGAGCACAGTCATGATCGCCTACACAAACGAAATTCTTGGATAAAAATACAATATTTGTTCGAGATACAATGACTTGACAGGAATGACAGGAATGACAGGAATCTCTTGATCGATGCTGATGCTGTGACAACGGCAGACCATGAGCACAGCAGACGATCGCTCTCTAAACGACCTCTCAAATGTCACGGTTGACACTAGTGACATTTGTGTCAGATTTTGTGCTTCAAAAATTCACATTATCTTTGCGCTCTGCTAATGGATAAAATTAGAACACACGTTCAAGCACAGAAGCCACCAGAAATAGACGTCTTCAGGTCTCGTATGGTGACTAGAGGAAAAAAAATAAAAGAAAGCTTTTTACGAGATATTCTCTTACAATAGACGTCAATTGAATTGGCGCACGCAGATACGTGTTGGCAAATCGAATGCCTGCCCAACGAAGCAATAATTCATAGTTGTGACATGCAATCGTGATGGTTGTCAATTGATAACCCGATAGGCGCTTTTATAGCCTTCCTGACAACGCTAAGCAGATGTTTACAAGGGGGATTAAGAAATTTGTCATTAACTGAGTGTGAGGGGGGCTTTTGTTGTCAATGGGTCTTAGGCTGGTGGGAAAAGATTTGCTGAAGGGTGTCTTATCGATTCTTGCGAATGGTCTTGATTAATGGGTGAATCCCTCGACTATCAGCGGAATTTCTCAAGTCTTCTGGGGAAAAACTAAGGAAAACCTTTCAGGAACCTTCAAAAGACTAACTGATGTGAGATTTGATTGGAAGAGGAATGAGTCGAAAAAGAACTCTGTCTCCAATCGAACACTGTTGAAGGTTTTCTTCGAATGTAAGAGACTTGTTTGTTGTTTCCTGTCAAAGTGGTTGTAGAGTATGCGGAGGGTATGCCAATAGTAGTATCCGGCAATCTTGTCTCCCTGCTTACAGACATTGTGCAGAATGCTCTCCTTAAGCTTATCACTAAACCCAGACTGGACTGGAGGCTGCGGACATCGAGTTAATCCACAAAAATAGACCATCCTTACAAGGAAGTGTAAAATGTCCACTTGTTTTTTTTTATATAATTTGAGCGTTCAAAAGGGATTACGACTACCCTTAAGTGTCCGGAATCAAGACACAGCACGGGCCGAAAGTATAAAGGGAGAAAGGGAAAGGAGGTACCTTTGCACATTGGTGTTAAATGTCTGCGGAATGTAGTGAGTGTTAAATATTGAGCTGGGAATAGAATTCCATATTCGCGAGGTGAGGCTAAAAAACAACTCTCTAAACTTAACTGTACGTCCGAAAACAGGCTTGAGGGTGAACTGAGCAGCATTCCTGGCGAGACGAGTATTGCGGGTGAATTCATGGAGGGGAGGAATGCAATTGGCTAACTCACTTGAGCATCGTTTGTTAATACGATGTTGTTCCTCTGTTTGGCACAACATGTTGTCACTGACAGTAAAAGCAAGTTTTCATCGCCTTTCTGTACTGACTACTTCTATCAGTAGTCATATCCATACCTATGCACAGGATCGCAGTTTGGTAGACCGCTCCTAACCTCCTCAAGTGTATGCAAATATCGGCAAAAATTTGAATGAATTTAGTGGTAGAAGCTTCGCCCAAGAGCCACTTATAGAAAGAAAAGAATGCTCGTTCGGATAGGTAGGATAGGTCGTCTAGATAGGTAGACAGGTATGGTGGCTTCCAACGTATGCTCATTGGATTCACTTAGACCCATAGGGTCCATTGTGCTGCCTCATCCGGCTTCCTGCCGCTCATTTCTGGAACCAGTTCGATTTTTGGACAAATATCCATTATTTTCTGGTGGGCGCCGTGGCGTAGTGGGTAGGTGCGTCGAATCCTACGATCGATGTTGTCGGTTCGATTCATGAAAAAAAAACAATAAACATTTTTTCACGGCTAAACCTCTTTCGAGTCGCTGACATTGCTCAAAGAGTATAGCTGTCTATAAAAAAAACTTCTCAATCTCGCCGTTCGGAGTCGGCATTAAAATGTAGGTCCCCTCCACTCGTGAGAGAACAATAGCACGCACAATACGAGTGGTTGCTAAGAAGCTAGTCCCAGGTCCACCTCGGACTGTAGCGCCGTCATTATTATTATTATTATCATATTATTATTATTTTTATATCCTTTATTTCTTGACGTTCTTTTCGGATGTATCAGTTAGTGAGCTTAGATTATATTCTCCCAGGGTTTTCTTCCTTGTGGAGGCTAAGGCTGAACAGTTGCATAGTATGTGTGAGGGGGATTCCTTTTCCTCTTCATCCATGCATCTACTACAGTAGTCGTTATTACCTTTCGTCTAAACTAAACTAAAAAAAATCAACGAATCTTTCCTCAGCACAGCCTGGCGCCCAATGCGGGTCCTTATGTGGATTCTGTTGATGCCGTCAGATTTCTTGAAATTGAGCTATGAAACTGCTTGAATGCGGTAAAATGTGAATTTCGAAGCTCCGAATGACTTGACATCGATGAGTTTTGATCAGTTTATGCTTAGATAGGTTTAAGTGACTCACTTGCTTGGACACGACACGGTTACGTTTTCTGTACAAACTCAACAAGGTACAAAGAACAGCATGCCTTGGCACCACAGGCGATCTACGGTCGGCACTAACAGACGCTCTGACGGCAATGATACAACTTCTACCTTTCGACTTACACTTTAAAAACACTTCAGCACACAGGCCATCAGGCTCAGAGAGTTTGGGTGCTAAACATCAAAACCCTACAGTCACAGCACTAGACCTTCTACTAAGCGATCTCGTAGCGTCCTCCACAGACTATACGGTCCCTAAAATTAAAATACCTAACGGCTTTGACATCTTATAACCGAAAGAACGGAATGGCAGAGCGGGCAAGTATGTGGGGATTTTAACTGGGCAATCTTCACCGGCTCTGGCAAGAGCCAGACGGCAAACAATTGTTAGACCCTTCTTCAAATCACTTGATGAGATTTCGGCAAAGGATATTAAGGAACTAATGTCCTTCTTAAATTCCTTGGGTTGGATTTAAAGATATCCCAAATATACACTTCATATATAAGGTACCAGGGCTGTGGTATTAAAACGATACATTTAGGTTTTACCGAACCACCACTTCTACCTACCTACCGACCTACAAACCTGTGATCTGATTTTGGCGAAGGATGGTGCCTCGTTTCCTGACCTCAATTGCATCACTTGTATTCCAGGAATTGTTCTCCTACTCATTCACATTCTTCCTTCGCTACCTTCTACATCATGAACACTGTCAAGTTAGAAAGTTAGTGGAAACCTGAACCATCTAATGCACTGAACATTTACTTATATGATAGAGAAATAGTGGCTTTCGATGCTGTCAGACTAAAGACAATCCCTTTGAAGATCAGTAATCCCACAGCGAACTTTTCATCTGATCTCATCTCATTTTCAGCGACCCGCATGTTCCACTAAAGGGGTCGCGGGGCAGTGCATGCACGAGGGATCTCCAGGCCACTCGATCCTCCGCCATCGACTCTAACTCATCAGGAGTTATGCCTAAGCGCAACCAGGCGAGTGTTTGGACTTGGTCCAACCATCTCGTCCTGGGTCTGCCAAGCGGTCGCCTACCTGAACTTTTGTTTTCTCGATGAATTTGATTTCCTTCCTCAAGACACCGACCTCAACTTCTTTTTAAAGAATATGCTGATCTTTACAGATGAAATGTCTTCGAATAAGGTCTCCCGAACTTTGACATTTGATAGCGGCCATACTGTTGAAGCTACATCTGTAAAATTGGCTGTCATTCTGTCTGTCAATTCAGTCTGTTTTGCCACATCACCGTAGATAGACATAGCGTTCAACAACAATTGCGAATGATAAAATTGTTTTATTAAAATTGATGTTTTGTTCGAGCAACGTACAGCGCGATTCGCCCATTTTACTGTCGCCATAATCGTCCAACCGAGAAGACTATTCGCAGTGTGGTGGATTAATTTGAGTCCAATGGTTCAGTAACCGATAAACCAACACCCGTACGTCGACGACGCAATATCTGCCGAAAACATCGCCGCTGTTCGTGAGAGTGTGCAGTCGATTTCGCGTCGTTTACAAGCGACCTTTCGTAGACTACAACTTGACGAATCTTACGTAGTGACTTGGGTCTGCACCCGTACAAAATTCAACTGACCCAGGTAAACACGATCATGCACAACGATGTGTGTTCGCTGAATGGGTACTGGAGCAGTTGAAAACTGATCCTAATTTGCATCGAAAAATTATCTTCAGCGATGAGGGCCATTTCTGGATGAATGGGTATGTCAACAAACAAAATTGTAGAATCTGGGCCGATACCAATTCATATCAGATTAAAGAGCGTCCAAGATATCCCGAAAAAATCACTGTTTGGTGTAGATTTTCGGCTGGCGTCGTTATCAGTCCGTACGAGTATTTCTTTGAGAACGACGCGACGTTGGCCAGGCCATCACCGTCAACGGCGCCCGCTATAGGTCAATGATTGCCAACTTCTTTTGGCCTGATTTGGATGATATGGACAACAACGACATGTGGTTTGAACAGGACGGCGCTACATGGCACACAGTTCACGCCACATTGGAAATTCTGCACGAGCGATCGATCGAGGGCATAGTCACCTTACGTGAAGGTGATGAAAACTGGCCAACGAGATCATACGATTTGACCCCGTTTGACTTTTTCTTGTGGGGTTTTCTGAAGTCACAGGCCTATGCGAAAACCCACAAACCACATCGGCCCTCAAAGCCAATCTAACCCATGCCATCGGACAAATTCAGCCTGATTTATGAGTATGCGCCAGACTCATGGAACAGAAGCCATATGTATGTTATATTTCATACACAATGGCATCAATAAGCCTTTTGAACGAATGCAAAATTTCGATGATATATCACACACACTTTGTTTTATTTAAATTGAAAGATCGGAAACACTTTTTGAAAGTTTCTCTACAATACCTCCTTCTCTTCTTTTTGGGCTTCAACCGAAGACGTCTTGTTATTCGTGTTTTCCTTGAACAATGATGAATTTGTCTTCTGCCTCTATGGAACTACAATCCAGAGTAGACATCCGTCTAAAAGAGGAGCCCTTTAGTTTTCTTTAGCTCTGTTTGTCAAGTCGTTTAAGATCTCCCTGCAGTTCCATGGTCAGATTCTCGTTTCAGTCAATTTTCAAGTTTCTCTTGTGTTGCTTATACACTTCAATTGGCACGACTAACGTAGAAGCTCAATCCGAGATTCGTCTGACAAGGTCTTCGTAGTCTAGTCTTAACACGTTGAGTGCCACATGAGAACAGTTTGGTCTCACACAAATTTGGGCTTGCTGTGCCGCTGCCAGAGTGTATTCAAATTGTCAATAAAAAAACGTCCATGGCCTGTGGGAACAGTTTTTCGGATTGTATGGTGGCACTCAACGTGTTAACCGTGTTTCGAGTTGCAATTTTTATTTAAATTACGCTGATTGAAGGAAGCCTAATCCGGACATCATTTGTAGTGTCAAACTGATACAGAGAGATTTCTTGAATTTCACTAGATGACAGCGACATCTTTCCTGGCCTGGAGGAACTAACCGCACTCATTAATCAAAGATCGATTACGAAAAATATTCAAAAAATAATGAAATCTTTTGCATAGTCATTTGTAACCATAAAGATCTGAATCGAAATATAACGTGACCGTTAATTGATTTATCCCCAATAGAATTAGAAATCTTATCGAATCTGTCTTTACTGCAAGTATTGAACCATAAAGCTTCTATGGAATTTTATTTTGATTCCCAATTGATAAGCCAGAAATCGTCTGTGAGTACTTGGAAATTTCCGCTATAAAAACAGCGACACTGTGTTGGACACTTAGCCACACATGAATGCAACGAAATGAAAGAGGAGGCACACTGGCAAAAGATGGTTCAGAAATTGATAAGTCTCCAGCTCTATCCTATGCAAATACGCTACAAGAAAGAAGTTGGAGGATGAGGCAATATTCAATCCGGGGTAGAATTAGGGCCAGCTCGTACAACAACCACTCATGTTGTGCGTGCTATTGTCGTCTCACGAGTGGAGGGGACCTACATTTAATTGCCGACTTCAAACGGCCGACTTGGGCGCCGTGGCGTTGTGAGTAGGTGCATCGACTCCTACGCTTATTATTCGAACGGGGAAGTAGACGTCGGAGTTTTTCATCTACTTTTTGCCCGACCCATCTCACCGCACTTCCTGGATTCCTGGATAATGTCTGCTTTACAGCAGTCTAGGATCTCCACGAGTTCAACGACTGAACGTTGACCTCACATTCAATGTCCGTATCCGAGGCATACTATTGTCTCAAAAAACCTAAACCCACTCACAACCCCCGAACTTATGTTTATACATACACACATATATAATATGACATCAACATCATCCAAATAGACTCGCCAGTGACATTCGCATTAAACTCTTAGGAGTGTAGAATTCTTATCGTGGCTTGAGTTCAACAAAGACATGAGGTGCATCGATCTGAGCTTCCGGGATCATATTGCAAGCGTTTGCTCAATAATAGTTTCAAGGCACTGTGATAGGCATTTTACAAGTTCAGTGTTTCTTACAAAACACCGGAAATGATCTTGAAGGCGTTATTTCACAATCTAGTTCACTCTCAGATGGCGCACTGAAAACATGCGTCCATTATCGACTAAATGAAGCAAAACTCTAATTATTGTCTGTAGAGACAAATTCCATTGTATAATTGGCGTTGCTGTCGATCTAATGCAAAAAAAGTCAATTCATTGTTGTTTTAACCGTGGCACTATTTAGTTCAACTCAATCACGCCATAAACTCTGAGGTCAAGTTCATCCCCTAACAAGGTGATATTTCTGATCTTGATTGTTTTCAAAAAATCCATCTATTCGAATAA
The DNA here is from genome assembly GCA_930367185.1 of Myathropa florea. Classification (NCBI taxonomy): domain Eukaryota; kingdom Metazoa; phylum Arthropoda; class Insecta; order Diptera; family Syrphidae; genus Myathropa; species Myathropa florea. Next base: position 78,392,690 of record OV884003.1, on the reverse strand, counting down.
TTTTGAACGTTGACCTGGTTTCAGTAAACATTTTCATTCTCAGCATCCAAGACTTGTTGTTTTCGCAGAAAGACGGGTCTTGATAACATTTCAAAAAATGTATAATTCCATCAATATTTGCTTTACCAGCCCAAAAGAAAACAAGGACAAAATGAAGATGACATCTTGCTTCTTCCCTCCTCACAAGAGGTGCTGTCAAGGAGGCACGAGACACCGTCGGTAGATAAAAATGTGTATGTCATTCAGCGAATTCTTCTAGATTCAAAAAAATTCCATACAACAAGTGTCACTAAATTGAACGAACCTTTAGCGTTGATTTGGAGGAAAACACTGATATCGCTTGCGTCTGATCAGCAAACATTCAGAAGCGGATTCCCGAGTCGATGGTGTGTCATGCTCACGTTGTCATATCTGCTAAAAGACATCAAACCCAAGCATAGCGTATGTCATCTGCGAGATTGCTACCTTATCTTTTACTTTGTCAATTTGAAGAGTTGAGCAGGTCATAATCGGACTTAGCTAAGGAGTAGCTGACAAAAAGACTGATGCTGCCTTAATAACCAGCCACCAACCGTGGGGATGTACGCGAATTATTAGGAACGGTATCAGAATATCAGGGCGCCGTTGCCGTGTGGGTTTGTGTGTCGACCCATACGCATACAACTTTCGCAGTCTAAGTTCAAATCCCAGCAAAAGCAACAATTTCTAATAGAAAATTGTCCGCGGCTCCACCTCTTTAGAGTCACTGAGAATGCTCAAAGAGTATAACTGTCTAGCCAGCATTAAACTGTAGGTCCCCTCCACTCGTGACAGAACAATAGCATGCACAACGCGAGTGTTTGCTGAGAAGCTGGCCCAGGTTCATATCGGCCTGTAGCGCCTCTATTATTATATTATCATCAGACTAACAAGCCTCATTTTCTTTTTGAATTTCTTTAGCATCGACATCTACGCTAAAGGTACATTGTTCGATCCCTGAAAGACCAACTTTAACTTTAAAGGCACAACCTCTAGTGTGTATAATCGAAAAGGAAAGCTTCTCAAACTTCGTAATCGGGAAGCGGCATAGAACTCTAAGTTTCCACTCGTGAGTCTTCTCTTAAATAACTCCCTATAATGACTTCTTCCTCAGGATACCAATTCTATTCCGCCAGCAGGGTCGAGTGGTCATCAAATGCCGTTCTCAACAAGCACGAGTTTACCCTATTCACTGACGGGTCAAAAATGGACACATGTACAGGGGCCGGAATCTACTCGGACGCACAAACAGGAATTATTTAAACTTCATAACATGTGCAGTGTTCAATATTCTTAATATAGAACGAGAGCCTGTGCGAGAATAAGCGCACATAGGAACAATCTACCACACAAGATCATCCGATCCTGTGTGTGTGTGCATGCAGGATCACCCCGGCAGTTCGCTATCAGCACTCAGGCGACGAACGCCAAGGAGAGCGGTCGGGATAAAATTATATTTCTAAAATGTGTTACAGTCCACTAGTTTATAGCAAATAAAAACATTATAATTCTGAACCTAAACGTAGTGAGTTTATTTTACATGCAGTGTCCTCCAAGCAGAAATTCTGGCAATTGAGAAGGCAGCCAAATGCATACAAGAAGACGTCATCGCATTTTTGTAGACAACCAGGCTGCACTGAACTCAAAAGGATCTTGTACAATGAAATCGAAGGCTGTTATGAATTGCCGCGACTCACTGAGGTCCATCAGTCACCACAAGGTCAAACTCTGCTGGGTCCCGGGCCACAGCTTAATCGCGGGGAACGAGAGAGCAGACGAATTGTCTAGTCGAGGGTCTGAAATGGGCATCAGTGAAGTGGATACGCCATTGTGGCCACCGGTTAGCGCATTGTACCGAATCATAGACGACATGGTACAAAAAGATGTCTTAGAGAGAGAGAGCTTAATATTGGAAAAACAAAAAAGCTCCTGGCGTTCGAGCTAAACTGGCGTGCTCGTCGGAGTGGTCACAGAACATTGGAAGAATACTTCGAAAATGGAATGCGGATTCCAGCGATCCCTGCAGGAGCTATGGTGATGAGAAAGAGACCGAAACGAGAGACCAACATCTGCTGTATCACTGCCCAGCTCTTCAGCACCGTCCAAAGATTCTTCACAGAGACTGTGGACTTAGCGAACGCAAATTTACTGGATCTCCTAAGATTTATAAAGAGCATAGGGAAGTTTCAGCCATCACGTGATAGGATAGGTTTGTAAAATGCGTGTACCACAAAAATGAAGGGATTTGCAATGGGCCTTAGGGCCTCCAAGTGAAAGTGATGTCTCTACCATCAAACTCCCTTTCTTTAACCTAACCTTACCTGGGCCTAGCTTCTCAGCAACCACTCGTGTTGTGCGCACTATTGTTCTCTCACGAATGGAGGGGACCTACAGTTTAATGCTGGCTCCACACCGAGATGTTTGAGAAGCTTTTTCTAGACAGTTATACTCTTTAAGAATTGTCAGTGACTCGAAAGAGATAGTGCCGTGAAAAGTTAAAAGGCTTTTTTCGAGATTCGAACCCAGACTTCGAGCTTAGCAGTCGGTGCACTTACCCACTACGCCAATACCCCACATTGCATAAATCCAGACAAACAAAGGAAACACTGTTAAAGGCATAGTATGCACGATATGTTTCAATAAGATAATTTTTTTTTTGTTTCTGAACACTCATTTTTGACGCTTATTTTATGTTCTTTTGTCTTTTTTATTTAAATAAAATATAGCGTATCTTGAAGTAGATCATTCCGGTCAATTTTAATTTAGAGGATAAACTTTCAGCTGGTGACTGTTCACTCACTTTTTCGGTAGATCACCAACAACATATTTCACCCTGAATACTACTAAGGTACAAAAGGACTTAAGTCTATGAAGCAAATTCATTAAGGATATCACTTTATTATTGGTCTATAACTTCCACAAGAAAGGGAATCCCTTGGACTGCGCCAACTATCAGTATGAACGCCTGAAACCTTTCGTCACCAATTTGATAGTTTCTTATCACTGAGGCTTCAGGCACTATGGCAGATCCTGGAAAAGACCCAAGAAATTAAAATCGACACTTACCACCTATTCGTCCGTTTCAACGAGATTTTTGTTGGCCTTGAAACGGAAGCGAGTAAAATGGACTGGCGGTAAACGAGGGCACAACGAAGTATATGATGTCATCGAGAAATAACTCACAACAACGGCGACTTGACCAGAACGTCACACTTGGGATCTATAACTTTGAGGTAGTGAAGGACTTCGTCTACATTGGCTCCGCGGTAATTAGTACAAATAACATCAGTACGGAGATCAAACCCAGATTAACTCATGCCAAAAGCTGTTTCTTTGCGCTCCAAAGGCAATGGAGTAATTGAGCCCTTTCTCGGAAGACCAAGTTGACTCTGTATAAGACATTGATAAACTCAGTTCTGCTTAATGGTGCAGAGGCATGGACAGTACGTACCGGCATTGCGTAGACCAGAGCTAGAGACAACTCTAAACCCTCTTTAACGTGAATGTCATCTCCACTGATCGTCGTATGTCCTGGTATCCAACATAGGGGCATCGAATCTGCAGCAGACATTTTATTGACGTTTAATCTGAATAACTTCACCAGCTTTGATGCCAGAACAGCCGACGCTAAGACTTTAAAGCAAAGTTAAGGTGGCTGATGGCAGGCTGATGAGACTGTCAGCCAACGTAGGCTCATTGTGGCACATTGTACGGGCAGTAAAGCTAGTTGTTGTGATCTATAGGCTGATAAGGTTTTAACCTGATCCAGTCCATCAAAATATTAATCAATTTTTATTTCCAAATTCACTGACGAACTGCTCCATAAAAATTTTTCACTCAGTTTAGCCTTATCGTGAGAAGCTTCAAAAAGTTAACAACCATGTAACTTGATTAAATATCGTCCGATACTATGTCACAAGAAGCCACACGACGATCATTTGATGTCTACCAGCGCGTGCCTTATCTCACTGACCACTTTTAGCTTATCAATTGGCAGTGGTGAATCAAAAATTCTAGAGAAATTTAATTGTTCGATACTTGCAGTTACGCCAAACTCGATAAGATTTCTCATTCCATTAGGGCTAAGTCAATTAACGGTCTTGTTGTACTTTAGTCCAGATCTTCAGTGATTCATTTATGGTTACAAATGACTATGCTAAAGGTTTCATTATTTGCTGTATATTTTTCGTAACCGATCTTTGATAGATGACTGTTGTCTTTGGGAGGTTACAAGGCGACTTACAACTTGTTCGGATTGATGTCGTTGTCATCTGGCGATATTTAAACGACTTTGGTGTACCAGTTTGACAGTACAAATTAGGCTTGTTCAATAAGAGCGATTCAAATAAAATTTGCATCTCGAAACACGGTTAAGACTAGACCACAGAGACCTTGTTACACGACTCCCGGATCCAACATCAATGTTCGACGTGCCAAATGAAGGGTATAAGCAACACAACAGAATGAAAATTGACAGAAACGAGAATCTGACCATGCAATTGAAGGGGGATCTTAAACGACTTGTCAAACAAAACTGATGATAACTAGAAGGCTCCCGTTTTAAGACGACTTAAGATGTTTTTGAATTCTTCGGGTTGTAGTGCCATACAGACAGAAGACATTTTCATCATCATCAAAAGATGAGAAGGAACTATTGTACAGAGTCTTTCAATATGGAATTCCTAGCTTTGACAGTTGATAGTGGCCATAATTTTGCAGCTAAATCTGTCAAATTGGCTGTCATTTATTCAATATGTTCTGCCAAATCACCGTGAATGGACACAACGTTCAACAATACGTGCAAGTGATAAAATTGTCCAATCAAAATGGGTGTTCTGTTCGAGCAACATTCCGCACGCTTCGCCCATTTTACGGTCGGCATAATCGTCCCACCGAGAGGATTATTCGCAGTGGTGAATGAATTTAAGTTCAATGGTTTAGTAAACGATAAACCAACACCCTAACGAGTACGTCGACGAAACGCAAGATCTCCCGAAAACATTGCCGCTGTCAGTGAGAGTGCGCAGGAGAATCCGAATCCGAGGCAGTCGATTTCGCGTCGCACACAAGAACTCGGTCTTTCGCAACTGAGTGAACTTTTTGTCGTGACTTGGGCCTGCATCCGTACAAAACTCAGCTCACCCAGTTAAACAGGCTGAAGGTAAACGACAATAGACATCAACGTGTGTTCGCTGAATGGGCTCTGGCGCAGTTGAAAAAAATCATCTTCAGCGATGAGGGCCATTTCTGGATGACTGGGTATGTCAACAAACAAAATTGTCGAATTTGGAACGATACCAATTCATAGGAGATCCAAGAGCGTCCAAGGCATCCCGAAAAAATCACTGTTTGGTGTTGATTTTGGGCTGGCGGCGTCATCGGTCTATACGAAGAATTATTTGAGAACGACGTTCGTCATACCATCACCGTCAACGGAAAGTGCTATAGGTCGATGATTACCCATTTCTTTTTTACACTTAGTTGGATGATATGGACACCAACGATGTGTGGTTTTAACAGGACGCCGCGACGTGATCGTGCCACACAGCTCACGCCACATTGGAAATTCTGCACGAGCGATTCGAGGGCATGGTCATCTCACGTGGAGGTGATGTATGATGATGTGATGATGATGATGATGATGATGGCCATGTGATGTTAACTGCGATTTGACCCCGTTAGACTTTTTCTTGTGGGGTTTTCTGAAGTCCTAGGTCTATGCGAATAAGCCACAAAATTAAAGCGGCACTAGAAGCCAACAAAATTCAGCCTGATTTACGAGCATGCAGCAGAGTCATGGAAAATTTGACATTTCGGTTGCGCGCCACCCGGAGAAGCTGCGTCGTACGTTTGAACAATTTTATATTCCATATATAATGACATCAATACGCCTTTCAAACGAATGAAGAATTTCGACAATACCTCACACACACTTTACTTTATTTAAATTTAAATATAGGAACCGCTTACTGAAATACCCCTTAGTTGTATAAAAGACGATTGGATGGCGCAGTTGGTTAAGTGCCTGCCCCAAGTTAGAGGGGTTCCAGGTTCGAGTCCCAGTGAAATCGAATCTGGCCCAACAACCATTCAAATTAATGGCACTGGAGTAGGTTGCTACGAGTACCTGGCAGTATAATGGACCAGTTTTGAGTCTGAGTGCTCCAGTGTAGAGTTTCAAAAAACTCTGGAAAAAAAAATGTCACTCCAAATGTCCACCCGATCCAAAAATGTCAATAAAAACGTGTAAAGACACGATGAAGATCGTCGTTGTTTAGGACGACTGGATGGCGCAGTTGGTTAAGTGCCTGCCCTAACTTAGAGGGCCCCCAGGTTCGAATCCCAGTGAAAGCAAAGTTAATACGCTTTTATCCGGTTTTTCAAATCTGGTCCAGTCACCATTTGCCGTTGGGATCAAATTAACGGCACTATCACTAGAGCGGTCGATCAGTGGTAGTAGTCTGACTGTGGGTATCACAATGGACCAACATGGTCTAAGTGTGCTGGTGAATTCAATAGCAGCCCCTAACCTAACCTAATCTAGTTGTATAACGGTCCAGGAGAAATTGGGGCTATCAGTAAGAGTCTGAGTAAAATTAGTGTGGGAAAATACGTTGACTCCTATGTCAAAAGTCCATGATTCAACCCCGAAAACAGCAACTTTAATTTTTACGGCACCACCTTCCGTGAGCCACTGGTGATGTTTAGAGAGTATAACCGACAAGAAATACTTCTCAATGTTCGTCCTCCGGAATCGATATAGACCTCTACGTTCCCTCGACTCGTGAGACTTCTGTTACGCACAACCGGAGAGGTTAATGGACACGATAGGCTCAAGTGCCTCCCAGATCTTAGCGCCACACAAAAAAGAGGAAGAAGTTACAATCTGATATGGAAACACTCATTTAATAGCCGAAATGAAATCCATATCACCATGCGTGGAAATGAATTGTAAAGGACTTACTTTAGGCGAACAACAGACTAGCACGTTGGAGTTGAGAATGGCAAATGACGAGTTGGGCTTTCCTACAAAAAGTTAATGCACCCATAAGTTTATTTCAAACAAAGTCTATCCAACACACTCAGGAATGCATAGAAATCGTGCCGTTTGTGTTGAAGAACAGGGACCTTCGATGTCCACACACGTGAATACTACAGTTCGCCTCTTTGAAGGATGTGTGCAAAGAAGGGGAAAATGGAGAGCAGAAACCAAAAAAAAACTGGATAAACCAGAAACTTTCGTCAGAAGCCTGCACAACCAAAATTCGATTGAATAGAAATGGTATATGTGGAGGACAACTAATAAAGAGCGCAAGTGTTGAGAATTATCAAAGAGGTTTTTGGAATTACATACGGACGTAACTGCAAACCAGTTCTGTGACATAATGTGACGCGATAATCCATCCTGTGCGTGACGGACTACTGATGTATTTTGAGGCCTCTGAATCCGTTGATACAGATCACACTAAAGAAGATAAGAAGATGAAAGAATCTAAGAAGCAGATTTATCAAGGATATCACTTCAAAAATGCTTGGTCTTTAACGCAAAAATTAAGGATTTACAAGAGGTGGCATATGTAGGTTGTACTACAGTGTGACCAGAAATCAATGATTGTTTTTTCAGCACATATATTTCAGGAGCTGTCAAAGTTACCAATGACAACCAGCTGTCAAAATATTCTGTATGGTTTGCCATTTTATCACGCAACGGAATGTGGAATGTGCGAAAATTATTAAAAAATATAGTTCTAAATACGCAGCATGAAATTCGACTTGAGATCGATCGCAGTCATGGCTTCAGTGTGCCATGATGGAAAAGTTTGAGCGTGTGTACACTCCTTTGGACCTTAAGCCACCAATCAGACAAAAATTGCTGCCAGTATCGAAGAAAGCAAAGGAATGTCGATTCGGGGCCGATCGACTGAATTTTGTCATCGCCAGAGAGTAAACTCATCTTATTTTGTAGTCGGATTTGGGCCTATAACCGTAGAAGATTATACTGACGCAAGAAATGAGCCCGGACGTCCATTGACAGCACCGTGAGTTGGCAAATTGCGTGCAGGAATTAGTGTAGGAGATCCGGATTTTGGCCAAAAAATTATATCGGACGAGATCCATTTTTGGCTCAACGGCTATACCAATAAGCAAAATTTCCATTATTGGACCGAACACAATACATAATTGTTCCACCAAGCAATAATGCATCACAAAGATCGACTGTTTGGTGTGGTTTATGGTATGGCGGCATCATCGGTCTTTATTTCTTTTGAAACCGACCGATTTTCTGTGGCCAGATCTCGACAACATCGATATATCTGAGCAGCATTTTATGTACTAGCCTGAGGAGAATTCTGCACAAAGATCTCGGATTATTTGCTAAAAGGTCCAATTGACTCAGCAATTGAAGATGCGCGACCATCCGCTTCGTTATCCCTTCGCAGATTGAGCCTGAACTCGCAGCTTGAATTGGACAACGATTTTGGGGAAAAAATCATCTTTCCTGACCAGACGCATTTTCATCTCGGCGGCTACGTTAACAAACAAATTGGTCCGTCTGGGGCTCGAAAAATCCGCTCGTTATTGTCGAGAAGTCAATGCATCTACTGAAAGTGACATTTTGGTGTGGATTGTGAGTGGTGGCATCATTGGACCATTTTTCTTCGAAAATGAGGATGGAAACAACGTTTCGGTCAACGTTGGGCGTTGCAGAGCCATGTTTCAATAATAATAATGACGGCGGCGCTACAGTCCGAGGTGGACCTGGGCCTAGCTTCTCAGCAACCACTCGTGTTGTGCGTGCTATTGTTCTCTCACGAGTGGAGGGGACCTACAGTTTAATGCCGACTCCGAACGGCGTGATTGCGAAGCTATTTCTGGACAGTTTTACTCTTTGATCATTGTCAGTGATTCGAAAGAGGTGGAGCCGTGAAAAATTTTTTTTTTTTAATTGTTTGTCTGAACTTGGAATCGAACCAAGACTGTGAAAGTCTAATGCGCATGGGCCGACGCACGAACCCACACGGCCACGACGCCCAGAGATCCATGTTAACCGACTTTTTTTTTACTGAAATTGAAGACATGGATTTGGACGACCCCTGGTTCATGCAGGATGGCGCGCCACACAACCCATGCTACAATCGATCTTTTGCGCACCAAATTCCCAAATCGTGTTATCAGACGTCTTGGCGATGTCAATTGACCGTCTCGGAGCTTCGATTTGACCCCATTGAACTTTTTTTGTGGAGAACCGTGAAGGGACGATATTATGGCAACAATCCGGAAACGATTTAATCACTTAAGGCCAATATCATCCAATCAATCCGTTAGCTACAGCCGGAAACCATCAATAAGGTCTTGGAAAATTGAGGTGACAGAATGCGCTACTGTAAAACCAGCCGAGGCAGTCTCCTGAACGACGTTGTATTTCATAATGAATGGGAATGTTTGTTCTTACTAACAAAGCCAGAGTACGTAGAAACATTTTAATTTTGTTCATTTTATTGCATCTTTAAAAAGAAACTTGTACTTGGCCCACCCTGTATATCCCAGCAAGAGTTAATTTAAGACTGCGCAACATGTCATACAAACGAGGTAAAGCTCGCAGTTGTAAAGGAGACATTTGACGACTGGGTCATTCCACGGCGAGAGTTCACTACTGTCACTGTGCCAAGACAACAAAATGTCAGAGATGTCTTGCTTTTCTTTTCGATTCGAGAACAAATTGCTACAGAAAGTCATCGAATGTTGTTGATCATTCAAAACTTCGTCGTCGAAAACATGCGAGCCCTGGTTTCGACGCTAAAAGAGTGATCCTAAAGAAAAACTCCGAAGTCGAAGATTTGGAGGCATTACTCACTGACCACTCAAGCTAAGCGCAAAAAGAGCGTGCAAAATCGTTGTGTATGACACAAGTAACCATTTTTAAGCGGAATTCATTTAAAAGAGCAAAAACTGGCTGTTCTATAAGTTGAAGCTTCGCGACGTTGAAAGGTGGTTTTTCATGCCAGAAATGCTTCTTGAACGCATCGGAAAAAGAGTAATTTCTGCACGAAAAAGTGATCCATTTAGACAGCCTATTAACGCAGGATGCGTGAAAACGTGAAAACCCGGCCAATCCGACACATCGACCGAGTCGAATATTGCACCACGATAAGATGATGTTGTGGGTTATTGGTGTGACCCGAAGGGAGTTATATACCGTGAGCTGTTAAATCCTGGTGAAACTCTCACGGGGCAATTCTGTCGTCAACAATTGATAGAGAGCATTGCCAGAGAAACGACCAGAATATGTGCACAACTATCACGGAGCAATTGTATTGGCAACAATTGACAGGGAGTATTGGCGGAAAAATTACCAGAATATGTACACAATTTTCCATCATGAAAATGCCAGTCTTCATGTTTCTGCAGTGATTAAAAACTACAGTCGCATCCCTCTAAGTTGAACCTCCTCTGAGTCGAATTTCTCTCTAATTCATATTTTCGACCCATTCTTTTGCATTCCCTCCAATTTTCAAAAAATTATCCCCTCAGTCAAAACCCCTTTAACTCCAACTACTTTTGATTTCCCGTGAAAATCGATTGTAAACTCCCACAAAATTGTAGAAAATTGCCGTATTCACTGGACCTGGCACCTTCTGACTTTCACACTTGTTCCGCTCAATGTTGAATGCTTTTTCATGGAATATGATTCGCATCAACTGAGGGCATTAAAAATTGGTTCGATTCTTTCGTGTTCTCAAAAGATGAACCGTTTTTGTTTCTTTCTTCGGAGGGCGCTACAGTCAAGGGTGAATTTGGGCCTAGCTTTTACACCAACCACTCGTGTTGCGCTTGGCATTGTTTTTTTTTTACAATGAGCCTACAGTCGTATGACGACTCCGAACGAAATTTTGAGAAGCTTTTACATGAGAGGGACACGAGAGTGATTCGAGAGAGTTAATGCGTAAAAATGAATGTTGGTGTGTTGATCAGGATTTGATTCACGAACTTTTGGTGAAGGAGTTGATTCACTGCCTCACGGCTGAAGGTCCACACACTTTGAGGAACGAGTGGAACAACTTAACAGAGGATGTCCACGTCTAAGGTGGTCCATCAAAGTAGAGAACGACCTCAGCCAAAATGGCGACAGCAAAAGATCGTGCCAGTTGGAGAGGCTTGTTGATTGAAGCTCAGATCCATATCGGACTGTAGCGCAACAGTCTATGCCGACTCCTGACGGCAATTTTTAGAGAAACTGAAAGTCAGAGAATAACTCTGACCTCTGTCAGCGAGTCGAGAGAGGTAGTGCGTAAAAATTGAAGTTGGTGTGTTGGTTGGAATTTGATCCACGAACCTTCGCTCTTGCATTCGAAGATCTACCCCACGGCTTTAAGTCCACATACTTTAGGGAGATTGTCTAAAACTGCGAACACCGCTCTGGCATAAAGAATCCAACTATGAGTTGTCTTCCTTGTCTTCCGACTCCATAAATACACATTTGCCAGTTACAGTCTTGAACTTAATTTGATCTACTTAACCCTTTTTAGTTGCCATCAACAAGCCCCAAACTTAATCGTTCGCCCCTTCTTCTCAAACTAATCATTTAGTACCGTAAAACTCTTCCTAAAATCGATTTGAACAAAAATAACTTTTCCAAACCGGAAGACACGCAAAAATTCCTCAAAAAACGTGTTCTAACTGTCACATCATTCCCTCACAAACCAAACTCATCCTCCGTCATAACATCCGCAACGCCCGATAATCTATTTTTGAAACATCCTGCCTCGCTCCAAACATTTACGCGACAGCACAACCACCCCCATCGCAACGAATTCCAATCGCCGAGAGTCAGAAGCGTGATCTTCCCCACAGCAGCCCACTGACACTGACACCAATTTGCGAAGCGTATCGTATCACTTTCTCAGAGGCACCCTGCCCCAGTGTCATACTCTGAGATGCAGATTCAATTTTTCGTTTCTCTCAACTGGATGAGTCCAGTGTCCTTTCAATCGCACGTGCACCGGCATTATACATTTTTTATTCGCGTTCAAACAAAAGTACACCTCAGAAGCTGTTGCCGACAGTCGCCGGCGGACGCGGAAGTTCAATTAAGCAGTACCCATCGTCGCTGGCAAAGGTCAAGGACAAACGTAAAATAAGAACACTTACCAACAGAGACAATCAGCAAAAGTCCTGAAGCCATGTTCTGCACTCTCGTAGCACTCGGGAATCACTAGAAAGGAAATACAACTTGGAAACCAATTCGCGATGGGGACGTCAGGAGCTCCTTCCACGACCACGGACTGAACTTGAACTCTTGTTGTCACGAATTTTAACGCGAAACTGAAAGTGAGTATCGCCGCGTGTTCGATTATCTACCCCTTTTCCAGTTGGCTTAGGATTTGCACCGCACACCACCGACATACGCACACAGAGAAACACAAAAGCGCTTCGCAACTAGCACCCTCTCGGCACAGATATCGTCCGCACTATGCCGCGAATCACGGAAGACGAGGGTCTCTAGCTCTCGAGCGCTCGCTCAACTGTGCGCGCACCACATACAGACTAGCTCGGGGGATGATGATGATGATGATGATGAATGTGTCCGACGTGGTCAAAATCGAGTAGCTCACTGAAGTCCAAGCCGAATTAAGGAGCAACAAGGGGGACGGTGGAAATTGCAACCGCCAGCGTTGACGACAGGGGCGACGACAATAGCACAGCTCTGTGGCTGTGCTTTTTTTTCCTCTGCTGATTTTGTTCTGCGCTACGTCCGTCATCGAACAGTGGACGCGCGCTGAGTGGAGGAATGTGCTCGAAGAGGAATATCTCAACCAACTTGCTTGTGTGTGAGTGAGCCTGTCAGGGGATGTTGTTTTGATTTTGGTCTGCAGCGCCTGATCTGAAAGATTTGCTCTTGAACTTGACACTTGGCAACCCTCGTGCCTTATCTGTTTTCACTTGGCACAGTGGGGCAGACTCTTATCACAAGTGGTTCGGTTTCTTTCTTCGCCGATGTGACGTTGACGATACGTCACTTCTTCGATGATACAGTTCAACGCAACGCATACAAGTCATGTAGGGTTTCCCATTTGTAGGCAGATTGTCTGGGACTCCGAGGTGTAGTAATTGACTGTGCTGTGCGTTAGAGTTTGTACTCAATGAATGGGTTTTCCTAAGTCCGCATCAGTTTGTGTACGATTATTCATTTTTCTCACATTTCCAAAAGAACGAGATACCCCATCGCCATTTGATTTCGGTTGAATTTTATTAGCAACATTTTCATTTTGGACCCGATAAGATAGTGACCAAGGGAGCTTTATCTGGAAAATTGGAGCCGGAAGACTTGTTAACAAAATCTTGTGCCACATACCAAATTGGGTTTTTTTAAGACTGTCACAAGTAGCTCCAAATGAGAACAATTTACAAATGAAAACTGACTGAACGTCAACAGCCAACTTATTGGCTGATTCGAGTGGAGGAATGTGCCTATGTGGTCCAATCTTTCTTAAGGGAAAAATGCGGAGAGCTAAGTCCGTAGCTTGCTCATTTAGGGCGCCTATTGACGCGATCAAACTTCATTGGTGGAGCAAGGATTTAGAAACCCTGTTGCGTACCTTTAGAACTAGAATTGAACAAGGCCAAAAAAACAGACAAGCTCACGATAAGGACTCTAGGTAGGTAGGTAGGTAAAAGTGGCGGTGGACATACAGATCCTGTTTTCGCACCCAATTAGCGCCATGAAAACGCCGTTTTGATACCACATCCTATGGGATACCTATTTTGTGAGATGAGGTTGAAAAAGAGTGTGTATTCACTCAGATTGGCCTAATTTTGAAACCTCTTCGTGGAATTTATGAAGGCTAGCAGACTGTGAATGTTTGCTTCTGAGAGATTATTAGGGGTGTTGAAGAAGGCTTTCCCCAGAGTGCGTTGTCTGACTCTAGCTAGAGCCGGACATTTGCACAGAAAGTGCTCGGGGGTTTCTGACTCAGTTTCCACCCGGCAGCTGCGGCAGTGCGAGTTGAATGGTATGCCTAGTCTTTCAGCATGCCTGCCAACAGCCCAGTGTACAGTGCAGACCGCTGTGATTCTGGATATGTTTCTTCTACTGTTGTAAAGCAGGTCTTTTGTTTTCTTTTGGTTGTAGTTGGGCCATAAGCTTCTGGATAGGACACATGTTTCCAGCTTGGTCCATCTTTCGTTGGCGATCTTGAGGAAGTGATTGTAGATGTTGTTTTTTACGAAGCCTAGTGGAGCCTGGATTTGTTCCTCAACGAGGCTATCGAGTTTGGATCCCTGTCTGGCTAGCTCGTCTACTGCTTCGTTTCCTATTATACCCGTGTGCCCGGGAACCGGTTCACCTATAATGGATCGTTCCTTGTAGCAGCAATCCACTAGTTTTGACGTTGTGGTTATGGATGTTAGAGCCTTGATAGCACCTTGACTATCTGAAAAGATTGCTATCCGCTGTGCTGGTTCTGTTTTGTTTTTAATTTCAAGACACGCATCATATATTGCAAGCACTTCTGCCTGGAAAATGCTTGCAAAGCTTGGTAGCTTGAGTAACTTTGATATCTTGAGGGCTTCGGAGAAGATTCCAGCGCCCACACCAGAGTCCATCTTCGAACCGTCTGTGAAGATGGCTATGTCATGGTTTTGGATGACTCTGTCGCTTTTCCACTCAGTTCTAGTTGGAAAAAAAGCTCTATAATTTTTGTTGAAATTTAGCTTTGGGATAAGGTAGTCAGTATGACTCAGTATCGCCTGTTGTGGTAGTGAGTTAAGGATATTACCATGTCCATAAGTTCTATTATTCCAGCAGTTTGACTCTCTGAGTCTAAGTGCACTGCATGTGGCCATGAACGTTGCGTGTAGATCTGGAGGTAGAAGGTGCAAAATAACTGTAAGCGCATTTGTGGCAGTCGTTCTTAGGGCGCCAGTGACACCTATACATGCAGTTCTTTGTACCTTGTTTAGTTTTGTAATATTGTACGCTTTGGCTAAAGCTGGCCACCAGACTAAGGAGCCGTATATATAAGTATAAGGACTCTAACAATGATTCCTTTTTAGCTTTGTTTTTGGCTTCTTGCGCTTTCTTTCTTAGAAAGCTGTCCGATTGGAACAACTTTTTATAACTTCTGTGTTGTGAACAAGTACCTATACAATACAATACTTGTAAAAATGTACTAAATTGTTTAATGTGCTTGATATCAAGTCCGCGCAGTGTTACCGTCATTCTTGGACCCAAATCCTGGCTTTGGTTTGTCCACAATAAGTTCCATCTCTTCTCTGAATAATTGTTTTACTTTGTCGTTGCTTAACACAAGCACACCTTGGGATGGCTACATCTTAGCTTCATGTCTCCTCATGGGTAATAAATTCCCGAGAGTCTATGATCTTTACTAAGCCTTCGCACCGCGTGAAGGTGTACAGCCACGCGACATTAATCTGTAACCTATTGAACAAAAATGTAAAATTATTTTTGTCCGCCTAGCTTATACTACCTGAAACACTGTGCGCCTGCCCCCTACAGGGTACCCAATCTATTATGGCTGTATGTAAACATTGAATAACTTTGACATTTATTAACCGATTGACTTGAGTAGACATGTTTTTGGAACGTCAATTCAGTACACACCGCTTCACACTGAAGCAACGCGCCGATGAATATTGAAAATATATGGTCCTATCTGCGAGGAAGATGAATGGAGGAGAAGGTATAACCTCGAAGATGTGGGCGTAGTCCGAAAGGTAAAAATCCGTCGACTACACTGGCTCGGCAACATCGACCGCATGGACAACAACACTCCAGCTAAGAGGGTGTTCGAATCCGACGCTCCTGGTTCGAGAAGGAGATAGAGACCGAAGCTCCGGTTTAAAGACCAAGTCATCGCGAACGCAAGACAGCTTGGTCGAGACGACTGGAAGCAGCGTGCCCTGGAAGACAGCTATAGCTCAGACCCAGTCCCTTCATGGGACTTAGGTCTGATAAGAAAGTAAGTATATTGACAGTGTTAGGTTGGTAGGTAAAAGTGGCGGTGGACATACAGATCCTGTTTGTCGCACCCAATTAGCGGCGTTTTGATACCACATCGTATGGAATACCTAATTGGTGTGAAGGGGGAGGAAGGAGTGTGTGTTCTCTCAGATTTGCCTAATTGTTATATTGACAATAGTCGTTCAGTTGTGTTAACTCCCATGTCGAAAATATCATGGCCAACAAGTACCGTCTGACAAAACTATTCGTCGTTTGGTGTCAAATTTTGTTAAACACGATACAGTGGGAGATCGCCGACATGCCTTTCATCAACGCCCAAGACGTTCCAATGAACTGGTTGAAGCGGTAGGAGAGAGTGTTGCCGAGAACTAACATATGTCATATCGTCACCGCACCCATCATTTTGGCATCATTGGAATCAAATTGTCACTGTCATCCGCGTATGACAGCAGTTGTACGAACTTTTGGAAGACCGTGCTTCTGGCGTTGACCACTGAGTTCTGCAGACAGTATAGGCCACTGTGCCGGCAATATGGGAGGATAATGGGAGGTTTAATGTGACTATCGCATTTCCCTCCGTCCTGCTTCTGCTCTCTCTCAACATCTTTACCAATGACTCCCCGTTAAATCGATCTTATGGTCACGGCAAAGTCCTGGAATCGATATGGAGACATTAGACTATGGGTGAGTTCGTAATAGTAACATTAGCGCAGTACTGCAACGTCAAGCGTTCTTAATTGCAAACATTTGGCAACGATGCTTTGCATCACGTTCTAAAATGCAACATGAAAGCAGCGATGCGCAAATAAAAGCAACCAGCGCATCATAGATTATTGTGATGCGATGAATTTTTTTTTTCATTTTCCGACTCAATTGCCTCTTTTTTTGTCTAAAATATATTGAAGTAGGCAGTATAATTGCCAACATTATTAACCAAATTATTTAAAAAATCGTCCTCAACTTCTTTGACATTTTTAGAAAAAAAAGAAACAATTGAAACAGAAAATAATAAACCGTTCCGAAACGCCAACAAAATTGAAGCATCGTGATGTATCGCAACGTCAAAAAATCGTTGCGTCGCATCACATAGGTAGTGATGCTTACGTGAGGCGCATTTTGTTGACGTTTATTTTTATATTTTCCGATCGATTATCTTGTGACTAGATAAGAACAATAGGAAAAGAATTTTAAATCAAATAACAACGGTGTGAGATAGAAATTTGATTCTGACTCTGTTTTGAAGCTACATTCATGCCATTATGTATGGAATAGCACATTATTCAAAAAGTAGTCTCAGCTTTGCTTTCAAGTGGCCGATTTTTGATAACTCGGTCCAATATGTGCGATTTTATTCCAGCAATAGGGTCTCAATTGTTGGCTGGCCTCGAGCTCGTCCAAAGCATTTAGTTTGTTAGCATGGGCTAAGAACTTGACATAGGTCCAGAGAAAAGATCAAGTGGTGTAAAGTCGCACGATCGCTGTTAGTGAAGGCCCGCCGTGAGATGACCCAGTCGTCAAATTTCTCCTTCACAACTTTGAGCGTTGTATCGTTTGTATGGCAAGTGGCACCGTCTTGATGGAACCACAGCTCGGATATATCGATGTTGTCGATCTCTGGGCACAGAAAATCTTTTAACATCGCTCTATGCCTGAGACCATTGACGATAACGGTGTCTCATTCTTCAGTCCGAAAGAAATAATGTCCGACGATAGAGTCATGTCATAAACCCGTCATAAAGTCGTTGTGGATGCATTGATGTTTAATCGAACACTTGTGGATTGTGGTCGCTCCAATAAAGGAAATTTTGCTTGTTGACATAGCCGCTGGTCCGAGAAGACGATTTTTTGTCCAAAACTCGGATCTCTAGCCCACATTTCTGGAGCCCAATGAGCAAATTCACGGTGGTCGTCCGGCTTCAATTCTTTCGTCAGCACAAAATCATGCGGATGCAGGCCAAAATCCAACCACAAAATACGTCGGATGACTCTCTGGCGATGACCAACTCAGCTGATCGACATTTCTGGGTCTTCTTCGATAGTTGCCGCTAAGACGGCGATGTCTTTTTCAGTTCGACCAAAGCTCTGTCTGGTTAGTAGCTTAAGGTCCAAAAGATTGCACTCACGCTCAAATTTTTCCACGGTGCGACGAATTGCACGTACACTGAAGAAACCATGATTTATTTAATTTGATATACATCTAAACCGGAGTTTCGAAAATATTTTTTAATCATTTCCGAACGTTCGGCAAGCCTGAGACGGTGCATGACGCCAAACTTAATGAATTTTTTTCGCAGCTGAATGTCATGGGTTACCTTGACAGCTTCTGAAACACAAAGACAATCGTAGATTACTCCTCAAACCAAAAGTGAGCGAATGGCACGGTTAATTACTATATTCTAAGTTTAAATTTGGAGAAAAAAACCGCTTTGATTGATCGAAGCGAAAACACTACCCACCCCATCCATAACTTCGCTTCATCCATCACTGTTGTCTTGATTTATCTTGACAACAGTTCACCTGACTTCGTCGACCAAAAGTGAGCTAAAAATTTTTTTCCGAAAGTGCGAACAAATGCATTCTCTAATTTGACACCTGCATTTCAGGGAGATTACCGCACGCGATAGGCAGTCAGCAATTAGGACTGACGTACGGAATTCCTCAGCGAATTGCAAAACATCAACAGCGACCTTGTGTCCACCACGCAGACAACCCCTTCAAGGGAAGTTTCAATTAATAACTTTTATCGAAAATGGCATCAGTAATTCTTGTTCTCGTACACGCCCGATTTATCACGCTTCCGTCAAAGATAATCCGCACTTCCAACAGCGGAAAGCTCACTCCTCCACTCGGAGTAATTCGCCTTATTATCGGGCTTTGTCGTTCCAATCGCTATAAATAATCCACCGACATGTCTTCAAGAGTAGAAGTTCACCGTTCCACATTTACGGGCTTGATACAGCAGGCAGGCACACAGCGGGCGCTTGTCGTGTGGCGCGGGTGTGTCAAAGTAACTGGGTCGTCCATTCATTCATCAGCACTACCGGCGACAGTTGCATCTAAGTGAATGCTTCGCGATGGAGGGCGGTCTGACTACGTCATGGAGGTTGAGTGGCAATTTGCGAGGCAAACGTGAGCAACTCGAGAGAGTGGTTGATGGTGTGTGACAAATCTTGGCTTGTGTAATCTGATGTGTGAGATCCGCTGGATGGAAGATGATTTGGAGTGACATGCAGTGACTTAAGTAGAGGCAAGTCGTAGGATCAGCAGAATGGCACACAACCATAACCAATGACTTCTGTGGACATGAGAATGGCAATGCAAATAGTATTTAGCCCATCTGAGTTAGTTTAGGTTAGGATAAGGTGTCTGTGCCAACAAATGGGCACGCATTTAGTTTATACGTAGAAACGATCCTCTTGAGAGAGTTCAGATTTTTAAAGCGTTTCGGACATAGTCTAGGCCAAAGGGTTTGACACGTGGTGGTGGTGTTCCATCAGATATTTGTATTTCGAATTCGGTTTCATTCCTATATCGTAACATTTTTCTAGAAGGGACAAAGTGATGATACGTATTGAGCCAATTTCATCAACTTTGCAATTTCTTGGAATGTCTCCATGGTTTGGCACCCAGCAACGGTGTATGTTAGCCTATTCCGACATGTCATCAAGAGTAACGCGATAATAATGGCGACGCTACAGTCGGAGGTGGACTTGAACCTAGCTTCTCAACAACCACTCGTGTTGTGCGTGCTATTGTTCTCTCACGAGTTTAGGGGACCTACAGCTGACTCCGAACGGCGAGATTGAGAAGCTATTCCTGGACAGTTTTACGCTTCGGGCATTGTCAGTGAGTCGAAAGAGGTGAAGCAGTGAAAAACCGTTAGGTGTTCTTTCGATATTCGAACCTTAGACCTCGAGCGTAGGAGTCGACGCACCTACAGGCGTAGAGGGTAGGCGCATTTTACCACTTAAAAATTAATAGGGAAGGGTTTAAAGCCGAGGCAGCCACTAGAACGACGTTGTATTTCATAATTAATGGGAATATTTGTTCCCGATCGCGTTAGATCTCATAATTTGAGCGGTTAACTCCGGTCCCAAAAAGGGGCATGACTCTTGTAGTAATCCGTACGTGGCAAAGTTTTATTGAAACCACATTTCGTCGATATTCTTATCTGACAATTTAGGCACAAAAACTCGATTATTAGGTCACTATAGCAAGTGCTATTGACTTCTACTGCTTGACCAGACGTATTTTCGGTGAAGAATTGTCCGATGATGTCTCCAGTCCAAACACTGTTACACAAACTGTTTCGTTGGCAATGCGTTTTTGGGACGCCCTTTATACCGAAGTATTCATTGATTTCCCAACAAGGCGCGTCACTTTTACTTTCCACTTTAAATATCTTTACATGACAAGTGGATAGATAATAAACCCATTTTTCGCTGCTGGCAATATTGACATCTGAGCTTGTGATTGGTTTATGTCCACACTTATCCGATGCACATGCACGAAAAAGCTTTTAGTCACTGGAATTTATTAATCTCTACAAAGCAAAGAGATGGATGGAGGTTTGAATGATCGCAGGCGGTTGGAGTATGGACTGTGTTTTGTAGTCCAATTGGTTTGATTTTCAGGGTGCCTGCTGTGAGTCTTGTCCTCTGTCATTGTCGCGTAGGAGGAATTTATATTCCCTGTTGATCGATTGTTATACTGCTCAATTCAATAGGAAAATGTTACGCAATGTATTCGCAAGAGCCTGTTCATTAACTTAGCACTCATTTAATAATTTGTTTAACGTATTCAAAGTGACTACACATGGTTGATCTGCGTCCCCAAATCAAACGCGATTTTGATTTTGTTGGTCGACGATCTGTCTTACGACTCATTTTGGAAGTAAACAAACTAAATTAGCTGATTATACAAAGCAAAAGATGTAAACAGAAAAATCGCTTTTTTCTGTCTATTTGTCTTCTCTCTCTCTGTAGTCCAGTTCCACATCGATAGAATGCAATAAGTAAACACTTGTCAGAAAATAGATGTTCACTGGAAATAATTAGGTTTTCAGTTTGCAGACAACACACGTTCGGATCAAAATCTAAAGCAAAATAAACAATCTGTGGATCATGTCAAATAACAACATCAACATCTCAAATAAATGTGTACAGGGTGGGCCATCTAGTGTTTTTCTTTCTACATCATAGGTTATTTTGACACTGGCAGCTGTTTCCCGCTCAAAATCTTGTCAGGAA
The DNA here is from genome assembly GCA_930367185.1 of Myathropa florea. Classification (NCBI taxonomy): domain Eukaryota; kingdom Metazoa; phylum Arthropoda; class Insecta; order Diptera; family Syrphidae; genus Myathropa; species Myathropa florea. The sequence continues at coordinate 78,371,441 of OV884003.1, read as the reverse complement.
GTCAGTATCATACCTCCGCGGAACGAAGTGAACGTTGGGAAATAATGAAAACTTATTACCAAAGTGAGTGCCGTGTAGCACAAACAGTGCGTTTTGGCCGAAATGAAGCACCCACCGCGACTGCTATACCCAAGTTTGCGCAAAAAGTTCGTGAGATTGGTATGCTAGACTAGGACAACACTCATGATCTCCGTCGTCGTACAGATGAGAATGTGGCTGCCGTGGCTGAGAGTGTGAGACTGAACTCGACATCGATCGCAACAGCTCAACATTTCACGCACTAGCCTGAGGAGAATTTTGCATAAAGATCTCGAATTATTCGCTTACAAGGTCCAATTGACTCAGCAATTGAAGATGCGCGACCATACGCTTCATTATCCCTTCGCAGTTTGGGCCTGAACTCGCAGCTTGAATTGGTCAACGATTTTGGGCGAAAAATCATCTTTTCTGACGAGGCGCATTTTCATCTCGGCGGCTACGTTAACAAACATACGTTAACAAACAAATTGCCGCATCTGGGGCTCGGAAGCCCCGCACGTTATTGTCGAGAAGCCAATGCACCCACAGAGAGTCACAGTTTATTTTGGATTGTGGAGTGGTGTCATCATTGGACCAATTTTCTTCGAAAATGAAGCTGGAAATAAAGATTCGGTCTACGGTGGGCGTTACAGAGCCATGTCAGTCGACCTTTTTGTTACTGAAATTGAAGACATGAATTTGGACGATCCATAGTTGATGCAGGGTGGCGCGCCATACCACACAACCCATGCCACAATCGATCTTTTGCGCACCAAATTCCCAAATCGTGTTATCAGCCGTCTTGGCGATGTCAATTGGCCGCCTCGGAGCTTCGATTTGACCTCATTGAACTTTTTTTTGTGGGGAACAGTGAAGGAGCGATGTTATGGCAACAATCCGGAAACGATTTAAGAACTTTAGGCCAATATCATCCAAGCAATCCGTGAACTACAGCCCGAAACCATCAGCAAGGTGTTGGAAAATTGGAGTGACAGAATGTGCTACTGCAAAACCAGCCGAGGCAGTCTCTTGAACGACGTTGTATTTCATAATGAATGGGAATGTTTGTTCTTGGAAACATTTTAATTTGTTCATTTTATTGCATTTTTAAAAAGAAACCTGTATTTGGTCCACCCTGTATATAATAGTGTTTTGCTTGCATTGTGACTTAGTTTTTCCTTAGTTCGTCTATCTCTTTGTGGAGCATAGGGCCTCTACTACGCCAACGCACCAACGTGTTTTATTTCTGGCAATATGCTTCAACTTTCCTTAACTTTTCCCCAACTGACGCACTTCATTTTCCACCTTTCTGCCGTCCTGTGTTAACGGGTTTTGCATAGATTGGTTAGCTATACAGCTGGCATCCTTTCGTAGTGCGTGACCAATCCACTGCCACTTCCGTCGTTGTATAGTGATGCCTATTGGTTCCCGAACCGTTCTCTCGTAAAGATGTTCATTAGACATACGATCGGGCCATACAATTCGCAATATGTTACTTAGGCGAATGTTTGTACCATCTACTGTTTCATCTACTGTTTCAACCGGTTGCCCAGCAATGCATATTTAGGTTGAGGATTTTGATCCATTTTTTATGTGTATTCATTTTCAGACCGACAGGCGACAGGACTGCTCGAAGCACATCACTTATCACTAAAATGAATAAAATAGGTGATAATATGCAGCCTTGTCTTACTCCACTTTGTATCTCGAATTCCTGTGACAACCTACAGTCAGTGTCAAAAGTGAGTAAACAGTCAGTTAGAGTTTGGTTCTTTTTTTCTTTTGAATTAAATTAACTGCTATATGTTTAGCGTTATGTTGAATTAAATATAGTTCGTTTTAAATAATGATTTCAAAGCTTTTATTTGAGGCATCATTGTCTGACGTACATAGATCGTCCCTTTCAATTTTAATTTAGAGGACAAACTTTCAGCTAATGACTGTTCACTCACTTTTGACACTGCCTGTACCTCTATGCAGGCATTTGGAACTGTCGTATGTAGCCTCGATAAAAGCAATTAGATTATCCGCAATTCACCTCCAGCGTAGGGAACTCCAGATAAACTCTCCAAATTACACTGTCAAATTCCTTTCCAAAATCAATGAGCAGCAGGCGAAGCGGATTTATATTCAACACATTGCCCAATGATAATTTCAGTTCGGAAACGGCTTTTTCGGCATCGAGTCTGTTTTCGAGGTGTTGTTTAATTTGCTCCAGAATTATCTTTGCTATTTTCTTGGCTACAGCAGATCATTAAATCTCCCCTTTTTGGAAACTTGACCAACATTCCCTCCTTCCACTCAGCAAGACAGCTATTAGCTCTCTCTATAAATGGAAGTAGTAGCTCAGCCGAAATTGTTGGCTCTGCTTGTAGGAGCTCGGCCAAAATCCCGTCAAGACCGCTTTGTTGCCTTTCAATGCTTTAATGGCAGAAATTATTTCACTTACACTGGGAGGAATACGAGGTTGAAGTGACCCTAGCTTCTCAGCAACGACTCTTTTTGAGAGGCAGGAGCGTCTCGAATGTTTGCCATGAGCTCGACGAAAATGGCTGGCTTGTTAGCGTAGACTAAGGACTTAATGTAGCCCCAGAGTAGTGATGTCAAGTCAAATGAGAGAGATGTATGGTATGATGTATGGTATGTAGCCCCGCGCCGTCTTGTTGGAATCACTACTCGGATATATCGATGTTGTCGAGTTCTGGCCAAAGAAACCAATTTGTACCGGTGTCTCCTTACTCATTTCGAAAGAAAAAAGATCCGATGATGCCGCCTTGCCATAGATCACACCAATCAGACAATATGATGATGTCTCTCAGATGTCAGATGAATTGATGCTTGGTCGAGTACTTGTCGATTGTGTTCGTTCCAATGGGCCTTGTTGACATAGCCACTAAGCCAAAATTGGGTCTTGTCTGAGATGATTTTTTAGCCGAAATTCGGATGTCCTTCCAACATTTCCAGCGCCCAATTAGCGAACTCATGGTGTTATCTATTGACTTCCGACGTCAATTCTTGCGTCAGCACAATCTTATACGGAAGTAGACCAAAACCCAACCGCAGAATAAGCCGGGTTGACTCTCAGTTGATGCCCAAGTCAGCTGAACAGCGTGGGCCCAAATCGACATTTCTGGTACTGGCCGCTACGGCTGCGGCTGTTTTGTTTCTTTCGCACCAATCCCTGTCTGATTGGTGGCCTAAGGATTGTACTCACTCTCACAATTTCCCACGGTACGACGAATTGCGTGCGAACTAAACCCATGACGATCGACCATACGACGAAATTCGCGTTGCGTGCTTGCAACTGAGCCGGAATTTCGATAATTTCCAAACGTTCTGCAAACGTGAAACGATGTAACTTTGACAGCTGGTGAATCATAACCTGATCTGAAATCATACTAAAAGGGACCTATCACGATCGGTTTAAAGGGTTCATTCAACACGCCAGACAATATCTCATACGCAATGGCTAGAAGATTCATGCCTCAATGTGTGACGGATTCGATGGAGTCTTCTATCAAGTGGATCTTCAAGGTATGCTGAGATTACAAGGCGAGCTTTGCCCCACCAGATCGTCCCCAGCTGTTTTGAAGAGCTCTGCCGATATCCCATCTGCACCAGGACCAGGACAGGATTTTTGTCCGAATATTCTTGTTTGCCTTTGTCTAAATTGAGCCTGTTAGGGGGGTCTTAGTCATCTTCTCTTCTGTGTAAGCAAACACGAACTTTCATTGTGTCGTCGGTTTGAAATTCAGCACATGAGTGGGAGCTTCTCTGATGGCCCAACAGTAAACTCGCCGCAGATTATTATTAGAACAGAGAACCTCCTGCAGAATTGATTGACAAAAAAAAACAAAAGTCATCTTCAAAATTGTATTTTACACTTGTTTTATTTTTTTAAATAATTATTTACAAATATTATAAGGGATACAATTTGTAGAAATAAGGTCTACGTATGAAATACAAAAATGAAAGGAAGTAGTGCAAACGATACAGACTTTCGTTTCGTTTCGATGCACTTAAGCACCGCTTACATCAAAAACTGACCAATTCTTTACTTATTCTGTTTACTCACAGTTACATATACAATATTTGCAGCATACATTTATCTATCTATAGCCGGTTGGGACATATTTTCTTTACTAACAAATACGTCTTAAGAAGAAGCCCACCAGAATAAATTAAATTGTTAATGAATTGCGTTTCGAAAGTTCATTTCCTTCGAGTTTCGAGTGATTTTTGAGAAATGTTCAATAAGTTTACAGTGGATTTGATAAAAGCCGTAATTTGCAGTACCACTAAATTATCTCACGCTTGCAACAGTACACCTAGCAGCGATTGGCATCCGAAAAATCTCTCGAAAACTCTATTTTTTGAAGGTCGGAAACGCTTGATTTTGAAATGACATTTAAAAAAAATGGATGTTTGATGATTTTAATAGACAGTTTCCAAATGGACAGACGTCAGGAGAAAACACTGATTTTCTAACCTATAATACAGAGTACACAAGCTTAACTATGTAGGTTTTGGACCCACGTGACAGTCCAATGAGGCTAGTGTTTCCTTGTTTTCCTGAACTCAGATATGACATCGTATTCGGGGTACTCCTGCGGTGACTCACTCAACGAATCGTAGTAGGCGTAGTCGTAGCTGGTGTCTGAGTCTGCGTGCGGAGGCCTCTTTGAAGCCGATGATTTCTTCAGCTTTTTGGATTGCGATGGCGTTCGGACCGCTGTGGTGGTGGTGGTGGCGATGAAGTTTGTGGTCGGTCTCCATGTGGTTGTGGGCAGTGCCGTTGTGGGAGGCGTGGATCGATCGAATCCAAAATTCGGACTAGATTGCTGTGGTGTCTTGTCGACGGATTTCAGGGTGTCTGCGCGGAGCTTGTTTACACTGGCCGCACCGAGGTTTAGGGAGTGAGCGGTCTTGAACAGTTCTTCTTCGTCACTGAGGTCGCTAGGCGCGGCAGTGGAGTACTTTTGCTGTTGGAAGTTGTTGAAGAGTGGCTGTTGGGTTTGCTTTTGGAAAGACGTCTGTTGCTGAGACTGCTGGTATGCTTGAGGAGATTGGGAAGTATGGGGAGGTTGAGTCGGTTTTGGTTTTGGATAAGCGGGGCTCTTAGTTTGACTCGGGACGTTAGTGTAGTCGAGTTCGTAAAGCTCCGGGTGATATTGACCATCATCCTCGTCGGGCGTGTTGAGTGATTGAGATGATGTACTGGGAAGGGCCGTTGTGGTGGTGGAGTACGGCGGGCCTCTTGGTTTAGGATCGGTATATTTTGTGGGCTTCTGCTCGAAGGCCTTTTTGTAGGTTGTCGGCTTAAATGTGGTTGGGTAGTACTGATCTTTTGGGACGAGAGTGGAGAATTTTTTGACCGCGCTGGTAGTAGATTGGACGAAACTGTCTAGAGAGCGGCCTTGATGGTGAGTGGTGGCTTTGAAGTTGATACGGCCGCGACCTCGGGGGGGCGTTGTAGGAACGGTTGCCCCAGTGGTCGATGTAAAATCAGAGCGTGGGTGATCAAAATCTTGGTTCGAAGCAGCTCCTCGCCTGGGATCGTTCTTGAACACCTCTCGTTGCTGATTGTTGACGCCGGTGAAGGCTGGCTCAAAGTGATTCGCTGGCTTTTGGTGCTGCGACTGTTGCAGCGGACGGTGCTCGGGGCGATTCCTGACGAACTCGCGCTGAGGGGAGCTGAATTCATTGAAGACTGGTTGTGGTTGCTGTTGCGGCTGATTGGTCGGGGCTCCAGTTCGCTGTTGGTTACGGGTCCTGGTTATGTCCCGTTGCGGAGCGAACTGCTGGTTTGACTCAAGATTTCCTCCAACGGCAGCTCTTTGTTCGGGCCGCGTCCGGCTCACATCCCTCTGAGGGGTGTAACTATTGAATGTTGAGTCGATTGGTTTCTGAACTACCTCCTCGACCGCAGATCCAATCCTGGACTCGGCTTTAGATCTGCTGAAGTCCCTGTGAATGGACTCGTTGAGGAAGCTGTCGAACTTTTTCTGCGCCTGCTGTTGTTGGACTTGTGGTACTGCGAAGGGAGCTGGGGTCTCTTGCGTCTTGCTGCGGTAATATTGAGGCTCGTTCTGCTGGCGGTCATTAAAACGGGAGATGGGCACCCGACCTCGACTGGGTGGCTGGCTTGGGTTGATGTTTCGTAGCTCAGAGTTAAGTTTGCTTGGGTCGAGCGGCTGGACGTTTGGTCCCAGATTCAAGGGCGCAGCATTCTGCGGCTGTGGTGAGCGAGATGGCGTCTGGAAGCCGCTTGGTGCTTTAGTCTTTGCAAAATCAGTAAACTCATTTCTATTAGCCAGCGTAACGTTCTTAGCCTGCTGTTTCTGAATATTTCGTTCCGAGTTCTGTGACTTGCGGTTCGAGACTCGGCTGAAGATTTCAAGATTCTGGTTTTCGAATTGACTGTTGGAGAAGACGCTCGGGTCTGGTTTCTCGCCGCGCAGTGCTGTCTCGTTGATGTCGTCGTACTTGCTGGTCGTGGCCTTGTACCGGAACGCTCCGCTTGGGTTGTACGTGGTCGGCTGTATATTCTGCTGGTAGTCGTTCGCACCGAAGGCGAACTTTTGGGCCGGGCTTGTGTTGCGTTGGGTGGTAGTTGATGTTGTGCTTGTGGTCGTGGGTGTGTAGAGTTGGTCGTTCCCGAAGTTGAAGGGGGCATTGTATGACGATTGCACGCTGAGCCGCCTTGTTGACTTAGGAACGTCTGGCACTGTTGTGGCGAAAGTGGTTGATGGCAGGCTTGGCCGGCTGGTTGGACTCGAGATCAGGCTGTTTGGGTTGCCGGGGATTGGACGGCGACCCCTGGGTGGGCGCTTGGTGCTGACATCGGGAATTTTGTTGAATTCATTGTAATCGCTCTGAGGACCGTTTCCGTTAAAGAACTGATTCGAAGGATTGTATGGCCTTGAGGTCGTGGTGCTGGTGGTGGTTGTCACCTTTTGGTCGTATAAGTCGTCTTCACGTCCGTTGTTTCGGTTGCTGAAGAAGTTGGAGCTGTGGGAGCCCTTGAAGAGGTCGTCGGCATCTTCTGCAAGAAAGAAAAGAAAAACTGAGTGAGGAAGACTGATTTCCCTCCTGCCAAACTCACGCTTGGAGTCGGCGTTGTTATGGAAGTCGTTGGCTCTTGGAGTGGTATAGTAGCTCGATGTGGTCTTCCTTTGAGTTTCCTGATACCTGGGAGCGGCTCTTTGGAAGTCATTGTTCTGATCGTAATTACTTCTTCGATTCTCATTGTTCCCGTCGTAGAATTGAGTTCGAGTTGTACTCTCGTACTTCTCTGACTTTTTGGTGTAGTCTGTTGACTCTGGCCGAAGCTTCTGATCAACGCGAGTTTCTTTAGAGCGACGGACGTCACCTAAGGAAGCGATTTTGGGAAACACTCTTGGCATTGTTCTACTCATTTGAGACTTACCAGTTTCGGCACGCTGCAAGTGGAAGGTGGCCTCCTCTTCTTCGGCTAGTGGTGCTCGTTTGCTCTCAAAACCGGATCCTATGCGATACAAATCGAAGTTGTCACTACCGTAGTAGAGTACGGATTGTTCGCAGTCGACATCACCCCAGTCAGCACAGATTTGAGCCTCCTGATCGAAGGCGGTACCATTTGGACAAAGGAAACGGAAGTCCTGTACCTGAATGATGAAGAAAATAAGATTTTTAGGAATTTTAATATTGAATCAAGGCTTGAGATGTACAGGGAGTTTTTTTTTAAAGATTTTATAGTCGACTTGGCAGCACTGTTCGAAGTGACAATTAATTTTTAAGTTATGAACCAGTTCAAATAGCGTCAACTCGTGTCTAAATTTGTTAAGAAAGATGAAGATGCTGTGATGAAGTGACACGAAATAAGCCCGAATGAAATTAAGCCAAATTTAGTTTCCAAAAACGGAAAATTCCAATTCTATTTCATTTGGCCTTCTTTTACATTACCGTTGGATGATTTCAAGCGCATCAATTTTTGGCAATACATCCTTTTGACTGCAATAATCATCTCCACAACACACCAAAGAACTGTTGTCAATTCCCTTGCCTTTTTCTTTTTCAGAGGCTTAGGACAAATCACCATGATAAGTATCAGTGTCGAGCAAATGAGAAAAAATAGGCGTTCTCTGGTGCGGAAGATGTACGCCTTGCGTCGATTTTATGGTTGCCATGATCGTCCTTCCCAGTCTGCTCTTCAAAGTTTAGTGGCCAACTGGTTCAGTAAAGAATCAGCCAACACTCGTACATCAACAAAACGCAAGATCTGACAAAAACATCGCCGATGTCTGTGAGAGTGCGCAGGGTAACCAGTGCCAGTCAATTCCGCGCGAATTTTGCGTCGTGACTTGGGACTGTATCCGTCCAAAATTCAGCTGTCCTAGTAAGGGAGTCACACGACAAAAGATAATGTCATGCGACTGGGTTTTGGAGCAGTAGGAAGTGGACCCATCTTCAGCGATCAAGCCTACTTTTTAAAGAAATGGATACGTCAACAAGCAAAATGATCGGATATGGAACGATGCCAATCCACACGAGGACTACCAAGTGGGAATGCATCCGCAGAAAGTCACTGTTTGGTATAAATGGCGATTAGGTGGTACCATCGCTAATTGAAGACATCTGAGTTAAGATCGCCCCACCTGTGGTGCCATCAGAAGAACAAGAAGGTATCATCGTTCTGTACTTCTTCGAAAACAACGATAAGTCGCGATAAATTTCGCTATCGATCGATTATAACCAATTTCTATTGGCCTAAATTGGATGATGTAGATTTGAACGACAGGTGGTTCCAACAGGAGGGCACTTCGTGTCAAACTTGATGCTAGAAACGATCTAGAGCATTGTTACTTCACGCAAAGCCGACAGAGATCTTAAAAATTGACCCTGTTAAGTAAGGTTTTTCTAAGGTCGCAGGTCTATACCTTAAACCGCTAACGACCACTGCCCTCAAAGTTAACATAATACGTGCCTTCACCCAAATTTAGTCTAAATTGATCAGCTAAATTGGTCCATACTTATACGCTACACCCAAAAGTAGTACGAACACCTTCACCGCGCCAGCTATCAAGGGATAACTCTCCTAACATGTATAAGATCTGTGTGAACTCCTGAAAACATTTGTGGATAATCTGAAAGGTCGTTAGCAGTGTTGTTTCAGGCCGGAGAAGTACACTGAAGATCAGATCTTCGCACAGCGGCAAATCTTAGAAAGACTCAAGAAATGCAGATCGACACTCATCACCTATTCGTCCATTTCCAGGATGCATATGACAGCGTGCATAGAGACGATACAGCGCCATGTTTATTTTTAACATTCCTGCCAAACTCGACAGACTGTGCAGGATAGTGATGGAGAACTTTTGCTGTTCCAACAAGGTCGGTAACAAACTTATCGAGACCTTCAATGACAAAAGAGTTTTAGACAAGGTGCTGCCATGTGACTTTTTTAACATCATTTCCGAGAACATCATTCTTGGAGGCACGATCTTTCAAAAGTCCGTACAACTGTTGGCATACGCAGAGGACATTGACTTTACGGGTCGAACACTCAATGAGGCGTTTGCTGGGATTGAAACGGAAACGGCAGAAATGGATCTGGTGGAAAACGAGGGCAAAACGCAAATAACAGCATCACTGAGAAAGACCGTACAACATTGGCGACTTGGACAGAATGTCACAATGGGCAACTATAACTTCGAGGTATTGAAGGACTTTGTCTACCTCCTCGGCTCCGCGGTAAACAGTACAAACAACATCATTACCGAGATCAAGGGCAGAATAACTCTTTTCAACTGTTGTTTCATTGTGTTCAAGAGGCATTTGAGTAATAGAGTCTTCCCCCGAAAGTCCAAGCTGATTTTGTATAAGCCAATGATTATCCCAGTCCTGCTTTACGATATATATGTATATCGAAAGCGGATGAAAACATTCTTGGTCTTTTCGAGAGAAAGGTACGATCATTGGTCATATTGTATTAATGAAATTTGGAGAAGAACATTCAACAACAAACTGTATGGACTGCACAGCGAAATTAGTATAGCCAGGCGTCTACAGATTCAACGCCTAGGATAGCTAGGCCATGCAGAGTGCAGGCAAAACTTGCTTCCGGCTCGGAAAATCTTCGACTCTGAACCTGTGGGACAATGCAACAAAGGTAGATAGCAGATAGCAGTCACACTTAGGCCAACATAGGCCCGTTGTGGTATCACGCGCATCGGGCATCTTATATATCCATCAAACCGTTTGATGCTTGTTACAAAGCATTTAAGTTGACTGATGCGTACGTTGTCGAGCTCACTCAGGTCGTTGAAGAAGTAGACCCCAAGGTATGTTTTCCTACGGGTGGAGAGGGCGCTACAAGGAGGAGATGCATTATGCTTCACTCTTCTTCGTCTCCGCAGCTTCTGCAGAGATGGTTATGAGAGAGTCCCATGCGTGTGTGCCAATGGCACGATATCCTGTGATAACGCCGATTAGAGTCCTTAGTGATGATATGGTGATTCTAACAAGATAGAGTGACCGATTTTAGTTGAGTTTTGGCAAGATTTGGCTTGTGATGAAGCACGTAGTACCTTCTGAACGTCTTAAATTGGTTGTTCTAATTGTGTGTTCTCTCTTAGCTGTAGCGAATGACATGGGTCATGGTCGTGGTACTCCACCAGGTAAGATTGTAGAGACCATACCACGACCTGGCGAGTTCATTGGCTTCACAATTTCCTGGAATGTCATTGCGTCCCAGCACCCACGTGAGGTGAATGCTAAAATGCTCAGCCATCTCGTCAAGAGATAGGCCGCAATTCCGGGAGGTGTTATAGAGAAACGTGACCGAGCTCAGGGATTTGATTGCTGTTTGGCTGTCTGAACAGATGGCGATGTCTTTCTTCGATATCAAGTTGTTCTTGAGCCAAAAACTTCTTTTATAGCCATCGTCTCAGCCAGGAATACGCTACATTGTTCCGGAAGATTGAGGGATATACTAAAGTTGAGATCTTTTGAGTAGATACCTAACCCTACTCCCTCATTCGTCTTCGATTCATTTGTAAAAATACCCAGAAGACCGCCCAGCGTCTGAGTATCAGACTCTCTGTCAAAACTGGAGGGTATGCTGGTAGGGTAACTTTTCTCAAAGAGGTGATGAGGCAGTAGGAAGTCAGAGGTTATCTAAAATGGTGAAGTTACCTATATGTTAGTTATTCCACAGGTGAAGTATCTGGAGTCTAACCGCTGTGAAGAATGCCATCTGTTTTCCAAACAAGTCGAGTGGAGGGAGATGGAGGATAGCATTCAGTGCGTCAGATGGTGTTGTCCTTAGAGCCTCACTCATGCAAATGCTTGCAGATCTTTGCACACAGTTGAGAAGATTGTGCTTGACAGCTAAAGCAGTAATTTTTTTCCTGAATATCGGCATTTTTCTAAAACTTCCTTAATCACTAGAATAAATAATGACGCCACCTTCTGGTGGGCCTTTTAGAGCTCGTGGTGCTGTCATCTACCATCTATATACATAGCCCATCACCATGAATTCAATTTAATTCATTGACTGAAAAAGTGAAATGTATAAATTTCAGATCACGTGTTTAAAAGCCAAGGTGACAGCTGTCAATCATGACGATGGAAAAGTCTTAACGCGTTGATCGAGTGAACAAAATGTGCTTTCCTATGCATACCCATTCATGTGATTGACTTGGCTTTTAATGTTTCTGCAAACCAGTTTTGTCTGAACGCTTTTTCCCTAAACTGTTTGAACCGTCAGTAAGATCTACTTCTGACACTCTGCCAGCTTCAGTACTACTTGGTCAACCATCGAGTAAAGCCATTTACCACTGAAACATGTCTTCAAAAACGTTACTCCTCTTAATCTGTTTAATATTCTTAATAAATTTCGGCAATTCAGTACGTATACGTTCAGCTACCTTCACATCGTTCCATGCAACCAGTAACAACGGAGATTCCTATGCAAATACGAGTAAAGCAATCAACAGCACAACCAGCAGCAGTGGCTTTGAAACTTAATACTTTGAAAATTGTGACGGGATGAAATATACATGATTTCTATGCAAATTAGCTGCTGTTAAATCATTCTGTCATGGAAACAAGTTTCGTTTTGTTTTTATTTTCTTCAATTTTTGGGCGAATCGACATGTGCTGTTCCAACAGATTTCAGTTTTATATCGTCAATGGTAGAGTGAGACTTGCTTGCATTCGAATATGTCTTTAAAAGTGCTATTTGCTGTATTTCTTTGTGCAACGCTCTTCATAAGTTTCGGTTATTCAGCGAACATTGGTGGCTTACTAAGTCGGTACGAAGGGTCAAAGTTCTTGGGTCTAGTTACATCACCTGAACCAAAGAAGAAACCTTCAGTGAGAGAAGAAAGTCGAGCAGAACCAGAAGAAGAAGACGGGACGGATACAATCAAAAGACACAATTACTTTATGATACTTTGAATACTGTGACGTGATAAAATTTGTTATGAGAAATAAACAAGACCATAAATTGATGGAGTTATATGTTTTTGTTTTGATTTAATTTTTTGTTGAAGACTGTGCCCGATGAACGAACGATTCGCTGAACGAATCCGTGGAATTTTTCAATCCAATGCATAATTTTTGTTCAGCACCAAGTGAAAGATAGTCATCCGAGAGTGTGTACCTTAACCAGGGAAGAGCACATGGATCTCTGAAGGGTGCAAGCCCTTTCATTTGTGCCAAATCATATTTTGGAAGCACCAAAACATTAAATCCCTCAAAATAGTAAGTCTGTTCGAGTACTTTTCTAGCTAAAACTCGCAATTTCTCGCATTTTGTGGAGTGGGAATAAAATTCAATTAGAAAGAGGGAAATCGTTAAAAAGAAATTTGTTCTTCAATCAGTGCCCAATTTTTGGTCAGCAACAAGCTATAGATAGTCATCCAGGAATGTGGACCTAAACGAGTCTCTTCATTCTCACATCGATCTCTGAAGCGTGGAAGACTTTTCATTTGCGCCAGATTATATTTTGGAAGCACCAAAACGTTAGATCCCTCAAAATTGTAAGTCTGTTCGAGTGCTTTTATAGTTAAAACTTGCAATTTTTTTCGCATTTCTTGGCCCCTTCTCCACGATTCTATGATAAAATTCTATCAAAAGTGGGAAAAATCGCTAAAAAACTGAAAGAAAATTTGTTCGGGAATCCGTGAAAATCTTCACCCAAAAAGCGTGTGGACCAGTCTTTGTTCACCACCAAGCAGTGGATACTCATGCGAGAAAGTGGACTTTGACAAGTGAAATACCTCTGAAGCCTGAAAGACCTTTCATTTGAGCCAAATCCGTTTTGAAGGACACCAAAACATTACATCCCTTGTAGATTGTACGCCTGTTCGAGTACTTTTTTAGCGATTAAAAATTGCGAATAAAAATTTCTCGCATTTCGTGGAGCGGAGGTAAAATTATTTTAGAAATAAAGAAGTTAATGAAAGCGTTGAACACAAAAATAGCTTCCAAACTTAAATTATTTAAGAAGAATATACGGGAGGGAAGCACGCCAATGCGACAAAACTTACTACAAATAGCTGAAGAAGTTTGTATAGATGCTGCACCACCCCATGGTTGGATTTCGTACTCCCTCAAAAGCGGTCCCTTCTACAAGTAACTACGATATTTTCGCGTATACGCGAACAGGATGTACTGCCTTGCTGTAAAAAACGCATTAAAACAGCAAAGTAAACGTATGCACTCCAGTTCATGGTTTAATTTTCACTCAAATTTCATCATCTAATGCCAAAAGTTCCTTCCACTCTCCGATCGTAGTTAAACATCAATCCAATCGAGCAAACATTCAACTCTGTCTTGGCCAATGTGTTCATTCAGATTTCGATACGAACTTAGCCCGCCTCTAATGACGAAAGTATGCACCTTCTGCGGAAATAGCTATGCAATCACTCGAAAGAATCTTGCGAACAACTTTAGCAAGCAGCAATTAAATGTGGGGTTTTGCGTCATACCAAAATGCGTTCAATTCTCATTCAACTTCCATTTTTCCTCGTAACACTGTTTAGCTGCCCCTTGTTCAGTCAATCACTTTGACGTCGTTTTGTTTACTATCCCAAACTGGTCTAATAAAAAGGTCATCAACGGTAAGCTTTTCACCTCCCCCACCTCGCTTCAGCTGATGCGAAATGGTGAATGACGTTCACCTCTAGTCGCATGTTTTCTTATGTTCTGGTGAAGAATTTTACATCATCCGTGCTGGGTCTTTGAGTGCAAAGCTTTCCTCGCGAACGTTGGAAAACCAGTTTATCATCAGTTAACCCAAATCACTGGAATTTGTTTCATTTGCCCCCCACATTTCAGTGTCAAAGTTTGTTGCGACGTACATGACAATGTGGACATGCCTCTAGCTACGTGCGAACTTGTGCTGAGAAATAACAGATGGGTGAAAGGCACGGCTTGCCACACCTCCGGAATAACTCGCCTAAACCAGATCTCAAAAGGCTACAAAAGCTGATCTCTCCGAAAGATCAAAATTTGGCATTTTGGTAGAAATCATCACAGGGCACTGCCTCTAAGGAGAGCAAGTCAGGTGACTCTGTTTCATCACAAATGGCTTTTGCAAAAGCTTTCTGAGTGAGAAGAGGATAGAGAGTGTCCTAGGTAGGTACGTAAATGAGAGGGTGCCTTTGCGCCTAGTGTCGTGGCTCATTTAGACCAGCAGTTTGACCCGTTGTGCCTTTGGTATTGAGTGTACCCCGTGAATCCTCCATTTCCACCGATGATTAGAACCACCTAGATTGTTATATGATTCTCAGTCGTAGATTCCGAATGCAGAAGATGTTACCCTTTAACGATAAATTTAGCTTGAGAAACACCCAAAACTCTCTCGGCGCTAAGTCAGTTAAGTACGATGGTACAGTTAAGTCGAGCGTTGCGTGGTTTTTTCGACTAAAAACTGGCCTACAATTAGGACTTTGGGCGTGGACGCATTGTCATTCAACAAATCTTTCTCTTTCTCAAATCCTCGGTAAGAATGCAATGGACCGCACTCTTATGCCTATTATCGCCTGAATAAGTCTAGCGGACACACAACGACAAGATTAAAAAAATTTCCGACTTTCTTAATATACGCTGCCGCTCCAATTCTACGGCCGAAGGACAGGGACATCAGTCTTGGAACGAATATGAGAGCTGAAAGTACTGTCATCAGCGAAGGAGTGGATTGGATTAGAAGTACCAAACAGGAGATCATTTATAAAAATGAGAAAGAAAGTCGGAGACAAAACAGAGCCTTGTGGAACACCAGCATTAATTTGGTGGATATCAGACTTGAACCCATCCAAAACGACTTGAATTGAACGGTTCGAAAGGTAATTTCTAATCCATAGAAGAAGAGCCTCATCTATGCCCTAAGCACGAATTTCCGACAAGAGAGCCTGATACCAAACTCTGTCAAATGCGTTTGAAATATCGAGCGCAACGATCTTGCTTTCTCCTGCATTGTGCAAGGATTGGTTTCACTTTTCGGTGAGATATGCCATCAAATCACCAGTGGACATGTTGCTGCGAAACCCGTACTGCCGGTCATTAAGAAGCTTCCGCGATTCAAGATATTTCATAAGCTGAAGGTTTATCAGCGTTTCCATGACTTTAGAAAGAAGGGACGTTCGTGCTATGGGTCAGTCGGAGGAGCGTGACGAAGATTTGCCCTTTTTAGGGACTGTGTTAACTCAACGTGCATATCGTCGAAAATACAGTGCCCAACAAGCACCGTCTGACAACACTATTCATCGTTTGATGTCGAATTTTGTTGAGCACGGGGCAAATATCATTGACATGCCATTCAGCAAAGCCTAAGACGTTCCAATGAACTGGTTGGAACGGGAAGAGAGTGTTGCTGAGAACTGGCAGTTTCATATCGTCACCGCGCTTAGCACTTTGCGTCGCTTGGAATATGGCCAAATAGGTGCTGGTTGACACTGAACCTGACTTTTGGAAGCAAATGTTGATAACCGACGAAGTCCATTTTTTACCGTTAACAAGTAATTGACAAAGTAATTGCAGTATTTTGGGAACTCAGAATCCACACGCCGTAGGACGCCGTAGCCGTGTTGGTTTGTGCGTCGACCCATACGCACTTGACTTTCACAGCCTAGGTTCAAGTCGCAGCACAAGCAACAATTTTTCAAAACAAAATTGTTCACGGCTCCACCTCTTTCGAGTCACTGACAATGTTCAAAGAGTATAACAGAAAAAACTTCTCAATCTCGCCGTTCGGAGTCGGCATTAAACTGTAAATCCCCTCCTTTCGTGAGAGAAAAAGACGCGCAACCAATTCGGTTCAGAACCTCCTCTGTGATAAGACAACATCCAGGCCTTGTCGTTCTTTAATTTTTTAACGACTTTAAGATATTTGTTCAAGGTTACACTTTAGATTCTGAAGTTTTCTTCATTCCTCGAACTTTCCGGGTGCGATGAGCTTTTGTCTGCAAGGTCTTCACCACCATCACGAGATTTAGCAAATCAGCGAAACATTTGTTCACGCGGTAAACACTGGTCAATTGGGCCCAACTTAAAAAAAAATGTTTCTCTTTATTCCACAGCATATTTTCGACAGACTAACACATTGGAAGTTTCATAATACTGTCCTAACTTTTGACAGAACAATGGCAACGCTGCGCCATGGACAGTCCTCCTTTGTTGATATTTGTCCTTCCGTCATATTTTGATTTCTAATATCCTCCTTTTACGATATAAAAAATATCTTTATTCAAATATTTATGTTTTATGCTTGCTGTACTGCACATATTCTGTTATGTCATATATCATCTAGGCGGCAAGGCGGCGTTATCAGAAGTTATTTCTTTCGAAATAAGGAAAGAGACATCGTTCCCGTCAATGGTCTCAGGTATAAAGCGGCGTTAACCGACTTTCTGCAGCCAGAGCTCGACAACATTGATATATCTGAGTTCTGGTTACAGCAAGCGCTGCGTGCCGTAAAAGCGACGCAACACTTTAAGTTGTGAAGAGGAAGGAAATTTGGCAATTGGGTCATATCACCGCAAGCGTTCATCAATTAGCCGCGTCAATCATGTGACTTGACACCACTCGTTTATTTTCTCTGGGGCAACGTAAGGTCCTCAGTCTACGATAACAAGCCAACCGCTTTGGATGAGCTCGAGGCGAACGTTCGAGACGCTATTCCCGGAATAACCCCGCACATATTGAACCAACCAACCAATCAAAAATTAGATCGACCAAACGCTTGAAGTTTTGTGAGCTTATGGGACAACGCAACAGAGGACGTCCAGGTACAAGGTGGCATACACAAGTCGAAGGCGTCCTCGGCCGGCTTGGTGTGCGAAACTGGAGACAGCTGGCGAGAGATCGCGACGGCTGGAGAGGCATGTTGAGTGAGGCCCAGGTCCACCTCGGACTGTAGTGCCCTAAGGAGAAAAAGAAACGCTGGAAGCACTGGCGGCGAAGCCAAGGTGGCCGGTTGAATGATGTGCTATTTCGTGCAAAATGGCGGGAATGTAGTTTGAAAATGAAGCCAAAATTAATGTTATATCTCTACACCGTTGTTATCAATATTAAAATATCATTTGCTATCGTTCTTATCTGGTCACTCTGTACGCTAAAGACAATTATATGACTTTTAAGTTTTTTGTTGTTCCTTTCGCTTGCCTTTTGGAGCATTTTGAGTAATCTGCACAAATTAATAGCGCAACCTTACACCAAGTCATTCCACGCACTTCTACAGAGTGTCAGTGCTGATGTCGCTCGGAGTCTACTGAAATCTCTTCTCTTCCAAACGAAATCCGAATCAATGACTCCATGGAGTAGTGTAACCACTTAGTCCACCGCATTCACCATTCCTGGTCATTACAGTTGGCACAAACATTTATTGGTCGATATGACAATGATATGACACTATAAGCGATTGACTGACAAACTTTGGAACTCAGCCGAAACCAGTGACCATTGCCACAAGAACTCAATCCGAAGCCCACTTGCAAAAGCCCGGCACACATGAACCATCAAATCGGCGAAAGGTCATCACAGTCCCTCGGTGCTCGCAGCACCGGCATAGCACATCTCAACTGCAGATGTTCAGTCACGAAGCACTCGTTTGCCATTTAAACAATTATTCGCTCATGAGAACATGGATGAAGTCATATCGCCGTTGCCGATTGCTATGCACAAGCTGCGATCTATTGGACTGGTTTATTGAATTTACGATCTTGACATCTTTGCGCACACCGCCGATGCGCACATAACCGCCGCTGCTTACGGAATTAGGAGTGCTCTGTGGCTACTCTTGTACTCACCCCGACTCCGGCGACTTTAACGCAAACGTGGAACATCTGACATTGGGTCTCCGGATCTGCATAGTAGCCGCCGAGAATCTTGTCGTGGCATGTAAATCTTGTCTGCGGCATATTCTGCAGGCTGTATGTTGGCCAGGGTTTCTTGTGACTGAATTGTCCAAGTGCGGAGCAGGCTGCCATCACCAGAGCTGAAACGAGACGAACGAGTGTTCTCAATCGATTAGAATGTCGAAATGCATAATTGTGAGTTGTAGAGGAAAAAGGGGGACTAACTAATGAGCTACCGTGAATGGAGATGGAAATCTTGACTGCATAATTTGTTGTCCTGATCAGTTAGGACATTGGTTGAGAGTGTTGACTGGTGAACTAAGTGCACCGCAGGTTGACGTCAAGTAGACTTTCGGAAGTGACCA
This sequence comes from Myathropa florea, assembly GCA_930367185.1. Taxonomy (NCBI): domain Eukaryota; kingdom Metazoa; phylum Arthropoda; class Insecta; order Diptera; family Syrphidae; genus Myathropa; species Myathropa florea. Next base: position 78,352,714 of record OV884003.1, on the reverse strand, counting down.
TGGATGTGACTGGATGTGATACTAGCTTTTACAAAACCATGAAAGTGGATCCAGTGGACCAGTGACATGAAGGCAAAGAGCTTTCTTTGCGATCGGGGAGTTAAAGACGGTGAAAATGAAAAAAAAAATTTGAGTATACGAAAGCCCTGTACAATGGACGAGTTTTTGAGTCTGAGTGCTTCAGTGTAGAGCTTCGAAAAACTCCGACAAAAAAAAAATACGAAAGCCTTGGTACGGCGGGTGCGAACCCACGGCTGACCATTTGAAAGCAGAGCTTAAACTGTGCACTTTGTAAGTCTTGATGAAATTTGAACCCACTACTACGACCAGGATTCCGCACAATGGATCAACTCTGCTCTAAGTGCACTTCTCAGCCATTTCAACCTACCAATCAACGGTCCCTGTTAGAGAATGTGCACTAAAAAATTGGGTTCACACTTCAACAATTCAGAAAGATCCACCGCCAAAAAGTAACCTATCAAGCGGGGAGATTGACTGAAATAAATGGACAAAGAACGCAAGCAAATAGAACGATACCCAAACGTCGGCATAAAAATGTTTATCGCAAAGCGACAATAGACGCACGGTACGCAAAAATGCAGTCAGTTTGCGGACAGACATAACTCGGAGATTGTTAAGTTACGGTGGAGTCATTAATAAAGAAGCTAAAGGTTAATGACCCTTCCAAGGACTTACAAACTTTGACAATTGATAGCGGCCACATTGTTGAAGCTGCATCTGTCAAATTGGCTATTATTTATTCAGTCTGTTTTGCCAAATTACCATGGACGGATGGTAGCATTCAACAACAAGAGCAAATGATAAAATTGTTTTACCAAAAGGGATGTTCTGTTCGGGCAAAGTTCCGAGCGATTCACCCATTTTACGGTCACCGTATTCGTACCGAGAGAACTATTCGGAGTATGGTGGACAAATTTGAGTCCACTGGTTCAGTAAACGATAAACCTATACATTTCCGTCGACGAAATCCAAGATCTGCCAAAAACATCGCCGCTGTCCCTGACAGTGTGCAGGAGAATCCGAGGCTGTCGATTTCGCGTCACTTACAAGAACTCGCCTTTCAAAGACCACAACTTGGCGTCACACAATTTTGCGTCGTGACTTGGATCTACACCCGTACAAAATTCAACTGACCCAGGAGCTGAAGGTAAAAGATCAGACCATAGACAACGACGTGTGTTCTTAATGGGCTCTGGGGATGGTGGATTTTCCTGGCCTAAAGCCACACTGGTGTAGACTGACCAGGTTGTTGACGAATGGTTTTAGGCGTTCACACAATACGGCAGATAAGATCTTATAGGCAATGTTCAGAACACTTATTATTATTATTATTATTATTATGGTTCAATGTATATTGCACCGCGACTTTTAAGATCTATTGTGCCCCCTTTCAATACCTTAGCACAGTTACGAGTTCCCCTCAAATACAGTTCTTTTCAGAGTTGTATTGAGGGTAATGGACTCCTATTGCGCATAGGTGAAGAAATCTGTTCTAGAGTATTCTCTCTAAGCCAGTTTCCTTCAGGAGTCTGAGAATGAGAGGTGGTTTTAGTGATTCCATTTCTTCTTCTTCTGTCCAGACTTATTTTTCTGTTGTGGGCTAGTGTCTCAAAAAACCCCAGTATATGTTCTGGATTTTCGTTAAATTCTCAACAAAATCTGCAGAGACCTTCTTCTGATACCCCTAGTTTCCTTAGATGCTCCCTAAGTCTACAGTGCCCCGTTAGGAAGCCTGTTAGGATACGGAGGTTATTCTTGCTCATTTTGATGCATGCCTCGAACCTCTTTCGGTTATATTGCCCTAGGAGTTTCTTGGCCTGCTTCATTCCACGAACGTTATTCCAGGTTTCTATCCGATTCCTTCTTTCCAGTTCCCTGAATTCTTCTCTGAGGAGATGGTCTCCTACAGCGCAGAATGGTTCAGGGCCTATGAAGGGTTCTGATGCTCCTTTCCTTGCCAGGGTGTCGGCTATTTCATTGCCTTTTATCCCCGTATGGCCAGGTATCCAGCAGAGTTTTACTCTGTTTCTCCTACTCAACTCTTTGAGCTTTTGCAAGCATTCCCATACAAGTTTGGATTTGATGGTGTAGGAGTCCAGTGCCATGATAGCGGCTCGACTGTCCGACATTATTGCTATGTCGCTGTTGGTATAATTCCTTTCAAGATTGATCTGAACACATCTGTCTATGGCATAAATTTCCGCTTGAAAGATGCTGGTACATTTGCCCATGGATTCGAAGTATTTTGTCCTGGGTCCAAAAACTCCTGCTCCAGTTCTTTCATCAGTTCTTCATCCGTCTGTATACCATTTCACCGTATTGCTGCTCACTCTGTGGACTATGGATTCCTCTAGTAACTTTTGGTGCTGAGCTTACTGAAAAATTTCTTTTGGAAGTTGAATTTCCTAATCACGTCATCCTTCAGAATGGCCAAGAGTGGTAACTAGTAGAATTGCCTCGATGTAATGCACCTGTGTTTACCTATCCCTTCTTTCATGATTGTTTTGCCATTCTCATGATTGTTTTGTTTGCACACTTTGCAACCAGTAGATGCAAAGGAGTCAGCTCCAGTAGCTCCTCCATGGCCGCAGTTGGGCAAGTTCTCATGGCTCCTGTAATACAGAGGCATGCCAACCTTTGAACATTGCTGAGTGTCTCCCTCGCGCTGATCAGATTGGTTCTCTTGGTCCATGCTATTGCACCATAGGTTATTGTAGGTCGAACAATAGAGATGTACATCCATCTTAGAATACTTGGACTGCATCCCCAGGATTTGCCCGCCAAGCTTCGACAAATCATCAGAGCACGCGTTATGTCTTCTGTATGTTTTTTTCAGATGAGCTTGCTGTCGAAGATTAGTCTCAGATACTTAACTTCTTTTACCGGAGTCAGTGTTGTACCCGACAGACTTATTAGTTTTAGTTGTTCCAGTTTTCGTTTTCTTGTGAAAGGTACTATGGTGGTTTTTGCCGGATTTAGTCTTAGCCCAGCTGACAGGCACCATTCCTTAGTTAAAGTCAGTCCCCATTTGATAATATCGCATAGGGTCTCCTCCATTTTTCCTCTGGCTATGATTACTGTGTCATCGGCATATGATGACGTCTGATGCCATGGTTAGTTAGTATCTCTATAAGCTCGTCTACAACTAGGCGAGAGGAGGTAGAACTCCTCCTTGAGGGCATTCTTTTGTTGTGTCGACTTTTATTATGCCTCCTGGTGTGTGAGTCTCCGCTGATCTTGTGCTCAGGAGTTCATACATCCATTTCGATACTGTGTGGTTTACTTCCTTTTGGTCCAGAGCCCGAACAATTGCATCATGTGTTGTCAAATGCACCTTCAATATCCAAGACAGCACATATAACTATTTCTTTCGCATCAAGGACGCTTTCTATAGCTTCTGTCAGTTGGTAGAGTGCAGTTTCTGTGGATCTGCCTGCCCTGTAACCATGCTGACAGTAATGAAGAGAGGATGTCTGAAGCACTTCCTCTCTTATATAGTTATCCACAGCCACAGGGAGAAGATCTCCCTTGCGACTCTCCAGTCTTCATCCCTTCGTATTGGTAGATTGTTTTCACACTTATCTGTGTATTGACGACTGCCCGCAAAGTGGGTCTCCAATAAAAGTCTTGCCCTCTGTTCTTCACTTTCAGAACACTGATGCCTTTATAGTTTGCGCACTTCAGGGGGTCTCCTATTTTGTGGATCGGTTAAACAATGCTGAGGGTTCCATTCATCGGACATGCTTTCTTCCGACCATATTTTACAGTTGAGTAGGTGCATGTTCCTTACCCAGTCATCGCCTGCCGCTTTGTAAAACTCAGCCGCTAGACCGACAGATCCAGCAGCTTTATTGGACTTCAGTTTAGGTATAGCTATCTTCACTTCATCCAGGTCGGGTGAACGGAATTGTTGGTCTACACCGTCCCTTTCATTCGAGTTGAATGGTTCAATATGCCTGGTTCTTCATCACCGTTATACAGTCTACGGAAGTGGTTCTTCCATATCCTCAGTATCGACTGTGCTACTACGATGTTCCCTTGATCGTCCTTGCAGGCTTCGGTTCAGGCTTTATAACTCTGACGTCTTCGTCACCGCAGCCCCCATATATTGTCATCGGTGAGGCTCATTTCCTAATATGATTCATAAGACGGTTATGGCCTTTGACCATCATGCTTAGCAACCTTTTGTTGTACTGAAGAAGCTTGACGGTTCCGCCCTTTCGTACGTAGACCATAACTTCCTGGTGAATACACACGTGTCCAAAGATTACCACATGAAGTTTGCCAACTTGAGAATCTTGTTGCCCACTTGTTTCTTTAAAACACAGAGTGGGTGATCAATCCCCGGAATTGCTGTGAATAAATTCATTTCGAATCCTTTCCTGACAAGTTAATCAGATAACTCGTTGCCGGTGATTTCCCTATGCCTTGGGACCCAGTAAAGATTAATCCGATGCTGTGAGCCTTATTCTTTTTTTTTTGTCTGACTGTCGTAGTATACATTCAAAGGATAGCTTTTGGGGTAAGGTCCTCCTTTCTTTCCTATGATTCTGTTGCAGATGTATAAAGTCCAGGTAGGCTTTTTAACCCTTTAATAATAATAATAATGGCGGCGCTTAAGTCCGAGGACCTGGGCCTAGCTTCTCAGCAACCACTCGTGTTGTGCGTGCTATTGTTCTCTGACGAGTGGAGGGCACCTACAGTTTAATGCCGACTCCGAACGGCGAGATTGAGAAGCTTTTTCTAGACAGTTATACTCTTTGAGCATTGTCAGTGACTCGAAAGCGGTGGAGCCGAGAAAAAAATGTTTGATGTTTTTTTTCGAGATTCGAACCGACGACCTCGAGCGTAGGAGTCGACGCATCTACCCACTATGCCACGGCGCCCACCCTTTTTAACAAACGTTAAATTCCAGTTGAGCATCCTGTCAGGAAAATGCACAAATATTTGGCATAAGTTAGTGCCTGAAGTTAGTGCTGAGTAAATAAAACACCAAGTGTATGCGGCAGCCCAAAATTTTTTTTACAAATAAATGTCAGAATACTTCTTCTCAAATACAAACGAGTGTAAAATGTAATCCCAGCCTGCAGACTTTCATTAAACCAATTGATTCGAAAAATAGTCAAAACTACCCCAACAAAAGTTTGAGCCTACCAAACACTGGACACGAGCCCAATGAATCGACTTCACCCACGTCCACTTTCACATCTCATCTCTTTCATATTTCACGCAACAGCATTAGACAGACGTTGTGTCTACACAACCACTTCCCATGACAATTCGCACATCCCAATCCAACCGAATCCAGGTCAAGCACCCAAAGTAAGTGCTGCCCAAGTGCCGATGTAATCAATTGAAAACCTGTCGCGGTACACACTCCCGCACCACTTGGGGACCACTTAAGTCAATTAATTAAACCAAAAGTGTGAAACCACCATTGAATAGCTAGCGACTGATCAATTCGTTTCGTTTAACCCACTCGAACGTCGTTTACCATCCATCCAACGGATGCAACATCAGTCCAGAGATTCAATTCAGTTTCGTGATCTTAATCACCCCACCATCGCCGGGAGATGAACCGATGGCCGTTAACGAACATCTGAGGCGTCGCGCAGTGATGTGGGGTAACCGCTAATGCGAGCCATTGCCTTGAAGCATGCAACCTCGAGTGAATGACTGATCTCCGCAAAGAGACGCTTAAATCGAACATGGGTGCGGGTAATTTGCAGATGACTTGGGGCGTTTCGGTATCCGTGCGACCTTAGGTATACCCAACGCCCAGCCGCGGTTGCAGATGATGGTGCGCGTGTTACGTTTAATCGTTGGTCATTTGCGGCTTTGATTTGATTTATCGCTAAGGTTGGGTAATCGCTTTGACAGGTTATCGGAACTCAGTGTCTTTTGCCAGAGACCAATTATTGTTGATTTGATGTTGTTTTTGCAGGAGCTACATTGGAGTGCATGTCAAAACTTGAGTGAGTTTTCAACGGAATGACGTAATGACAGCTGTCATCTGAGATGCAGAGAAATCCCATCGGTTAATGTATTTTTTCTCAGCTGATTTTATATAAAACCAGCGGATTAAAAAACAAACACAAATGTCAAATTTCGAACAACATTCCCATTGGAGACTGGTGTCAGTGGAACACATATTTTGAAGGACACTCCGCCCATGTTGGAGCGTACAAAAATTTGCTTGGTAAATTTGACGGCCATGTTCCGCCGTTTTTTGATACCATTGGTTAAAACTCCGAAGTTCCCTTCTTCAGTCATTGTTGTTATTTGTTTGCAGTAGAAGCATTCAACTTAATCTCCTCCTAGTACAGAAGGATTTCTGTGAATCAATCGACAACATCAAGGACTCTTCGAGGCTCAGCAAAATTCTGTCCAAAGAACATTCCAATCCCTCTCTCCTTAAGAGACAGGATGGAACCTGGGCTGAATCCTCAAAAGAATCCCTAGATACACTCTTACTTACACACTTTCCTGGGTGTAAAGACCACTGTGAGGTCAACCACCAACAGGAACCACTGCCAACATCCATTGTAGAAATCGATCGAATAATTACAGAAGAAAAGATAATCTGGTCGGTTAATAGTTTTTCTCCCTACAAGTCCACAGGCCCTGATGGTATCTTACCCATAATGCTACAAAAGCTACAAGATGTAGCAACCCCTTGGCTCAAAGCAATGTATAGAAACTGTTTACTACTCAATCACATCCCCCAGTCGTGGAGACGGGTTCGAGTAGTCTTTATACCAAAAATAGGCCGTCGGGGTCATGAAACCGCGAAGGATTTCAGACCAATCAGCCTATCGTCTTTCATGCTTAAAGCCCTGGAACGCATTATAGATACACACATAAGGCTCAAGCTAGAGGGGAAGTCTCTCTCCAAATCTCAACATGCCTACATCAAGGGTAAATCCACTGATACAGCTCTGCACGAGGTGGTCGGCATCATTGAGAAAACCATTCACTACAGACAATATACCATGGCCGCCTTTCTAGACATAGAAGGGGCCTTCAATAACGTCCACACAGAAGCTATCCAAGAATCTCTTATCGCCCAGGGGGTAGAGGAGATGCTAGTAAAATGGATAGTCTCTATGCTCAAAACTAGAATTATACAATCCACGCTAGGAAATAGCCAACAAACAAAGTATGTAACTGGGGGAACTCCTCAGGGAGGGGTTATTTCCCCATTGTTATGGATACTAGTCATTAACAACCTATTAGAAGAGCTAGACCGGGAAGGAATCAAAGTTGTTGCGTATGCGGACGACGTTGTGATTTTAGTATCAGGCCAGTTTCTCTCAGTGATTAGTGAAATCATGGAGGGGGCGTTGCAAAAGGTTAATAGATGGGCTACCAGTTGTGGCCTAAATACGAACCCAAGCAAAACCGAACTGATGCTTTTTACGACAAAAACCAAAATACCAAACTTTCCCCTTCCTAAACTAGACAATCAAACCCTCACTCTGTCTTCAACTGCCAGGTACTTAGGCACTATTCTTGACCCAAAACTAAATTGGAAAACTAACATAGAGCAAAGAGTTAAAAAGGCATGCATAGCCTTATACGCTTGCAACAAAACTCTTGGCAAAAGCTGGGGACTTCGACCGAAGGTAGCACTTTGGATGTATACTGCAGTAATACGTCCTATTCTTACCTACGGCTCCTTAGTCTGGTGGCCAGCTTTAGCCAAAGCATACAATATTACAAAACTGAACAAGGTACAAAGAACTGCATGTATAGGTGTCACTGGCGCCTTAAGAACGACTGCCACAGATGCGCTTACAGTTATTTTGCACCTTCTACCTCCAGATCTACACGCAATGTTCATGGCCACATGTAGTGCACTTAGACTCAGAGAGTCAAACTGCTGGAACAACAGAACTTATGGACATGGTAACATCCTTAACTCACTACCACAACAGGCGATACTGAGTCACACTGACTACCTTATCCCAAAGCTAAATTTCAATAAAAACTATAGGGCTTTTTTTCCAACCAGAACTGAGTGGAAAAGCGATAGAGTCTTCCAAAACCATGACATAGCCATCTTCACAGACGGGTCGAAGATGGACTCTGGTGTGGGCGCTGGAATCTTCTCCGAAGCTCTTAAGATATCAAAGTCACTCAAGCTACCAAGCTTTGCAAGCATTTTTCAGGCAGAAGTGCTTGCAATATATGATGCGTGTCTTGAAATTGAAAACAAAACAGAACAAACACAGCGGATAGCAATCTTTTCAGATAGTCAAGCTGCTATCAAGGCTCTAACATCTATAACAACAACGTCTAAACTAGTGGATTGCTGCTGCAAGGAACTATCCATTATAGGTGAACGGAGCCCGGTCTCTTTGATCTGGGTTCCCGGGCACACGGGTGTAATAGGAAACGAAGCAGCAGACGAGCTAGCCAGACAAGGATCCAAACTCGATAGTCTCGTTGTGGAACAAGTCCAGGCCCCACTAGGCTTCGTAAAAAATAACATCTACAATCACTTCCTCAAGATCGCCAACGAAAGATGGACCAAGCTGGAAACATGTGTTCTATCCAGAAGTTTATGGCCCAACTACAACCAAAAGAAAACAAAAGACCTGCTTAACAACAGTAGAAGAAATATATCCAGAATCACAGCGGTCTGCACTGGACACTGGGCTGTTGGCAGGCATGCTGAAAGACTAGGCATACCATTCAACTCACACTGCCGCAGCTGCCGGGTGGAAACTGAGTCAGAAACCCCCGAGCACCGGCTCTAGCTAGAGTCAGGCAACGCACTCTGGGCAAAGCCTTCTTCAACACCCCTAAAAATCTCTCAGAAGCAAACATTCACAGTCTGCTAGCCTTCATAAATTCCACGAAGTGGTTTCAAAATTAGGCTAATCTGAGTGAATACACACTCTTTTTCACCCTCATCTCACAAAATAGGTATCCCATAGGATGTGGTATCAAAACGGCGCTTTCATGGCGCTAATTGGGTGCGAAAACAGGATCTGTATGTCCACCGCCACTTTTACCTACCTACCTACCTACAGACGAGATGAAGACAGCAATATCGAGACTGACGTCCAACAAAGCTGCTGGGCTACTTCTTCTCTTGTAATCTTTAGAGCAGCTGGAGATGATCTGATTGGGCACATGTACCAGGTAATCTGTAAGATATGCTCGGGGGAAAGCCTGCTCGATTAGTGGAATCTCCGATCCACAAGAAAAATACCTCTTTGAAGTTGTCAACTATCTAGGGATAAGTCTCCTTAACATCGCGTATAAAACATTTTCTGCCATCCTGTTTGAACGCCTGAAACATTTAGTAACCCATCTGACATGTTCCTATAAGTGTGGTTTCAGGCAAAGGAAGCCAACAATAGACCAGATCTTCACACTAAGACAGATCCTAGAAAAGACCCAGGAAATGCAAATCGACACGCACCACCTATTTGTCAATTTCAAGACCTCATAGAGACGAGCTATACAGTGCCATGTCTAGTTCGGCATTCCTGCAAAACTCGTTAGACTGATGACGATGGAGAATTCTCTCTGCTCCATCAAGGTCGGAAGCGAAATTACTGACCCCTTCAGTGTAAAAAAAGTTTTAGACAAGGCGACGCGCTGTCATGGGACTTTTTTAAAATCATTCTTGAGAAGGTCGTTCAAAAGTCAAATGCCAACACAAGAGGCACGATCTTCTAGAAGGCCGTACATCTGCTGGCATAAGCGGATGACATTGACGTGATTCGCGGTCTTCCTCTACTGCGCCGTCCCTCGGGGGTGGATTCGAAGACTTTCTGGGCCGGAGCATTAGTTTCCATTCGCTCTATATGACCTAGCCATCTCAATCGTTGTATCTTCATCCTTCTGGCTAAGTCAATGTCGCTGAACAGCTCGTACAGTTCGTTGTTGTATCTTCTCCTCCACTCACCCTCTATGCAGACGGGACCGAAAATCACCCGAAGAATTTTCCTCTCAAAGCAGCCAAGAGCAACCCCAACCGCTTTTGACAAAGTCCATGCTTCTGCGCCATATAGCAGGACTGGGACGATTAGGGTCTTGTACAGGGTTACTTTGGTTGTTCGAGAGAGGGCTTTGTTTATCAATTGCTTTCTTAGCCCAAAGAAGCAGCGATTAGCAAGAGTTATTTTTCGTTTGATTTCAGCGCTGGTGTCGTTGTCTGAGTTAATAGCGGTGCCTAGGTAGACAAAGTCCTTGACTACCTCAAAGTTATAACTGTCTGCTGTGACGTTCTGTCCGAGACGTCGGTGTTGGGTGTCCTTTCTGGTTGACAGCATATACTTGGTCTTGCCCTCATTTACCGTTAAACCCATCTTCGCGGCCTCCGTCGCAATACTCACAAAAGTGCCATTGACATCACGCTGTGTTCTTCCGATTATGTCAATATCGTCGGCATATGCGAGTAATTGGACGGACTTCTGAAAGATTGTGCCTCTGGTGTTGGCGTGCGAGTTTGCACAATTCTTTCAAGATGATGTTGAAGAAGTCGAATGACAGCGCGTCGCCTTGTCTGAATCCTTTTTTGACATCAAAGGTCTCGGTTAGGTCTTTACCGACCTTGATGGAGCAGCGTGCATTCTCCATCGTCATCCTACACAAACGGACGAGTTTGGTAGGGATGCCAAAACTAGACATTGCTCTGTATAGCTCGTCTCTATAGATGCTGTCATACGCGGCCTTAAAATCGATGAAAAGGTGGTGGGTATCGATTTGCTGTTCCTGGGTTTTTTCCAAGATCTGCCGCAGCGTGAATATTTGGTCGATGGTGGATTTTCCAGGCCTAAAGCAACACTGGTATGGACCGACCAGGTTGTTGACGAATGGCTTTAGGCGTTCACACAACACGGCAGATAGGATCTTATAAGCGATGTTTAGAAGACTGATGCCTCTATAGTTGGCGCAGTTTAGAGGGTCTCCTTTTTTTGTGGATCGGGCAAACAATGCTGAGGTTCCATTCATCGGGCATGCTTTCTTCCGACCATATTTTACAGATGAGTTGGTGCATGCTCCTTACCAAGTCATCGCCTGCTGCTTTGAAAAGCTCAGCCACTAGGCCGTCAGCTCCAGCAGCTTTGTTGGACTTTAGTTTAGATATGGCTATCTTCACTTCGTCCAGATCGGGGGGATGGAATTGTTGATCTACGTCGTCCCTTTCATTCGGGTTGAATGGTTCAATCTGCCTGACAGCGGAATTCGGTTCTTCATAGCCGTTATACAGTCTGCAGAAGTGGTTCTTCCATATCCTCAGCATCGACTGTGATTCTACTACGATGTTCCCTTGATCGTCCTTGCAGGCTTCGGTTCGGACTTTATAACCCTGACAGATTGACTTTACCCTTTGGTAAAACTTCCTTACCTCATTCCTGCAGTAATAACTCTCTATTCTGCCGATCGCGCGCTTCTCATGCTCCTTCTTTTTCCTCCTGAGAAGCCGGTGTTCGTCTCTCCTTTTCTGCTCGTAGAGCTCGCGAGCAGCTCTTGTCCTTCTTTGCAGTGCCGCTTTGTAGGCCTCTTGCTTAGCTGCATTCGCCTGCCGACACTCGTCGTCAAACCAGGGGTTTCGTTGTGGTGGCCGAGTGAAACCCAGCACATCAAAGGCGGCATCTCTGATAGCTTTTTGGCAATGTTGCCACTGGTCTTCAATACTTGGTGTCGGCGGCAAAGAACTTCTTCTGAGATAAAGGGAGACTCGATCGGAAAAGGATTTGGCGATCTCTTGCGATTGTAGCCTTCCGACGTCGAACTTCCTCACAGTATTTTCTTGTCTTGGCGGTGTTCGGGATATCCGCAGCCTTACCTTGGCTACAACAATGTAGTGGTCCGAGTCGATGTTGGCTTCTCGAAACGTTCGGACATCCATAATACTGGAGGAGTGCCTTGCGTCGATCGCAATGTGATCAATCTGGTTGACGGTTGATTGATCAGGAGATCTCCATGTTCCTTTGTGAATATTGAGGTGTGGGAACCGTGTACTGGCTACTACAACATTTCGCCCCGCAGCAAAGTCGATCAGCCTAAATCCGTTATCGGAGGTGGTGTCGTGTAGGCTGTGCTTCCCGACCGTACTACCAAAGACACTCTCTCTTCCCAGCTTTGCATTAAAATCGCCTATGACAATTTTAATGCCATAGCTAGGGCACTGCTCGTATGTCTTGTCCAGGAGCTCATAGAAACTGTCTTTGGTGTCTCCTCTGTGGGGGCATGTGCGCATATTAGGCTTATATTGGCGAATTTAGCCTTGATGCGAATTGTCGTAAGGCGTTCGTTCACACATCTGAACGATAAGACTTCTTGCCTAAGTCTGCCTCTGACGACGAATCCACATCCAAACAAGCGCTGCTTTTGCTGCCTGTAGCAATCACCGTAGTAAATGTCACAGTTTGTCATCCTCTTTTTGCCCGGCCCATCCCATCGCACTTCTTGGATAGCGGTAATGTCTGCTTTGTAGCAGTCCAGGGCTTCCGCTAATTGTTCGGCTGCACGTGGCCTATAAATGGACCTTACATTCCACGTGCAGATCCGAAGATCGTTGTCCTTAATTCGTTTGCGGGGTTTGTCATCAGTAATTCCGTCCGTTTCCGAGGCTTGTTGTTGCTTCGTAACTTCTTCTTTTTTAGTGTGGCCGGGCAGTTACCCCGACGGCACAACCCCCAACCTGGAGGACCAGTTCCTTGTTTTTTACCCCTAGGACAAGAGGTCGCACTTATAAGTTTAGCAGGTTGAGTTCGGGTGAACTACAACCAGTACCCGATGGCTACCACTTGGAGGTAAAATAAGCACAATTGATGTATAGGAAAAGTTACAACACTGGGCATCGCCAGGTTGACGCCAATCAGTGCCTACCCGATTCCTACAACATCCAGGAAGTATTAAGATAATAATAATAATAACAAGTTGTCAACAGACCCTTCACTATGCTTGGAATACAACCAAAATAGTCGCTCGAATGGTTGACACTGAACCCAATTTTTTAAAGTTAATTTTGTTGACCAACGAGGCCCATTTTGCGCCGTTAACACAACGGAAAACGGAAAACGCAGCAAAAAGGTCACAGTTCGCTTTGGTCAATATAGGCGGGCTTATGATTGAGGTTGTATTCAAAAAATAAATTCTCCAAATAAATTGTAAATGACCATGTTAAATAAAAATACGTCTTATATGGAAATCAGTTTTTCCTTAAGTTATACCATGTTCACACATCGACATAAAAGATGGCGCACCCTGTAATGTAGGGCAAATTGTTATTCCTTGAGGACAGTATAGTAGCTGCATCTAGATAACCGAAATTAGCGAAGGTTATTTAATGGATGGAGTGCATATTCTGTTGAGCAATTTGAAGAACAATTGACACATAACCTTACATCAGAGAGATAAGCTCTACTGATCAATCTGTGAACTCAAGTTAAAAAGCTCCATTAACGTACAGGATAGCCCGCGACAACCCACATCAGGTGTCACTTGAAAATCGCTAATCGCTCTCATGCTATGACATATTTCATCACTTTCTACCTTTTTCACATCTCCTCCGATATAATCTTCATCCATCAATCAAGTCGAAGACATCTCCTTGACCTTGTCAAATATGAATAACTTGCAACCCTCTCGGCCTCATTAAGCGCACCTCGCCCAGCCTACATCCGATACGGCAATTGAAGCGAATCAGTAAGGAAAAACACCTCATCGGATAGTGACTGGAAATGAACATTAGTCATTCAGTCTCTCGCTTAGGGAAGGGATCAACTCGTGACGCCTTTCCAAATTCAAATTTGAAAATGTCACGAAGAATATGAAGTCTCATCCCAATCCGCCAATTCACTCGCAGCAAAAAGTGAAAGGTCTGCTACAATCGATCGATCTGTGAGTGCCATCAAACGCCCGCTAGACGATTCATCTTTAAGGAATGCCTTGCTTCAGACTGAGCCCCCATACGGGTCGCAAAACGAATCTCGGCTACGGCTCGTAACTCAAAGATGAAGACGACTAAGGCCGGGAGTGGATGTTGGTAACCGTAGGACGTCACTCAGAGGTGCAATGGCTGAATTGGTTGTGCAACCTCAATTGTAGATTTCTGTTGGTTTTTTTCTCTGTAAATTGCATCTCAAACAAGCAGATACATTCAACATTGGCTTGTTGTGCCTCGCTGCCGCCACCGCGGCTATGGAGGCCGAGAAGCAGACAACAGACAACAGTGCTTCGATGGCGTGCTCAACAATGGGAGGAATTTTAATGCACACCTTAGTTTCAGATGTGCAGATACTTTTCGGTTAAAGTGCATTTTTTGGCATTAGCCGACTGTGTTTGATGTGGTCGATGTTGCCCGCTGGTGGGGGTGGTGGTGACGGCTTGTGTACCACGACCGTGCAGTTTCGCACGGCATTATGCAGATGCAGCGATGAGGTAATTAATCAAAATCCATAAGATATGCTTTGAGATCCAGCATAGGCACTCAGATTGTGTGCCTCAAGATGGATTGCATGAGCTGTTGCTGCGAACAGTGGGGGAGGAGGGAGAAGATGTCCCACACTTTCAGCCTCGACAGAGGCTGTTGGCCGGGGTGAGAGCATACAGCCGTGTACTGATTGTGACTTTTATGAATTTCATTACAATTTTCATAGTCATTTACATAACCACACGAGCTGGGTTCAGTTAAAGTCATTTCGGAGCTTCCTAAGAAAGAAGGTGCGAGTCGCGTTCGAGGTGGAAATTGATGAACTCCTACCGCTGACACTTATGAGGGCTTGGTGTGTTTGAGAAAAACTGTCATTCCTTTTTAACGAGGTCAGAAATGCAATCAAAGTACCAAAAGGCTTTGAATTCTTCAGATCGTTGTCATTAGAAGACCATTAAAGCTCAAACAACTTATCCGGACCAAGTATGCTCGAAATAGCTTGCAGTATAATGTTTGTAGATTTTTGCGGCCGCTGTGACGAAGTACGTTGAGGTCTACTCTGAAGGTTCATAATTCAATGCTGGAAACACCACGTTTGTTTTCACAACACCAACTCTCTCGAGTCAATAATGATGTTTAGAGAGTATATCTGTCAAGTTTCTGATTCGGTTTTTTCGAACACTACACTGGAGCACTAGTTGAAACAGGACTATTCGCAGTCCACTGGTTGAGTAAACGATAAACCAACACCCGTAGGAACACGACGACGAAACGCAAGATCTGCCGAAAACATCGCTGCCGTCCGTGAGAGTGCGCAGGAGAATCCGAGCCAGTCGATTTCGCGTTGCTCACAAAACTGAGCCTTTCGAAGACCACAACTTGGCGTCACACAATTTTGCGTAGTGACTTGGGCCAGCACCTGTTAAAAATTCAACTGACCCAGGAGTTGAAGGTGAACGACCAGACCATAGACAACGGCCTGTGTTCGCTGAATGGTCTCTGGAGCAAAAAATTTACCCAAATTTTCATCGGAATCGGAAAATGATCTTCAACGATGAGGCCAGTTTCTGGATGAACGTCAACATACAAAGTTGTCGAATTTGGGACGATACCAATTCACATGAGATCCAAGAGCGTCCAATGCATCTAGAAAAAATTACAGTTTGATGTAGATTTTCGGCTGACGGCATCATCGGTCCATATTTCTTTAAGAACCAGATTGGCCAGGCCAACACCGTCAACGGCGAGCGCTCTAGGTCGATGATTACCAACATCTTTTCGCCCAAATTGGATGATATGGACACCAACGACATGTGGTTTCGGTTTCAACAGGACGGCGCTACGTGCCACACAGCTTACGTCGCATTAGTAATTCTGCACAAGCGATTCGAGGACATTGTCATCTCACGTGGAAGTGATGTGAACTAGCCACCGAGATCATGCGATTTGACCCCGTTAGAGTTTTCTTAAGTCGTAGGTATATAATAAAAATAAGCCACAACCACAACTTAACCCATGCCAGTCAAATTCAGCCTGATTTACGAGTATGCGCCAGATTCACCGAAAATTTGACATCTCGGATGCGCACCACCCAGAGAAGCCGCGGCGGACAGTTGAACGATGTTATATTCCATATATAATGGCATCAATATGCTTTTCAAACAATTAGAAAAAATTCGATGACACCCCAATTTATAAATAAGAAGCGCTCAATGATTTACCCTTCATAACGCGCACAACAGCTGTGGTTTTTTTTTGAGGATTTTTGAATCCCTCAGACTCAAAATTAGTCCATTGTACTGCCAGGTAGCAACCTACTCCTAGTGCCATTAATTTAACCCCAACGGCAAATGGTGACTGGACCAGATTCGATTTCACTGGGATTCTAACCTGGGACTCCTCTAACTTAGGGCAGACACTTAACCAACTGCGCTATCCAATCGTCCTGTATGGTTACTGTGATATCTAGATCCACGCACAACCCGTACTGTAGTTCCCCTTGAAGATGTCTCTCGTCGGGCGCCATTTTTTAAGCGACAGTATCGTGTTTGAGTTGATTTTGAGCTGTGCTCAAAACTTCTTGTATTGAAAAACTACTTGCGAATTCCTTACCAACGTAGCAAATTATATTTAAGTGCTCAGTAAATCGCAATCTAAAAATTATCAATTTTACAGATTGTCAACATATTCACACTTTTACAATTTCGCTTGTTTATGAACGCCATTTTGAGATCTGTTCTATTAATTCGCTAACGAAATTGTATAGTCAAACGAAGTTTTGACCTATGCCGTCAACAAGGCAGTCTCAATCTCACAACTTACGGTCGGATTGATCCACAACCCTTCAATTGTGGTACTCAAATATAGTGCTCGTAATCTTCGCTTTCAATGGAGAAGTATTAAATATGTGCTCGGCGTGGGCCAACCCGCAACGCACGTGTGTTACACCCTTTCAATTTCGGGAAAATTTGTGATGAAACATAGTGACAGCTTGTATTACAAAAAATCTTAGAGAGAGCCAGACAAAGGTTACGTTATCGACTGATACTCATAATGAATCAAGATGCTAAAAGAAAGGAAATCCATTCTCTGGTAATTTGCATGGACGCCTCAAACCACTTGTCTACAAACTTTATTAGACCTTGGGTCTGCTGTAGACCGAAATTTCCAAAATGGTAGCTAAAAAGTCTCAGCATAGAGACAAGCAATATAGCATCATAGTTTTGAAATATTGAGGAGTTCTCTGAGATAATGTCAAAAAGGGTTTTTGGTAAGGCGGTGCCTTGTTGTTGATGGTATATTGCACCGCGACCTTTAAGATCTATTGTGCCCTTGATGGTGCTTGTTATGTGATGTCTTCAACATCTTCTTGATGAGATCGTAAAAATCTGAGTGACCAAGAGTAGGAGCGTGATCTTTTAAAAGACCGCATATGCGGAAATATTCATGGATGACAACATAACTATCCGTCAATAAGGCGAAACCTGATCTGGTCGGTTATGGACTTCCATGAACTAAGACCACACTGATCGTCGACCGACAAGATGACAGAGAATATCTTGTGACCGATGTCACAAGACTGATTTCTCGTCTTCTCAATTATTTGCGCAGTCAAAAGGGTCTCCTTTGTTGTGGATCAGGCAAACGATACTTAGATTCCACTCATCGGGCGTGATAGGTTGGTGAGAGGATACCCTTGTGACTAGTGTCGGGGCTCACTTAGACCAACAGTTGGGTCCACTGAGCCCTGGGTATGGGGTGTACCCCGAGAGACTTACGTTTCCACCGATGATAAGAAACATCCAGATTTTTCTATATATCTCAGGAGGCGCTTCAGCACTATTTTGTTCAGATCCTCTAGCTCGTCGAAGAAGTGTTAGCACTCTCCTTCTCCGTAAAGCCGGACAATCGCAGAGCAGTTGGTGAACGGACTCTATTTCGTCCTCGTCGCTGCAACTTAAACAAAAGTCGCTAAGGGCGATACCTAGCCTCCTGGAATGGGTGCATATTGGACAATGTCCGGTGAGGACTCCCACCACCATCCGAATATCCTTCCGACTAATATTAATCATTGATAATGAAATCTTAGGGCATAGAGCATAAAGCTCTCGTCGTTGACCCAATGTCCATGTTCAGCCATCGCTCATTTGACTTCTTTATGGTTTGGTGCTCTATTTTTTTCTGGCTTTAAATCCCTCCTTTTCCAGGATGTCCGCCCTCTCGTTTCCTTGGACTCCTGTGTCCAGGCACCCAACAAAGTGTCGCCGTGTTTCTACTGGAGATTTCGTTGACATTCTGTCTGCCGTGCCGCCTCATTTATTGCTTCCACCTCCGCTTGGAAGACGCCACATTCATCGCTTAGATTCAGCGAATTCTCATCTATTATCGTCGAAGTTGAGTGGAACAATCATGCCGGACAGCGGTATTTGTGTCCTCATCTCCGTGTAACAGTCTGTAGAAATGATTCCTCAAAATTCTCATGATCGTCTGCAAGTTGTCCATCCTCGTCCCCACAGGCTTCTGTCCGAACTTTAAAGCCTTGGACAAATGTACTAGGCACCCTTATCTTTTTGTCTTTGCTGCCAAATCACTTATCGGAAGTGGTTAGTTTGAATTTTATGGTTTTCGGCGATGCTATCTGAAGTTGTAAACGATTTTTATTTTGTCCTCCCATTTCATTAATTTTTTTGCTTTTTAAAGATTTAACGAATCTTAAAGGGTGCCTTATACATTTGGCCAAGGCTGTATTTTGGTCAATTTCCACGTCAAAGCAGTTACGACCTTGAAGTGTAAACCTAAAAGAGCTTTATTAGTTTTTGTGTCCAACTCAGCATACTCGCAATCAAACGCACTTGAATATGAAGAAAATTAGTTCATTTTTAACCCTTTTGATGGATTACAAGAATCAGAGACATGACTTTCTTTACACACAGTTCTTCACTTTCCCAGAGAACTTTCCCAGAGTCTTCTTAAGCCTCAATCGTCCAACAAACAAACTTATTCATCAAAAGTGTCTGCGCTCTGATCTTACGCAATAAGCGCTTCAGTTGTCATATCAAAACCGCACAAAGCACCAATCAAGACGCACAAACTGTGCAATCAGTTCAAAATACTCTCGGCTTTCATGGCTTTCGCTTATTACGTTACATTGGTTCCGCTTTCTCATGATCGACTTCTTTGACCATCGGAATACAATGTCAAACGTGTTTCTCCTTTCAGCGGTCTTTTTTGATGGTCTTAACGATATGTTGCTTATGACTGACCATTGATTGACGGAAGTGAACAAATGCGAGGCAGTCACGGTTTACTGGGTACTCTCAGTCATGTGTGGTCGTAAATTGCGACGGAAATGACAGTATTTTTGGGGACTTTTAACGACGTCTTGGGTATGTTTTTGATCAGTGAAGGGAACTGGCTTGGCGCATGCGAAGATGCAAACAAAGACTGGGTTGGTGTCGAGGTCACAAAGCGGATTGCGAGAAAACCATGATCAATTCAAAACGCTTTAAGTTCTGAACAGAGGTAATCCTATGAATTGAAAAATATGTGATTCTTTCTTTCTCTTATAAGACGATGAAGTTATGCAAAACGAACCTACTCCCCGGCAAAAAAGTAACACTAAACCAAGATCATCTCCTAGAGATCCATCAAATAACCTCTCCCTCTTTGGTTGATGATCAATTGCCTAACCGCTAAACGACATGGTTAAGGTCCAGGGTAATGCAGCTTAGTGCCCCATCAAATGTTCGCAATTAAGGTTTTTTTCTGTCTTCTTGCGTGGATGGTCATTACTCAAAGGCAAACAGGGTCGAGGAAATATCTTGATTGACGGCGTGATCTGTGAATGGATTTCATGTCGTCAGATTTGGGCTTCACTTCATTAAACGTAATCGACGTGGAAAATTATGAAAAAGGTCATAATCTTTTCCTGAGGCTAACGAGATAATCTAAAAAGGTTAGGTTAGGTTAGGTTAAAGAAGGGGTAGAGACATCACTTCCACTTGAAGGCCGAAAGGCTCATTGTGAGTCCCTTAAATTTTTGTGGTACACAAATTTTACAAATTTTTCAAAGCTCTCTATAAATTTTAGGAAATCGAGTAAATCTGAGTTCGCTAAGTCTGAAGTCTCTGTGAAGAAACTTTGGCCGGTTCTGAAGAGCTGGGCAGTGTCACAGAAGATGTTAGATCGTTTCAGTTTCTTCATCATCACCACAACTCCTGCAGAGATTTCTAGAGATTTCCTGCTGGATTTCGCATTCCATTTTCGAAGCATAGTTCAAATGGGGCAATATCCTGTGATTACTCCGACGAGCACACGGATCAAGTTTAGGTCCATCACCAGCTGGCCTCGTTGATCTTGTCGTGTGACAATCGTTCCTTACAAGCCAAGACGAGTTGGCCTCTTTTTGTATTATGTCGTTTATGTTCCGGTACAACGCACTAATCGATGGCCGCAACGACGTGTCCCCCTCCCAGACCCTCGTCTAGCCAATTCGTCTGCTCTCTCGTTCCCTGCGACTAAGCTGTGGTCTGTGGCCCCGCAGAGTTTGACTTTGTGATGACTGATAGACATCAGTGAGTCGCGGGGAATTCAAAACAGCCTTTGATTTCACAGGATCCTATTGACTTCAGTGCAGCCTGGCTGTCTACAAAAATGCTTATATCGGATGGAGGGATGACGGTTTCTTGTATGCATTTGGCTGCCTTCTCAATCGGCAGAATTTCTGCTTGGAAAACCATATTTCTTTCCCAGATCATCTATTACCTTGAGTACGGCCGCATGTCCATAGTTGGCTGGTTTAAACAAGCAGGACTCTCTTGAACTGAGAGCTGAATAATAAGTCCAGAGGAAAGTGAATGCTTTTTATGGCTCCTGTCGTACAAACAGTAATCGAAAAAGGTTTTCTCTAACACTAACATTTACTTTACTGTTTGCAGGACGACGAACTTAAGGAATTATTTATTACTCTTCGAGAAAGCACACCCCATAATCAAATGCAAATGCTCTCTCGATACTATTTCGATACTAGAACCGATCGCTTAGCAGATCGGACTGGGCCTCAAGATATAAAAGGCAGCAGACGTGTCTTCTCAGAAACTACCAAATATTTTAGTTTTACTCTGGACGGGAAGCTCAGCTGGGAACCAAAGACAGCACAGTGAGTGCGAATAGCTATCTTCTCCACTTGTGAACGTTATCTTAATTGTGGACGTCCTCTATTGCGTCAAAGTCTCTCTGCTCTATATGACTTTGCTGGAAACAATTGTACACGAAAACACCTTAAGGAAAGTTTAAAAACAAGTATGCATCTGTGTTGACGGAAGGTGGGTAGCTATGGGGGTGCCCTAGCGGCTTCCAGTCGCAGCTGGCTAGGACCAACAATTTGATCCATTGTGCTATATGGAATGGATGTTCTACCACCGTGAGATCCAAACTTTTTACTGATGTCTATCCGTATAGATTTTTGTATGTATCTCATGTGGTGTTTCAATTCAGTTTTATTCAGATCTTCCAGCTCGTCCAAGCAGTTCTTATCCAGTAGCTGCAAACTTTTTCCCGTTCGATCTGGCAAGTTGAGCAGAGCAGACGACGAACAGATTCATTTTTCTATTTTGTATCAGCAGCAGCTGCCTAAGTCACTATGGGGAATGCCTAGATGCATAGCGCATTGCACAGTGTCAGGTAAGGAGTCCCATCGCCATGCGTACGTCCATGCGATTTAGGCTGGATACCCTTTCGACAGTGGCACCTATCGAAGAATTAATCCCCATAACATCGCATAAAAGATTTTTTCTACCGTCCTGTGTGAACACTTGAAATCATTAGTAAGCAATCTGCTATGTCCTTACCACTGTGGTTTCAGGCCATGGAAGTCCACCATTGACCAGATCTTCACACTACGGCAGATCCTGGAAAAATTACAAGAAATGTAGACCAACGCACACCACCTATTCATAGATTTCAAGGCCGCATATGACATTATAACACAGCAAAAAAGGGCGCGCGACCATTCGCTTCGTTATCGCTTCTCATTTTGGGCCTTAGAGCAGCTTGAATTGGAAATCATCTTTACTGACGATGTGCATTTTCATCTCCTCGCCTGCGTTAACAAACAATAACAAAATTGTCGCATCTGGGACTCGGATAACTCGCACGTTATTATCGAGAAGCCAATGCATCCTCGGAGAGTGACAGTTTGATTCGGATTGTGGAGTGGTGGCATCATTGGACCATTTTTCTTTGAAAATGAGGAGGGAAACAACGTTTCGGTCGACGTTGGGCGTTACAGAGCCATGTTAGGCGCTTTTTTTTTACTGAAATTGAAGACATAAATTTGGACGACCTCTGTTTCATGCGGGATGGCGCGCTATGCCACACAGCACATGCCACAATCGATCTTTTGCGCACCAAATTCCCAAATCGAGTTATCAGCCGATTGCATTAAAAGGCTGGACGACATTTCAGTAGCCAATAAGTTGAACCTCTCTGTTGGGTGCCCGGTCACATGGAAATTTCCGGTAATGAAAAGACGGATGAACTGGCCAGGGTTGGGTTACATCTAAGCTCTTCGCGGGCCCTACCTGAGGCCAGCACACCGCTTATCACCTTGCACAGGGAAATAGACATTGAATCTAACGAGGCAGCTAATAAACGGTGGTGTCGATTAGACACATGCACTATAGCTAAATCGTTTTGGCCAGTCTACGACGAGAGGAGATTTACCGATTTTATAACACTAAATCGAAGGGATATACGAGCAGCCCGTTGGGGTTGACAGGGCACTGCGCGATAGGAAATAACGCAGCACGGCTGGGAATACCCCATAATGACTTTAGAAACTGTGGAGACGAAGAAGAAATAGAATCTATTCGTCACCTACTGTGTGATTGTCCTGCACTAGTCGTTAGGAGGAAGGAAACCCTAGGACGATTCTTCTTTTCGGAGCTGGATGATCAAGAGAAAATGGAGTTTAACAAACTACTGAGGTACATATCTATACCTGGGTTGTTTAACTTAGCTGTCGATATACAGAAGTTTAGATTTTTCACGGTTCAAACTTTTTGAACTCAATGGACTCATAGTGGTCTAAGTGAGCCGCTGATATGTTTTATGTCAGCAAGGGCACCCATTTACCTAACATAACCTAGGGAGCAGGCACCTTCGATGGCTACCCTCAGATGTTGATTTATTTAAATGAAGCGTGGCCAAACATCTGTTTATGAAGAGCGCCCAGGCCGTCCGATTGAGGTGGCTACGGAGGATAGGGTAAACAAAATTGCTGGACATCGTAATTGAACACATACAAAGTATCCTACACGAACATTTGAGGATGAGAAATCTCTCAGTGGTGTGGGTGTCACGTTTGTTTACAATGGAGCAATACAATGAATCACACCACAACTTCTGAGGACTGTTTCGACATGTTTAAGCGGAATCCAAATGACTTTCAAAGAATTTCGTCACAGTGGACGAAGCATGGATCCATCCCAACAGGCCACAAATGAAAGAGCAGTCAAAAAACATTACGCGGGGAACCTGCCCAAAAAAAGACGAAAGTGGTTTATTTACCGGAAAAATCATGGCCACCGTTTTTTGGGATTCCCGAGGCGCCATCTTCACTGACTATTTGGGAAAGACTATCACGGTAAAGTACTATGCTGATTTGTTGGACCAGTTTCATGCTGAATTGATTAAAAATCGACCCATTTGGCTCACTCATCCATAGTCGTCTTAGCATATACAGTCAAATTACGCTACGTATTCCTACCGCAAGCACCCTATTCCCATGATTTTCTCATCTTACAGCCCTCGTTTACGCATAACCTCTCACTTCACTGCCTCTTTCGGCATTTTTCAATGTCAGTGAAATGTAAACAAGTTCCATTCAGTAAACTTGAAAGCCGATCAGTGGGCCGTTTAAAATCTCATTTGCTTCAAACAGTTGAGGGGAATGTACACGCAGTCATCCAGATTGGGAGGTCCCTTTCCTAAGCCTTGAAGTGGACTGCCACAAACTGCCATGACTTACTTCAGTCTGACAGTGTGACATGCTTTACAAAAGCAATCAAAAAACCCTCTTTAAAAACAGACTTCAAAAAGACATTCATTAAGTCTGACCACGCAAAAGATTTTGTCACAGAAAAGTGTAAAAGTCAACAACGTGCCCATACTGAGCGCTGGTTCATTAACAAAGTTGTCCATCACTCGACTGACAGCCAAGTGGAGACAATTGCCCGTTGCATCTCTTTTTCATCAAACATTTTGCAGCTTCACTCGAGGTGGCACGACTGCTCTTCGCAAGCGCCACGGTCTTCATCTGAACAACATCTTGACCATGCACTTTCACTCGTGTCAGAAAACCTCATCGTGCCCGCTGTTCGACATCTCCGCCTCCTCGGAGTGTCAATTATAGTTTCCAAGGCCAACCGCATGCAACACCCGCGAGAGAAAAAAGAATCACTCCTAACTGCTCTCGAGTACCATCTTCAGTCAACCGTTCACAATCGCTTTACGGTTCATGCGTTCCGGGCCCGATAATGGCTCCCATTACACGCTCTTTACATGCGTTCACACGTGTGACTCTGGGCACGGTCGTCACGCTGCCGCAATTGCAACAGGCGTAAGGCACTAACCATTAGTGATTCCTGGCCATTTGTCAGAAAGGATGTGGCTGTCATCGGCCTTTGTGCGGCCAGTTGCCGCACAAGGCAGTTGTCAGTTTGATGTCATAATTTGCAACCTTTACCGGTCGGTTGGTTCTCCTTTCTGGGTGAAACGATTTCTGCGTTATATCGTGTCGCAAGCGAAGAGAACCACAGACCATGTGTGCTTCCGGCGAACGTATGGATCCGATGTGTGCTCTCGAGAGAACCCCTCTGCCGCTGGAATCGAGTGTGTAATTAAAAATAATTTTGCACACCGTTTGCTTATGCAAATGAGGTTAACAATTATTCCGAAGATGTTGCGGCAGGTGTTTCGAAGGCGAAAAGACTATTGCCACATCTTAGATCACATCCATGGGTAGCTGGGTCAGGGCATTGTGACAGAAGGTATATTCTTCGTTAAACCAACTGATTGGAGTTTGAAAATCAATGAGGGAAAGAAAAACCCTTAATTTGAGCGAAAGAGAATAGTCGTTGGCCTTTAGACAGGGGTTTCGCAAAACCCTGCCGATTATCGATCTTGCGACAAGAAGGCATTGAGCTAGATTTGATTTATGGCCCAATCGAGTAGTGCCTGAAGAGTATTAGAAGGTGAACTTAGTTGATGAATTAGACCGTCTTGTTGGGTCTTTTTTCGTTCGTCTACCATACAGTTGCACTACGCTGAGCACTACAGTTTCTCTCAGAGAGGTGGTTCCGTGAGTTGGTGAGAGTGAGAGTTGGTGTACCTGACTCGGATTTGAACCAGGAGTCATCAGATCCGGTATCGATACACTAGGTCACAGCAGCCACTTCAGTGATGTTTACTTCAAAGGCGAAATTACACATTTTGACATGGACTTAAGGTGTTCTGAAAATGTTCGTAGACTTCAAAACACCGTCGACTTTACACCAAGACCAGTTATGTACCTCCGAAGGTCGCTCACAAAACACTGATCGAAAGGCATAGACTAAAAATTAAAAAGATCCTAATAAGTAAGGAGGACGCCGAGGCGTAGTGGGTAGGTCCGTCGCCTCCTACGCTCGATGTTCTCGGTTCAATTCCCGAAAAAAAACACCAAACATTTTTGCACGGCTCCACCTTTTTCGAGTCACTGACAATGCTCAAAGAGTATAACTGTCTAGAAAAAGCTTCTCCATCTCGCCGTTCGGCGTCGGCATTAAACTGTAGGTCCCCTCCACTCGCGAGAGAACAATAGCACGCACAACACGAGTGGTTCCTGAGAAGTTAGGCCCAGGTCCACCTCGGACTGTAGTGCCGCCATTATTATTATTAATAAGTAAAGTAGATGCGAACAGAACGGGTTTGGCTATGCGATATTCAGCGTATGGACAACAGAGCTTTGACCCGAAGAGTGTTCGAATCCGAGCCATTGAGACAACGCAACAGAGGACGTCCTCGTTATAGATGGCGCACACAAGAGGAAAAGGACCTCAACCGACTTAGTGTGCGAAATTGGAGTGACGAGTGACCGTGCTAGCTGGAGATGTTTGTTAGTTGAGGCCCAGGTCCATCCCGGACTGTAGCGCCGCACAAAGTGGAAGAAGAGCGGGTTTGGCATTGAAAGTGTCTCGTGATACCCTCTATGAGACAGTCAATGCTACCCTTGAACATTCGTTCAAGAATAAACATGCATTCCTGGAAACCGTGGAACTCTAAATCGGTTTAAAGAACTAGGATACCCAATGGGATGAGCGTTTCTCCGGCATCGTCAAATTGAAGCACATTTCCCTTCCCAAGATAAAGGTGTGCGTTCTCGGTGATCAACAGCATTGGGATGAGGCCCACGTTAACGGTGGGGCTTTGAAGAAGAACAAGAAGCTGTTGAAGAAGCTAGCTAAGTTCTACAAAAGATCCCCCTATACACTTGTGGCTCGAAGGCAGTAGCAGGAACAGGGGTAGGGGTCTTCTGCGACTTCTTCGAAAGATCCCCGAAACTAAGCGACGAATGTAGCGTATTCCAAGCGGAGGTGGTAGCAATGAATGAGGCGGCACTTATGCTAAAAAAAAACTAGTTTGAAGGGAAGAACGACAACCGATTGACAACCAAGCGGCGATAAGAGCCATTTTGTTTTTCTTTTTCGGAGGATTTTTTGAAACACTACTGGAACACTCAGACTCAAAACTTGTCCATAGTACTACCAAGTAGCAACCTACTCCAATGCCGTTATTTTGATCCCAACGGCAAATGGTGACTGGATCAGATTCGATTTCACTGGGATTCGAACCTGGGACCCCTCTAACTTGGGGCAGGCACCTAACCAACTGCGCCATCCAGTCGTTTCGATAAGTGCCATAATGGCGAAGTCGAAAATAGTCAAGCTATGCTGACGGAACGTCAACGAAATCTCCAGTGGAAACACTGTGACACTCTGTTGGGACACAAAGGAGTCCAAGGAAACGAGAGAAGGGACATGCTGGCAAAGGAAGAATCAGAACTGGATAAATCTCTAGGACTACATTATGTCAGCATACCGTTAGGTTTCCGAAAGAAAGAAATAGAGGACGAAGTCGTAGAGAAGGAAAATGAGCGATGGCTGGATCTGGACATTGGGTCAACAACGAGATCCCTATGGCCGGTGCTGAACGGGAAAAATTCATTGTCAAAGATTAGCATTAGTCGCAACTATATTCGAATGGTGGTGTGAGTCCTCACCAGACATTGTCCGATAAGCACTCATCCCAGGAGGCTAGGTATCCTCCATAGCGACTTTTGTAGAAATTGTAGGGACAAGGAGGACGGACTCTAGTCCTTCCGCCATCTGATCTGCAATTGTCCAGCTCTGCGGGGAAGGAGACCGCGAACACTAGTTAGTAGCTTCTTCGACGAGCTTGCGAATCTGAACAAAGAGCTGAAGTGCCTCCTGAGATACATACAACAATCTGAGTAGTTCTAATCATCGGTGGAAATGTAGGTCTCACGAGGTATACCCCAAACCCAGGGCACAATGGACCCAACTGTTGGTCTAAGTGAGCCGCGACAACAGTCGCAAGGGCACTCTCTCACCTATCTAACTAGCTAAGTGCTACGATCCTTGATCAAACAGGTCCCACGACTTTTGGGTCTTGGGTGGAACAAGTCTGTCAAGTTCCCTGATCTTCTCTCCCAACATGATGAGCATGATCGATGAAATCAAGGCAACAATCAAGTTTGAGATGAAGAAAGTCTTTTGTATGTCTGTCGCTCTGGGTCACTTATAGAATGAAGAACATTCACTTGTCGATCAATTTCTTGGTTTAGCTGCTAAAGAAGCATTGGCAAAACGTACGTTCCCTCCACTTAAAGTCATCTATGGGATCACCACAGAAATTGTAATAACCATTGTGCTGCTCGCAGTTATGTTAAGAAATACATTCTACGTCTGTTTTTCTTGGAAAGAATTTAAAGGGCCCAAAGTACTCAGGGTCTAAATGGAGTTAGAGCCCCAGTTTAGGCTTAATTTGGAAAACACTTAAGAAAAATGTCTTTGGTAGACGAAATTTAATATTGCTTGGTTAGTTGAGTGTGTCGGCCTACCTGCCACCAACCGTGGCTACGAAAGCAAGTTCGCTATCCCAGTTCCGGCCGAAAGTGATTCGGGGAATCAAACATTAGTGGGTAAGAGTGAACTTGCCCTATATACTGACGGCTCAAAAACAAGCACAGTTGCAGGAGCAGGGATCTTTTATGATCCCTTTAAAAGATCCCTATGATCCCTATGATCCCTTTAAAACATCCCTAGATCCATCGCGACGTCTGCAGGGTCATTCAAGTGCTTCAAGCGTGGCATCAATAAATGAAGCTGCACTATGGAAAAAAACCCAACTTGACCGAACAATTGATAGCAATTTACAACAGCTAAGCGCCAATTAAAGCTGGAGCGTTGAATATTCTGACATCGAAAATAGTCCAATTATGTAGACTGAACGTCAACGATATCTCCAATGTTGGGGCATGGATCATACAGGGATTCAAGCAAATAAAACGGGGAACTTACTTACAAAAGGGGGCTGAGAGATGGAGTTTAGTACTACCCTTTGTAAGGAGGAATAATATGAAATCCTGGAGAGACCAAATGAACGGTGGTTTAATCTAGACATTGGGTGAATATCTGGAGCCCTTTGGTCAGCGCTGAACAAAAAAGAGGCAATAATCAGTTTCAGTCGCAATGATGCGCGCATGGTGGTAGAAGTCCTCCACTGTCCAATAGGCGCATATGTTATGCGTTTAGGCATTCCGCATAGCGACAACCGCTCTGCGCATGTCCAGCTCTAACGAGAAGGAAATTGTGGTAATTTGGCAAACGACAAACTATCAAAGTGATATTCAGCTGTCATAGCATTCAGTAAGGTTTGCCATTTAATCGCGCACCGTTTCACCCTCGCAGAACGTGCGGAAAATATACAAAATAAACTGGTAAAGTACGAGTTTGACTTGCACAGGGAAGTTTCCGTCGCATGAATAATAATAAAAATGTCGCGTGCCGCACGACTGGTGGTCCCAATAGACCGCGCTACCCGACTGCTCAGCTGGGGCGAGCACGAAAAAAATTCCAAAAAAAGTTCAAAATCTAAACCAACTTCCCGACAAAGTGGACGCCACGTATCGTCTTTCGACGGGGACGACGAAACCCTGGGGCGCCTATACGCCAACAACAATGTAAGAAAACCAACGCCCCCACACTCTGACAACCTTCCCGATCGCCAGAGAACGCGTAATAGCAAAAAAAAAAAAGAAGGCTTTCAATCAAAGTATTTCAAATGAACTATTCACTGCTACATACAGACTTTTACAGAAAATCACTGCTCACATTTAGGGGTTGAAATGAATGTGCGAGATCCACTGAGCCTCGTGCTGAGTTGTCAATCTCAGCATGAAATTTATGTGCGAAAGTGACAATCTTTGAAATTTAAAATTGTTGATACCTCAGAATTTACACATAAATCGGTATTTTGATAACTTATCATTTCTTGACAAGGACAAGGTTTCAGATGTTCAAAATTCAAAAATCGTGTTGACGATTGACCGTTTTTGGACAATATCTCCAAAACTATTAGAGCCGGAATGCTTGATATTGTACACATTGTACTCATTAAAGACAAGTTTTTGTGATTTTTTTGGGATTTTGAAACAGTTTGGTTTAGAAATGGCAGGCGGAACACATTGAAACCGACTTTGGAGGAAACGTTACTCTGAATCAAAAGAGCCTTAACTGGACCTTCGCTTCATTTCAAAAAACCGTTTTGTAAACAGAATCTTAAAAAATATTTTAGAATATCCGGCTCAGTTTTAAATTCGAAACGTAAATTTCGTCGTGACGTCGACGTAGCATCAGTGTGCAAGCAATTCTTTGCACCGTGGAAAAGTTTGAGCATGGGTACACTCTTTTGGAACATAAGTCACTAGCCAGGTAGCGAAATGAGAAAAAAATATTCGCTGTTGTACTCAGTGTCGAAGAAGACCAAGATAAGTTATTTTACGGTTGGAGTTGGGCCTACATGTACAAGATTTTTTTTTTCGGAGGATTTTTGTGGCACTACTAGAGTACTCAGACTCATAACTGGTCCATTGTACTGCCAGGTAGCAACCTACTCCAGTGCCGTTAATTTGATCCCAACGGCAAATGGTGACTGGACCAGATTCGATTTCGAGAACCAACTGCGCCATCCAGTCGTCTATCCGTACAAGATAGTATAATAATAATAATAATTGGCGGCGCTACAGTCCGAGGTGGACCTAGGCCTAGCTTCTCTGCAACCACTCGTGTTGTGCGTGCTATAGTTCTGTCACGAGCGGAGGGGACCTACAGTTTAATGCCGACTCCGAACGGCGAGATTGAGAAGCTTTTTCTAGACAGTTATACTCTTTAACATTGTCAGTGAATAGAAAGAGGTGGAGGTGTTTTTTTCGGGAATCGAACCGACAACCTCGAGCGTAGGAGTTGAACCACCTACCCACTTCGCCATGGCGTCCACGAACTCATATAATACTAATATTAACAATAATGACTACAATCTGAGTTTGACTTGTGCCTAACTTCTACAGCAACCAGAACTCATCTTATCTCCTAAAAATCCTTGGAATTGAGTGATTCTCTTGCAAAAGAATATCGAATGGGTCCTCTCATGAATCTAAAGAAGTCTGAATTGAACAAAAATTTAACAGCTTTCTTCAGGAAAAGAAGGTGATATTTCATAAAAATCCTTAACGATTTTTTTCAAACATAATTTTCGGGGAGACCTATAGATCCAAGTCAGGCTCAGTATCAATTTAAAACACCCTGTCGAAATTACAGTGTTGAAATTCATAGCAATACGAGGCCTTTTCGTACGTCTAAATCGTAAAACCAAATTTTTACAGAATATTGTGAGCTTTTTAAAACTTTTTTTGAAGCTTTTTTTCCTCAAATCATAAAAGTGTTAAGATTAAAAATCCATTTGCATAATCAAGAGTGATCCTTAAAAAAATTCACTCAAAAAACTTAATTACGCCCCTAAATCTACAAAAGCTCGTTCAAAAGCTTAGCTTACCAGTGACAACGATTGCTCCATTATATCGGAGTGGTATCCCCATAGTTCCTGATCCAATTTTGCACGAGAAATTCAAAATTTCCTTCCTTCCACTTGTTCACAAACAACACTCGCAGCTCAAAGTTAAGAACACCAGATATTCACTTGTAAATTCAATTCACTGAAACAATTCAAATCTGAAGTGTTGATTGAAAAATCTCTGCAACCACGGTTTAGATAGAAAAAACACACAAAATAACAAAAAAAAAAAACTTCAATTACAGAATTCAAGAAGAAACCCTCAATCGTCTAGGCGTCTTCTAGTCCAAAACGAAGCGCGGATTTTCAAACTTCATCGGTTACCGACTCGACGCGAAATGAAATTGTAAAATCGAAAGGAAAACCTCAGTGCTCATCGGCGTCGCTGTTGTCGTCGTTTATTAGCGATATCTTCGCATCATAATCGAGGTCTTTTGGTGGAAGCCTCCTCACCAGAACCATGTTGGCTGTGTGCGACTATGTGTGCTCTGCTGACGATGGTGGGATCGAAGGGATCGGAGGGGGAGGGCCAACTTGCCTTGTAACTAACATCTAATGGTGGCTGCTTCTTCTATTGTCTGTCATTGTTGGCGGTGTACTCGTACTCTGTGCTGTGGGTTTCCCTCTCTTTGAGGCTGTATCTTTGTATCTTTGGGGATGGGGTCATCTTCTTCTTCGTCTTTTGCTTCTCTTTGCTTCTATTTTGTTTCTGCTTGTCGCCTTCTCCTACCACTGGCTCTCTTGGAACACGAATTCGTCCACAAAAGCACGGCACTAGAAGATTCACATTCAATCGTGTAATCCCATGGTGCGCGGGTGATGGATTTTTCACTTTTAACAGTGGGTTCCTCTTCGTCTTGCCGTCGTTGTCGTTGTCGTTGTCGTTGTCGTGGGCTGCGCTTACATCATTGCGATCGTGGTGCTGTTCGGTTGCACACGGTCTTTGGGGAACAATCGCACATCGAGGACAAACGAGTGAGAAACATTCACTTACACCTAGTCGAGACCACGAGGCGAGGGGAATCGTTTTGGAGGGCTGCTGCAGAGTTTCTAGTACATTCTTGGTTTCAGCGCGACACCCTGTGTGTCTTCGGATGGGCATGCAGGCGTGATGGTGCTGGAGGATCGTGGATGTGGATGAGAATGGAATAACCCAAGCGGCGTGTACGATGGGATTGTGGGAACTTTGCACTTAAAGGCAACATTTTCGGTTTGCGACCGTGTCTGGGCTGGCTTGTGTCAGCTTCCTCTTCTGGTCTTTTGGGTACATGGCGATATAACAGAAGGTAAAAAGGTTGTCGTGGTGGATATTTGATTTTTGAATTCGCCTCGGAAATGTTAACCCCTTTCGAAAGGTATTGGCAAATGCGTTCTCCGGTTCTCCGGGTGGGTGCAGGGTATGAACTTTGCTATCGTTTCAGCGGATCAAGTTTATGCTGAGTTGGAAAGGTTATGAAGATGTGGAATGCAGATCTGTCTAGGAATGTTAACATCTTTTTATGTAAGCTGCAAGTTGCATCAGTCATTAGAGGAGGGGGACCAAAGCAGGAAAATTTTAACAGATTTCAAGGCATGAGTGTGACGTCTCCTAAACGAAATGAACACCTTGCGTTGAAGAATCAAATAACTGCTGTGCGTCGAGGTGAATATTTTTATGAACAAAGTTTAAGGCCAAAATTACTGTAAGGCCCCAGTAACAGTCCATATCTTCGGATATGGACGGAGTATTTCGTCATCAACTCGACCGTTGGCTCTGTATATTTGCAACCAGCTCAAGGTTACCAGAATGTATTTTGTTTTCGCTTGTTTTTGAGAGTTTCCAATTTTCAGAATGTGGTAGATTGTGTGGCCTTGGAAAATTATTAGCGGTCTTAATACTAAAAAATCCAGGCTTCCACGCGGACTTCTTCAATTGTTTCTGAAGACATTATTATTCTCTGTCAAAGTTTTAGCTGTAAGCTGTAAGCCCGACTGGATGGCGCAGTTGGTTAAGTGCCTGTCCCAAGTAAAAGAGGTCCAAGGTTCGAATCCCAGTGAAATCGAATCTGGTCCAGTCACCATTTGCCGTTGGAATCAAATTAACGGCACTAGGAGTAGGTTGCTACCTGGCAGTACAATGGACCAGACCAGACTTAAAATCTGAGTGCTCCAGTTTAATGCTTCAAAACCTCCGAAGAAAAGCCCGATTCAGGAAAGAAAAGGATTAGGAAAGCTGCTACCGCGTTATACATATGTAAGAAAGCCATTGGTAACAAATGAAGCCTACAACAAGATAGTACACACTGGCTATACGTAATACGGCCCTCCTGATGTACAGAATTTTAGTATGGTAGCCTATACTAGATACAGTTATTATACAAAGTCATTTTAAGTGGAATCGATGTGTCAAAAGCTTTTTGTTATTGTTTTTGGATAACAAATTTTTTTTGTTTTATTTGTTTATGACTGTGTGAAAATGTTTGTCCACCACTGTAACTATACACTGCAATGCAATAAGGAAGATTCAAAAACAAGCATGTATCTGCATGACTGTTTTACTCAGAACAACTCAGTCTGACGCTATCTTTAACAGAACACCATAACACACATAAAGCCTCTTCACATCTTCCGAATGAATAGTGGAGTCAGTATCCCAAACAAGAATATTGACTACACCAAATCACATTACTACAACGAGAGGAACTTTGAAACCCTTATTTCCGAAAGGGAACTGTGGCGTGTAAGAACTTTCCCCTTTAGCAATTCTATACACATATTTCAAGACGATGGAAATAGCAGGTGGTGTTGTCTTCTTTGACGTACTAACTAATAGCATTTTCTTTCGTTTCCTTGATCATTGCAAAATCTTTCCGGCGAAGATCATGACAATCAGAGAAGCACTACCCTGACATAAATGGAAGATAATATCCACCTGGGATATAGTATGTATCTTCACAGATAGTCAGGCAACCACTATAATATAATAATAATGGCGGCGCTACAGTCCGAGGTGGACCTGGGCCTAGCTTCTCAGCAACCACTCGTGTTGTGCGTGCTATTGTTCTCTCACGAGTGGAGGGGACCTACTGTTTAATGCCGACTCCGAACGGCGAGATTGAGAAGCTTTTTTCTAAACAGTTATACTCTTTGAGCATTATCAGTGATTCGAAAGAGGTGAAGCCGTGAAAAAATGTTTGATGTTTTTTTTCGAGATTCGAACCGACGAGCTCGAGCGTAGGAGTCGACGCACCTACCCACTACGCCACGGCGGCCACCAACTACATCGCTGAAAACTGAACTAAACTTGTTTTATAAAGTGGTGAGCAGCTGCGGCGCATTTCTTGGGGAGATGGCTGTTCAATTTAATATACGTCTGTGTTGGATACTAGGTCATAAAGACATACCAGAGATTTTTTGAAACTTCTACCAGCACTTAAATGATATTTTCTTCTTCTTCTTCTTCTTGAAACGCTACAGGCCAGGGTCCCAACCTACAAACCTCTCCAGGTAGCACAGTCTTT
Organism: Myathropa florea; assembly: GCA_930367185.1. Lineage (NCBI taxonomy): Eukaryota > Metazoa > Arthropoda > Insecta > Diptera > Syrphidae > Myathropa > Myathropa florea. Next base: position 78,318,100 of record OV884003.1, on the reverse strand, counting down.
TGTAGCGCCATCCAAGTTTGCTGAGGTCACTTTCCACTTGGGTGCGCTACTTTAGACGTGGACGTCCTCTGTTGCGTTGCCCCATGGGTTCAGAGTCGAAGATTTTCCAGCCCGGAGCCAAGTTGTCCAATGAGCGACAAGCGATTGAGCGGTTGAGCGACGAGCGATAGAGCGACGATTCTGAGCGACAGGTGACCATTTACTGAGCGTCATCGCTGAGCGATTAGTTGCGAATATGTAATTTTCAAGTTCAGTTCGTCATAGTCTTTTAGTTGAAAGTTGCGTTCATATGAATAATCCTCTGGCTGTCGCAGATTCCCTTCAGTTGGATCTGGAACAACTTTTTGCTTTACGAAGCTCATCATTTCAAAAAACAATTACAAATGTGTCCAACTTAATTCCACTGCTTTTCGGTGACATTTTTATTTTTATAGTCCTTGTAGTTGTCCTTCCATAGAACTGGGCGGTTTTGAACAGCTGAAATCAAACTTTCTACATTTTGTTTCTCTATTTTCTTATTTCGTCGCTCAGCGATCGACTAAAATTTTAATTTGTATGCACCACTCTATCGCTCGTCGCTCATTGCGTGGCAACAGCCGTAGGCGTTGGTTCCGTAGACGCCTGGCTAGATCCATGTTGTTGTACAGCCCATACAGTTGGTGATTGAATCTTCTTCTCCAAATGCCATCAACGCAAACAGGACCAAAGATCGCGTGGAGAACTTTTCTCTCGAAAAGACCAAGAGCTTCTTCATCCGCTTTCGATATTATCCACGCCTCTGCGCCGTAAAGGAGGACTGGGATGATTAATGTCTTATACAAAGTCAGGTTGATCTACTCAATTGCCTCTTGAATCGAAAAAAAATCAGCAGTTGGGAAGAGTTATTCTGCATTTGATCTCGGCATTGACGTTGTTCGTACTGTTTACCACGGAATCGAGGTAGATGCAAAGTGATGTTCTGGCCAAGTCGTCGATATTGCTCTTGTTTACAGCCAGAACCATCTTTGTCGCTTACGTTTCAATGCCAACCAACGCCTAATCGACGGCTCGCTGAGTTGGAGCAATAAGGTCAACGTCGTTCGAGTATGCCGGTAATTGTACGGACTTTTAAAAGATCATGCCATTTGTGTTTGTGTGTTTCTTGGGTCTTATCCAGGATCTGCGTTAGTGTTAGTTAGACTTATCGCTCTCAATCTTTGACGCAAAGGGGTTTTCCTTTTGGATGGGGCATTCGATACTGAGATTCCATTCATCGGGCATGCTTTCCTCCGACCATATCTTACAGATTAGCGGGTGCATGCTTTAAACATTTCAGCGGGCATACTATCTGCACCAGCAGCTTTGTTAGACTTCAGTCTCGATATGGCTATCTTGATATTGAAACGATATTTTCTTCTTTCATCGTCCGTTGTGTTTATTATTATTATTATTTTCGCCGTTTAACAGTCTGCAGAAATGATTTTTCCAAATTCCCAGTATCGACTACGACTTTACTACTAGTTGTCCATTCTCGTCCCACCAGGCTTCTGTTCAAACATTAAAAAAAAAAATTTTAAACTTTCGGACATCATTCCTGTCATAACACCTCTCCACCTCCTCGATCGAGCCCTTCTCGTGCTGTTTCTTTTTCTTCCTGAGAAGCCGGTTCTCTTCTCTTCTTCTCTGTTGGTAGAGCTCATGCAGCGTTGCCTGGTATGTTTCCTGCTTTGCTGCATGTGTCTGCCTGCACTCGTCGTCAAACCAGAGATTTTTCCTGGGTGGTGTCGTAAAACCCAGCACGTCAATGGCATCGTTTCTGATAGCTTCTTGACAACATTTTCATTTTTCTTCAATTGGATGTTCGAACGTTCCAAAGCGCCAACATCGAATTGGATCATTTCCGTGCTTTAGCCAAGGTAAGAATGCGGATATCAAGAGAACAAAGGAGTCGAGAAAGAATCCCACAGTTTGACGTCGGAAAGCTACAACCAATCGCCTCAGGCGGCGCCGAACTTTAAGAGATTTTCTGGAAGCTGCTAGTGATCTGTTGTGACAATGTGATCAATCTGGTTGACAGTTGATTGATAAGGTGACCGCCAGGTCGATCCTCGCGGTAATGCAACGGGTCATTGTTGGTTTAATGTGGGCCTGTAACCTGCAGCCAGTCACACGAACCTAACCAAACCTAAACTACATTTCTTACACGAACCCCTATGCAAGCATTTGTCAACTATCGAGCTAAGCAGGTCTAGAGAAGACGTCTCGAGGACAGTTGCTATTCTTAAAGGCCGATCGAGAGCAAAGCAGCCAAGATTGGCATTCCCTACAACACGCTCAATCTCAGTAAATTTCCCACCTTGAAAAGGTAAGTGTGTAAATAGCAAACTACTCCTTAATAACCCCTATGAAACCTCTAAAACAAAACATCAGCAAAATGATTCTTCAGTTGAATTCTACTTGATGAACCCAATTATCTCCTATAGCCACTAGATTAGTTCAACCAAAACGACACTTAACAGTGCAACTTGAGTTCTTCTTAGGTCTAAGGTAAGCTAACACCTCTAATCATAAAATTCCTTCTCCCGGACAGAACCCTTACTTAACAGGAACAGCAAACCTGCAGAACTTGAATTCAGAGCAGCATCACGTATTTGCGGCACCACTTTTAGAACATACATAGGCATTTCTATTGTAGATTCCCACAGTATGGTACTATTCCCCGCACACAACGTCAAAAATACCAAACATTCCAAAAGTCTCAAAACGTAATCTTCTTCTGCTGCCAGACAATCTCATCCACTATTCACCAGTCAAATGCGCCTTGTAATCGTTAATAAAAAGGTCATCAACTGCGTACGCAACATCGCTAACGAAAAGAAGCCATTAAAGCCATCCCATCCACGCGTAGCCCTTCTCTGGCCAACTTCACATTAAAACAAATAATTAAAAACAATTTCATAACCGCCTCATCATCCGCAATATTTCCGCTGCAATAGCCGCGACCTGACCGATGGACGGACCTGAGAAACGGTAACTCTCAGTTTTGCTGAAGGTGAAGCGTTACCAAACTGCGCAGTAAATGCCAACGGAGGCGCATGATTGATGAGCGGCCTCTTGACAGGAACGGAACGAACCGGAATTTAGTACCTCCTTGAGAGGGCAAACTACAATTAGCTCAGTGAAGTCTTACCAGCTCTGATGAACGGCATTGACGAGGGCGGACAGTGGTGGCGGCGTAATGCCTTTTCATCAGCCGGTAAGGCGTGGCAGGCTACCTGACTGTAAGAGATGTGAAAGTGCCCTCAGGGGTGGGTAATTGTCTGCAATCATTTTCACCTGATCTTGCCGGCGGGGTCGTCCCATGTAATCTGTCTGCTTCCAATGGAGACGCAGCTCTATTGGAGGTGTGCCATGCTAGGCGGATTAAATAATTCGTTCTGGTTTAAAGCGACCAATTGTGGTGATTTACCTTGGATAGGGTAATGTCTTTAACATTTTTCGTTTAAAACAGAAACTAATCAACCACGTCGGTTGACTTCTAAAAAGACGAACACTCATCAAACCAACTCACTATCGGAATCGTTTTGACACTGCCCTACCGACACTGCAATCGAGAATCGCCATCCATCATCAATTAATCGCTCAGCACTGCGTGCGATCTCAAGTGATCGTGGGATGCGTGCTCGAGAAAGAGCACCGTCGCCAGCAATCGGATTCGTATCCGCACTGCCCTACCGACAAAGTGATCGTCGAATCACCATTCATCGCCATTAATCGCTCGATACTGCGTGTGATCTCAAGTGATCGTGGAATGCGTGTTCGTGACAGAGCACCATCGGCCGACGTCGCAAATCGAATTGAATTCGCTAACCCTTATGCAAGCGTCTGCGTCACCTGACATCATGATCGAGATGCTCCATGCTGCGCTGTCTCACAGTCTGGGAGACTCTCTCTCTCCCGATCGCATTCTCCAACTATCCGCGCCTTTGTGTCTGTTCATCGACTGATCATTCATTTGTCATGGAGCTTGCGTCAGAGCATGCGCAACTCATTCCCAAGTGACAGATGCCGTTTCAAAGCCGAGGTTGTCCCGGAAAACAAAAACGCCAGCGCTCCAGCCGACCGCGCCACCACACCGCGATGCAAATATCAACGACGCTGCCGTTGTGCGCGATCAATGAGGCCACGTCTTTGGTCGCGATGCCGACACAGTGTTTAGGGGAAATTTGCGATTTTCCAACTTGGCATTGGGGCATGTTCCAATGGATCCGACGAGCGTATCGATGTGGACTGACCTGGGCATTAGCATGAACGAGCAGATCACAATCGAAGCCGAATGGCATACGGTTCACGGAACGGTGCGATGTGCCGGAAAAGACCTTGCGTGGGAAGAGGAGTTCGCAATAATGGATGCGGCCGTGTATTCATGTGAAAATGTGACGCGGTTATGGGGTTTTGTGTGTGATCCGCGGAGCTTAGAATTTAATTGCGCGCACGGAGGGCGAACGCGATTTTCATGAGGAAGTGCTGAGATACTGGCGCTGAGGTGTCATGATTTTGGAATGAATACGCTTACGTAAGTCCGCCGCTAAGTGGGACTTTCACATTCGTCTAAGAATGACATAATTGAAGGGGTTGGTGTAGCCATGGTGACAGTTGCCTGCAGTTGCCTGTCGAGTTTCTCACGGATGCAGTTGAGTGCGAGATGGGGGTGGGAACGAGTTGCTTAAAGATTTTGAACAATGCTATGGGTTTGCGTGCTTTTCGAGCAACAGTTTCCATCCGCGGTGGCCTACTAAAGTGTGACCTTGGTCTATCGGCTCTCTTCTTGATGCAATCTCTCACTGATTAGAGTCGACATGCCAGCGATGCTTGAGCGGAGACTTATTTAAAGAACATCGTCTCAAGGACAGATCTAGCGTTGATTAATCACTATGTGCTCATTAAGAAATGAGTCAGTCGTCTGCAGGGTCCAAAGATCACTGTTTTAATGTGAGAGGATAATTGCGGCATATTGGAAAAGTTTAAGAACACTTCTAAAGGTCATGGGAAATCAAATCGAATTGGGTGCCGAAATTTGGTTTCGGGAATATGAATATGAATACCGCCGCTATAATCCCGGGAGGACCTGGGCGTATCAAATAAACCTATCCTACCTCGATCCCCTGACTACTGTTGTCAGTTTCGCACACCACTTGGTTGAGGTGGTTGTGTGCACCACCTTAATACACTGTCGCATTATCGTCTGTTGTCCCTCAGTCGAAAATTCTTCAGGCCGGAGCAAGTTGCACTTGGGCTCTACACGGCTTAGCCATTTTAGGCGTTGCGGCCGTACACGCAACGCTAGACACATGTCGCTATAAGACTCGTATATTTCGAAGTTAAAACTTATCATTCGATCACTAAAGACACAAACAGCACTAAAGATCGCACGCAGAATTTTTCTCTCGAAAAGATCGAGTGCTTCTTGATCCACTATTGATCCACATATCGTCCATGCCTCTGCGCCCTAGAGCAGGACTGGAATGATCAATGTCTTAAACAAAGTGAGCAGATATGAACGATAGAAAATGAAACTTAAACAAAAAAAATCAACAGCTGTGTGAGTTTAGAATTTATTCTGGCTTTATTTTAAAGCCACATGCATTATCATTCCAATAGCTGCCTCGGCTGAGCTGTCAGTCCATTTTTTGACCGAGTTCCGAGCTCATCTAGAGTGGTTGGCTTATTATGAACTTGGCGTCGCATGATCGCAGATCGTAGTGCTCAATTGATGAATGCTCGATGTGAGATGACCCAATCGCCACATTTCTCCTTCACAACTTCGAGCGTTGCGTCGCTTCTTTGGCATTAAGTGTCGTCTTGTTGGATGTATATATGTAGTCGAGTTCTTGCCACAGAAAGTTGTTGAGTATCGGTGTCTTCTTCCTGATTTCGAAAGAAATAAGGTCCGATGATTTCGCCGTGCTATAAACCGGACCAAACAGTCACTCATTGTGGGTTTATTGACGCTCGGTCGAATACTGTTGGATTGTGTTCGCTCCAATTTTGCTTTTTGACATAGTTGCTGAGCATATTTTTGGCTCGCCCGAGAAGATGATTTTTTGGCCAAAATCCGGATCTCCGGCCAACGTCTCAGCGTCTAATTAGTGAACTCATGGCGTTGTCCATGGCCATCCGACTTCAATTCTTACTTCACACAATCTTATATGGATATAGGCCCAAGTCCAACCTCAAATAAACCGGGTTAACTTTCAGGCGGTAAACAGTACAAACAACATCAGTACCGAGATCAAACGTGGAATAACTCTTGCCAACCGCTGTTTTTTTGAGCTCAAAAGGCAATTGAGTAGTAGAGCCATCTCTCGGAAGACCAAACTGACTCTATACAAGACCTTGGTCATCCCAGTCCTGCTTCACGGCGCAGAGGCATGGACAATATTTCAAGCGGATGAACAGTCTCTTGGTCTTTTCCAGAGCAAAGTTCTGCGCGCGATCTTTGGTCCTGTTTGCGATGATGGCATTTGGAGGAGAAGGTTCAACCACGAACTATATGGACTGTACAGTGACAGGAGTCCAGCCAGGCGTCTACGGATCCAACCTCTAAGATGGATAGGCCATGTAGAGCGTATGGAAAACTTAGCTTCGGCACGAAGAGTCTTCGACTCTGAGCCTGTGGGACAACACAACACAGGACGTCCACGTACAAGGTGGTGCACACAAGTCGAAGGGGACCTCGGCCGGCTTGATGTGCGAAACTGGAGACAGCTGGCAAAAAATCGTGCTGGCTGGAGAGGTATGTTGAGTGAGTCCCAAGTCCACCTCGGACTGTAGCGCCCTAAGAAGAAGAAGAAGACTCTCAGGCGGTGCCCAATTCAGATCATCGATACCGAATCGAAATTTCTGTGTCTTCTCCGATACTGGCTGCTACGGTGGGTATGTTTTCTTCATTTCGCACCAACCTCTGTCTAGTTTGTTGCTTTTGGTTCAAAAGTTCAAACTTTTGCACGGCGACGACTTTCTTGCACACAGATGCAATGATGACCACCGACATCACAACTAGGTAGGTAGGTAAGTGGGTAGACGGGCGCGTCACTTAGGTCCTTGAGGACCCATTGTGATGCCCAATTGGGGATTGGTATCCCCTTATAACCCTTGCCGTACTCATGGTCCCTCGTTGTACCGTAGCCATCCCGATTTCCTCATGAACCTGTAAAGAGATCTTAGAGGTTTATTTAAAATTTCATGTAGATTTGACAAAGACTAGGGCACTGGCACTGGAGGTAGTCCTCTCGTTCCTCTTCATCACCGCAACCTCTACAAATGTTGTCATTGGAGAGTCCCATTTCATGGCGTAGTTTGTAAGATGATTATGGTCAGTGAGATCTCCAACCATCATCGTTAGTAACTCTTTGTCGCACTGAAGGATTTTGTCGGTTTTTGCTCGATCGTATCTGGGCCATAATGCTTTAGTAGTCACACATGTAGACAGCACACGCCATCTACTGTTTGCCATTTCAATGTTCTTTATATCCACCTTTTTCCTCAGCTCTGAAAGGAGCGGTTTGATTCCATAAATTGCTTGTGACACGTCGGTCACTGAGCCTGTTCTGGCAAGTTCATCAGCTATCTCATTCCCTGCTATGTCCCTATGTCCAGGTACCCAGCACAGATTGATCGAGTGCTGTAAGCCAAAAGCCTTCAGATCTTCGCGACAACTTGCGACTATTTTTTTTTCCTCTTGTGTAGCCCTGCCGTAAAGGCAGCGACACTGTGACATAAAAATGGATCTATTCTATCGACGGTTTGGAGTTAATTCAAAAGATTTACCACTTCCCTTAGAAAAGACAGTATATCTGCTGCTGCTGCAGCCGTTGTCCAATTGACACTGCAGTACGGTTCAGGACCTATGAACGCAGTACCTGAACCCGCTCTAGCTAATTCGTTTGTGGATTCGTTACCTGCAATCCCCTTGTGTCCAGGGACCTAGCCAAGTTTCACTTTGTTGTGTTTGGCAAGGGATTGCACAGCATCGTGGCAACATTTGACGGCTTTGGAGTCTGTTTGGCTGGACGATAAAGCCTAAGTGCTGCCTGACTATCTAAAAAGATTTGTATAATTGCGCCCTTGATACCTTTACCAAGATTATGTCTAGCGCAGATCTCAATGGTATGGATTTCGGCTTGAAACACAGTGGGACTAGACCCCATAGGTACAGAGATCCCAGTGTTGGGTCCACAGACACCAGCTCCTACTCCAGAATTCATTTTTGATCCATCTGTGCACCAAACTAGACTCCTGGGGTCTAGTGTTTGAACACCATTGGACCAGTCTTTTCGGTCCAATAATTCAACATCAAATAACCTGCCGAAACAATTCTTCCTGACCATAGTGTACGGCATTGTACAAGGCATGTCTTTATTAGGGATTGAGTTGAGATATATTGGTAAACCACTAGATCTCCTGGTTTGAATTGATATTCTAGCTGCAGTTTAATGGCATAAGTGACAGCTATCTTCCTAACGAAGATGGGTAAAGGTGTCAGCCCGACAATAGCTTCGAGAGCTGTTGTGGGGCAGGTGCGCATGGCACCTATTATGCCAAGACAAGACAGACCCTTTGCAGTTTTTGTAATTTGTTTGACGATGACTGTTGAAGGGTTTTTGGCCACCAGACAATGGCCGCATATGTGATAATGGGTCTCGCCATCATTGTATACAACCAATGTATAATTTTGGGAGAGAGACCCCAAGTCCTACCGTAAAGACGTCTACTGGCCCACAGTGCTCTGGTAGCACACTCTATGGCGGAATTAATATGTGAAAAGCTTGCGACTAGCTTGGACTTGATTTCTGTTCCGGATTTAGCTTTCATGGCCACCTGACTCTCAATAAGAATGGTAATATCAGCTGGTGGTATTGCCATCATTGATATCGTTTTGGACGCTTCTTTGACCGCTAGGACCTCCGCTTGAAACACACTGCCAAAATCAGGGAATCTGATTGAGCAGTGCAAGTTTAGCTCGTCCGAGAAAATGCCCGCGCCTGTGCCTGCTTCCATCTTTGATACATCGGTGTATACCTCTAGGGTCGTATTATTGATGGGTTCACTCCTTTTTTTTTTTTTTTTTTTCGTGTATTTTTATTTATAAAATTCATAATTCTTACGTTCTAGACAAAAATACTTAAAACTAGCTTAATTAACTGAACTATTATTCTTAAATCTAACTTACTGACCCAATACAGGTACTCTAAGCTAATCTATATATAATACATTATAAAATTGCCTTTCGGCCTATTTGTCATTTAATTGTTTTTCTTTACTGTTTTCTTTTTTTTTTTTCGAAGAAAAATTTAAAAAAAACTTGGTTATCTTTGTTTTTGTTTTGTTTTCTCTACCTACCTTAACCTAAACTAAATTAAACTTAAAACTACTTAAGCTATGCGCCCACTCCTCTCTGGTGGGGTATTGACAATTGAAGGGTCTCCTAAAGTCGAGGAATGGGAGCCTATAGTCGCTCTCGACTTCTGATAATGCAGGTCTGTTAAGAATACTTGCATGTCCTATGATACATGAGCACCAGTCGCCAGATTGACTGATCCTCAGAACACTTTTAGTGACTGTTGTCTGCATACATAGGTCAAGTGGTAGCATGTGTAGGATCGTTTCCAATCCAGCTGGCTTTCAATGCTGCATGCCACCAGACTACGCTGCCATACGTAAGGATGGGTCTGACAATAGCGGTGTACATCCATAGGATGGACTTGGGGTTTGGTTCCCTATTTTTACCGACAATTTTGGCGCAGATATAAAAAGCACATGTTGCTTTTTTGACCCTTTCATTGACATTGAGTTTCCAGTTTAGTTTTTTTTGTCAAGAATGATACCTAGGTATCTAGCACTATCGGATAACATCAGTGGGGAATAGCTGGAAGTCTAAACTGCGGAATGACTCTTGTTTAATTAAAAAATATAAAGTAGATAAAACAACAAAACTTATAAAAATATTATCTTTATTATTTGGGTGTTGACCCTTTGAATGTACACGAGAGACTGCGTCGAGCTCTCACAAAAATTGCACCTTGTGGGTGCACAATTGCACCGTAAGCAAATTCAAACCGTGCGACCCAACTGCGGCAGTGTCGAATATTTCTGCTTGTGGAGAATACGAGACGAGTGAATTTTGTTTGCGAATTCTGGTTCCACGGTGCGTTGCAGAAATATTGATATAAGAGCTCGCCTGATATATAGTAACTTAAACATACTCCCCCCTTGATGGCTTCTAAGCCTCTAAATTTAATATAATAAAAATGAATACGAATCGGACTTCAAACCGTTGCTATCAAACCAATCATGCCAGCCAGTAAAAAATACCTTAACGCATAGTGATGATAATTATGCGGGTTGATATCTTCTGATCTCGGAAGAGACTTTGGTTAATTACGTCATCAATCCTGCTCCTTATTTTGTCAAAATCCGAAATGTCAACGTCATTTCCTTCAGATGTTTCGGTGATGTCTTATGCAACGTTGTGATTTAGTATCCAATTGGAGATATTTGCACTGGGAATGAAGGAGCCTTTTATAATAGTACTGTGTTCTATTTGTCCGTGGATGATGAGAGAGGGTAACTTGAGTGTGCACGACCTTTTTGAATTCTAGCACCACGTTTCTAGTTAAATGTAAAGGGCGGGTACTGCCCTGGCAAATAAGATCCGTGGTCACACTAGAAACAATGGAAAGTATGCAGCCGTTGGATGTCTTTAGATTCTTCCATTGGTTTTGTGTAGGTACCAACTTGATAGTATATTCAGACATTGCGCTATGAGCATCGTTCAATAAGGCCATTTCACAACTATGGTGATCGTTCTGATGTATAGAAACCGGGTGCGTTTGACCGCAAGGATAATTAAGGAGCTGAAACTTTGCACGACCCTAACTCCGCTTCTGTTAGTGAAAAGTACTTAATATAATAATAATAATAATAATGGCGGCGCTTAAGTCCGAGGTGGACCAGGGCCTAGCTTCTCAGCAACCACTTGTGTTGTGCGTGCTATTGTTCTCTCACGAGTGGAGGGGACCTAAAGTTTAATGCCGACTCCGAACGATGAGATTGAGAAGCTTTTTCTAGACAGTTATACTCTTTGAGCATTGTCAGTGACTCGAAGAGGTGGAGCCGTGAAAAAATGTTTGATGTTTTTTTCGAGATTCGAACCGACGACCTCGAGCGTAGGAGTCGACGCACCTACCCACTACGTCACGGCGCCCCAGTGAAAAGTACTTATCCCTTATTAAAGTGACTGCCAAATACGAATAACTGCTCTCTAACTTAAATTTTTGTGAACTATGGGAATTTCAATTAAGTTGAAAATTTGGAATTCTACTGGATTTATGAGAGGCAACTGCATCTTAAATATTATTGTATTATTCAACAAGCGAGCCTTAACTGTTGCCATTTTGTAAATATCGATGACATGACGATGACTGGGTAATGTTAGTGTACCTCGCAGATGGTTGCGTATTAGCTGCAGTTGCTGGGTAGATTGGTCTGGAGTTATTAATTTTGGGTTTATTTTTTCATGGCTCAAATCTAGCATCACGTCCAGTAAAACGTCTTGGACGCGTTCGAAGTCGGTGACCAGAATGTTAGTGAGGACAAGTTTAAAATTACCTCATTTATCCCTTCGTTTTTCCGAATGGCGTTGGTCGTTTGAGAGAGATTTTCCCTAAGAGCCCTAAATTTTTGGTAAACTTCAATCTTGTTGCATTTGAGAATATTTACCGTAGTATGTATCTGCTATAGAGCTTTACTTGCGCACTAGTTCTGCTAGATGATGCTCATTTTCCTTAGCGGAGACAATTTCCTTTTCGATATGATTGGTATCATCTTCGTCTAACACCCCAAAAAGGCTATGAGCTAGAGTCCCAACAAAATCAAATGGAGATCTTCTCATGAATGAAGGTTGAATAAGGTTTTTGTTGTGTTCAATAATTTCCATTCTGTGTCTCACGGATCCGATTATTGGATTGCAGTTTGCTTGTTGCGCTATTTCCCTTGTGTACATTGTATTTAATAACTCCAGATATGATTTTATTTCTCGGTACTCTTGCAAATATGTAGTAATGTTATAATAAACATACATATTCCATAAGTATTAATTGTTTGAATTCTGCCAATGTACTCAAAATAAATTCCTGCTGCATCATCAAGCTTGTTTACCACTGTATCTTCGTTGCTGTTATGGATGTGGGTAAAATAAGTAACGTCAAAAACATAGCTAAGAGTGAAGTTTTCAGAGATTTCTTACTTCGAGGGTTTCTGCCCTGAGTACACGGATCTTCACTTATCTACCTCGTACCTTCTTTGGTTACCCTCTTCTATTGAACTTTCTATTGGTAGTGGGCACAAGCTGTATATTGCTCTCAAGCAAGTTCCAGTTTGAGTTTTTACCCTTACCACACACACAAGGGAATCACCTCCCTCACACACTTCTGTTACGCGTCCTGATTTCCACCTCATTGGAGGAATGTTAGCTTCCTTTATGACAACAAGTGTACCAGGAGTTAATTTATTCGATTCGGTCTTCCACTTCCTTCTTTGTTGCAACAGACTTAAATATTCCAAAGACCAGCGTTTCCAAAAATGCTGCTATTAGTAAAGAGGACCAATTCGGTTTTACTTGGGTTAACACCCAGTCCGCAGCAAGTAAATTCACATTGCGTTCTTAGAACTAAGTCGATAACATTTTTTTAATAACTTCCGCACATTCGACAAACGTGGATTGATGCATGATGAAATGGCAAATCTCTCTAAATATTTTGACAGTTTAGTTTTACAGGTAGCTTTGACAGCTGCTTAAACATGACAATTGGGAAAGCAATCATTGTTATCTGGTCACTCTTTAATAGATGGATGAAAGGCATTACGTGCCACAATTCTACAATGACCTTGCCCAAACTATATCCACAAAGATCCAAAAAATTAATCTTTCTCGACAGATCAGAAACATGGTGGTCGTAATCACAGGACACTGCCTTACAGACTAACGTGTCAGAAAACTCCGCGATTTAACAATCGACCAGACCATGGTGGTCTGCCATGGATTACAATAGGGGGAATCACATGTAGCAACCTGAAAGTTGCACGTGACGTAACTATTGTTTTCCATGGAAGTCTAGCTATGACCTCCTAGTGGTGGCCACCGGTAACAATCCGACCAGAAGGTCATGTCTCTACTGGCGGATTGTCGAACATAGCAGGCGGGAAGAAGGTTATCTTCTTGGGTGTGAATGGGTGAATGTTCGTGTTGAATGTGCGAGTGTAAGAAGAATGTATGAAAGAAATCCCGAACAAATCCCCCAATCCAAGGTGGAACATCAAGCGCCGAGGGATGCATGGCTAGTGGGTTGACTAGTCGCTAGCTTGAGGATTTGAGGTGCACAGGCGAGGCCTCATTTCAATTAGCCTTACCATACTAATCCGGAGCTCTGGTATGGCGGACCCCATTACTTCTCGCGGTACTCGTGGGACCCTAACCAAAAAAAAAATTAACAGACAAAACATAAACAAAACCAAAACAAAAGAAACAAATGAGCCAATCGGCCCATCGTCGGAAGACGAGCTTCTAGCCTCCAGCCAGGATAGTCTCCTGGCAACAAACTCCAGCAGTACCTGCCATAGTACAGCTGCGAAGTCTCACCCTGCCTCAACCCAAAACCCAGACGCCAAGGTTGCCAGCCGTAGCTGCCGGGTGGAAACTGAGCCAGAAACCCCCAAGCACTTTCTGTGCAAATGTCCGGCTCTAGCTAGAGTCAGACAACGCACTCTGGACAAAGCCTTCTTCAACACCCCTAATAATCTCTCATAAGCAAACATTCATAGTCTGCTAGACTTCATAAATTCCACGAAGTGGTTTCAAAATTAGGCTAATCTGAGTGAATACACACTCTTTTTCACCCCCATCTCACAAATTAGGTATCCCATAGGATGTGGTATCAAAACGGTGCTTTCATGGCGCTAATTGGGTGCAAAAGAAGGGATCTGTATGTCCACCGCCACATTTACCTACCTACCTACCTAACAAACGACTTCTACAGAAGCCAACTAGGCGAGACCGAAGCAGAGAACACCACACACCGTTTATGTGCTTCCTTCCCGCCTTGAACTTCCTGAGACTCCATCGTATAGTAATGATCTAAGCGAGGCAATCTATTGCGCTACATCAAAGGCTTCAAATGAATTACAACTAGTGGACAAGTGGATTGGCCCAAGATCAGTCTATGTGACAGCAGAATGGGCTGACTCTGGTCCAAGCGTACTACATAGCCACATTATCCTAACGGAGGGCCCGCAAAAGATTGTTGAAATCTGCATCCTCAAGACAGACCCCGACTCAATAAAGGTCTTCCTCATTATCGTAAGAATTCAGTTCCGTCCCATGAAGCCCTTTTCTGAGTGCTATCCACATTGATAATCTCCTCCACGAGCAAGTCATGAATTAGTTCACTTTAAAGTCAATCAGCTTCTTCCTGGTGCATGATCGTTCCCTCTTAACATCGTCTCCTCATGCGATCGCACGAATTACCGACAGAACGCAACTTTCTCTTCATCATCTGTTTTCCCACTTTAATTAACCAAAGATGAGCTTCAACTAAGTCATGGCATTTTCCTGAAGCAGTCAAATGCCACCACATTCGTGGTGCAAGCCAAACAAGAAATCCATCCACCAGCCGCACGAGAAGTCTGCACCGACATCGGGGCACGGCCGATGTAAATAGCATCAAATGGAAACCTTAATCAAATCCGCCACGTAGGCTCATCACAACCTCGTAGACTCCGAAATGATGCGCATTCATTTCTTGGTGCATCTCCCAACGCCAACCAAACCCTACGAATAGCTCACTCCTTCCCACTCTCTCTCTGTGATGTCTCTAACTGCATCCATCGAAGTCTTCGCCATGTAATGAGCATCCACGGTGCTCATCCCCGAGTCTCATCGCACACAATCAACTCGAGTTATGCAACGTGACAGTGTCTCTGGCGATGTGTGGGGAAAAATGCTCCATCGAAACGGCTCGTCCCGAAAACCCGATCTCTGGGATGTTATGCGATGCCATTTACGCGAGCCGATGGCAAATTACTGAAGTCGACTTGCTGCCGGTCGCAGGGGAGCCTCCTCCACATTAACTAGGCACACTGCAGGCTTCATCGAATTGTTTGGCACAAATGTTGTTACATAAAGTGACACAGTGACGTCTGAGAGTCAACAGTGGAACCGAGGAGATCTGTCAGTGGCTAGTCGGGGAAATTGTACAGATATTCAGATTCCAGGGCGTTGTGTCTTAGCAGTCTTTTTAGCTTTTGTCACTTTCCGCAGGAGGCACAGACCACACGGTCTCAACTGAAAGACTGTCTCTCGCCATGTACTCGTATTTGACGCCACCTCCTCTAAGCACTGCCACGCTCTACCCCACTGTGTCCGTTCTGGGACACCCTGTCAGCAGCAGAAACAGAAGGTATTCCCAGCGCGAATTGCAATGTCATCAGTTGAAGAGCACTCCCTTTGTGACGAGCCCAGCCCAGCCCAGTAGATGGCAAGTACATCATCTTCCCACACGCGACATTTTTGACTTATTTCCACATTTCGCGATCCGACTGGTGGTCGTTCGGCGGCCCTATCAAGTGTCACTATCTGCACCGTTAAATCTGAAAAGTGGCTTGCTTGGCATTTTTGTCTTCTCTCAGGCGACCTCCGCCGTCTAGTTTACTGCCGTTTCATAAATCACAGACGAGCCAGCACAGAAATTTCGTCGCAGATAGCAATCGATAGCTGGGCCATTGCTAAGGAGGAATGGTGGACGTTTTAACGCGCATGCCTTGCAATTATGTTACGTGATCGCTGTCAGATGAGGTCGAGGGACGGCTGCAGATGAGCCGTGGTAAATGGTTGCCCACGAGATGATGAGTGTTATTTTGCGCGTAACGCCTTTGAAGCACGTACATAGCCGAGGGCAAAGCGTGGCGCATTCTAGGGGATTACACGGGCGATGGCATTTGATGATTGCGACAGAGGTGAGTTGGGATTACCTTTGCATTGCAATTGAGTCTGTACGTGTGGCATCGTGTGCCAGATGATCCGTGGCAAGTCTAGCGAATCATTTTGAGTCAAAGCTGTAGTTCGTGTTGGTAATTTTTATGACAATGAAGGCAAACGAATCATTCTTTGCGTTGACTGATCGATTCGAAAGCATTCACGTCTGGTGATAAGAATATTAGCGTACTCATTAGTTTTAGAATACTTTCTTTGTCCAGCAATGATTTTGGGAGTTTCTGCCCTTCGCAATGCCGGGTAGCGTGTTCCCCATTGTCTTAACTCAGCTCTTTATGATTCAAGAGTTTTTTTTTGTCTGAAGCTTTTATCACTTCTCTGAAGCTTCTACTCAGCCTCAAAAACTGATCCATTGTACTACCAGGCACCTACTTTTGCTGCAATTTCTTCGTCTTCTGGAGGAAAACCAGCAGGCATTTCTATGGAGAGCATATATCATCAGCACCGAATAACTGGCACCTGATCCGAGCAAAGTCGGGACAGTGGCAGAAAAAGTGCTCTGCAGTTTCGCAGTCGATACTGAGAATTTGGAAAAATCATTTCTGCAGACTGTTGAACGGCGATGAGGACACAAATACCGCTGTCAGGCAGAATGTTCCACTCAACACAACGGACGATGATAGAAGAGAATACCGTCCCCCCGACCTAGACGAAGTCAAGATAGCGATATCGAGACTGAAGTCTAATAAAGCTGCTGGTGCAGATAGTCTGCCCGCCGAAATGTTTAAAGCAGCTGGAGGTGATCTGGTAGGGCGCATGCACCAGCTCATCTGTAAGATATGGTCGGAGGAAAGCATGCCCGATGAGTGGAATCTCAGTATCGTTTGCCCGATCCACAAGAAAGGAGACCCCTTTGACTGCGCCAACTATCGAGGGATAAGTCTCCTTAACATCGCCTACAAAATCTTCTCTGGCGTTTTGTGTGAACGCCTGAAACCATTCGTGAACAAACTGATAGGTCCTTATCAGTGTGGTTTCAGGCCCGGGAAGTCCACCATCGATCAAATCTTCACACTGCGGCAGATCCTGGAGAAGACCCAAGAAATGCAAATTGACACACACCATCTATTTGTCGATTTCAAGGCCGCATATGACAGCGTGTATAGAGACGAGCTATACAGCGCCATGTCTAGTTTTGACATTCCTGCTAAACTCGTCAGACTGAGCAGGATGACGATGGAGAACTCTCGCTGCTCCATCAAGGTCGGTAACGAACTCACCGAGACCTTCAATGTCAAAAAAGGTTTTAGACAAGGCGACGCGCTGTCATGTGATTTCTTTAACATCATTCTTGAGAAGATCGTGCAAAACTCACTGGCCAACACAAGAGGCACGATCTTCCAAAAGTCCGTTCAACTGCTAGCTTATGCGGATGACATTGACGTGATTGGGAGAACACAGCGAGCCGTCAATGATGCGTTTGCTGGCATTGAAACGGAAGCGGCTAAAATGGGTCTGGCGGTAAACGAGGGCAAAACAAAGTATATGCTGTCATCGAGAAAGGACGCACAACATCGACGACTTGGCCAGAACGTCACCATAGGCAGCTATAACTTTGAGGTAGTAAAGGACTTCGTCTACCTTGGCTCCGCGGTTAACAGTACAAACAACATCAGTACCGAGATCAAACGCAGAATTACTCTTGCCAACCGCTGTTTTTATGGGCTCAAAAGGCAATTGAGTAGTAGAGCCCTCTCTCGGAAGACCAAGTTGACTTTGTATAAGACCTTGATCATCCCAGTCCTGCTTTACGGTGCAGAGGCATGGACAATATCCCAAGCGGATGAACAGTCTCTTGGTCTTTTCGAGAGAAAAGTTCTGCGCGCGATCTTTGGTCCTGTTTGCGTTGATGGCATTTGGAGGAGAAGATTCAACCACGAACTGTATGGGCTGTACAGCGACATGAGTCTAGCCAGGCGTCTACGGATCCAACGCCTAAGATGGCTAGGCCATGTAGAGCGTATGGACAACTTAGCTCCGGCCCGAAGAGTCTTCGACTCTGAGCCTGTGGGACAACGCAACAGAGGACGTCCACGAACAAGGTGGCGCACACAAGTCGAGGGGGACCTCTGCCGGCTTGGTGTGCGAAACTGGAGACAGCTGGCGAAAGATCGTGCTGGCTGGAGAGGCATGTTGAGTGAGGCCCAGGTCCACCTCGGACTGTAGCGCCCTAAGAAGAAGAAGTTTCGCCGTCTTCTCCACAGACATCACAGAGGGTTTCATCGCTTAGGCGAAGGTGTAGTGGCCCGTTAGTACGACGGTAAGTTGTCTATAGTTGTTTCAGTAAAGATATAACAAGAATGCAGCGGATTTCTTACAGACGTTAGGGAACATGCGCTTGGTCTGTCTACATTCTGAAGAGTCATGCCACGTCCGGTTGTGCTCTCGAGAGGTCCAACCATCGATGGGAGCCCTAACCAAGGACGCAGACAGTCACATCGCAGATTCAGGTCCTGAGAGTAGGTCATCTGATCTTTGCCTAGCAAGTTCATCGGTGATCTCATTTCCCGTGATCTCGTGGTGGCTCGAGACCCAGACAAGTCGTAGCAAATTTCGACTACCGATCAAATTCAGAGAAGACTTGCATTCTTGATCCTGGAAGTGGTCAAAGGTTTGAGCAAGGCCTTAAGCACAGCTTGGCTGACGCTTCAGATACAAATACTTCGCTCCTTCCATCTGTTCTTCACAATTCACGTGACGGTGCGTCGCCTGGTATAAATCCTTTATTGACATTGAAGAACTCGGTGAGTTCGTTAAGGAGCCTGATGGCGCAGCGAGTGTTCTCCATCGTCATCCTGTTCAGTCTGACGAGTTTGGCAGGAATATCAAAACTAGACATGGCGCTGTATAGCTCGTCTCTATACACGCTTTCATATGCGGCCTTAAAATTGACAAATAGATGGTGTGTGTCAATTTGCATTTCTTGGGTTTTTTCTAAGATCTAACGTAGTGTGAAAATCTGGTCTATTGTGGACATCCCTAGCCTGAAACCACACTGATAAAGTTCAGGTTTGTGAGAATAGGTGTCAGGCATCTCACAACAACAGAGAAGATCTTGTAAGTGATGTTAAGGAGACTTATCTCTCTATTGGAAAGCTAAAATAGAGCAACGAGTTAAAAAGGCTTTCATAGCCTTACACGCTTGCAACAAAATTCTTGACAAAAGCTGGCGACTACGACCGAAGATAACACTTTGGATGTATACTGCCATGATACGTCCTATTCTTACCTACGGCTCCTTAGTCTGGGTGCCAGCTTTAGCCAAAGCGTACAACATCACAAAACTAAACAAGGTACAAAGAACTGCATGTATAGGAGTCACTGACGTCCTAAGAACAACTGCGACAGAAGCGCTTACAGTTATTTTGCACCTTCTACCTCCAGATCTACACACAACGTTCATGGTCGCATGCAGTGCACTTAGACTCAGAGAGTCAAACTGCTGGAACAACAGAACTTATGGACATTGTGACATCCTTAACTCACTACCACAATAGGCGATACTGAGTCATACTGACTACCTTATCCCAAAGCTAAATTTCAATAAAAACTATAGTGCATACGACTAGATGGCGCAGTTAGTTAAGTGCCTGCCCCAAGTTCGAGGGGTACCAGGTTCGAATCCCAGTGAAATCGAATCTGGCCCAGTCACCATTTGCCGTTGGGATCAAATTAATGGCACTGGAGTGAGTTACTACCTGTCAGTACAATGGACCAGTTTTGAGTCTGAGTGCTCCAGTAGAGTTTCAAAAAATTATCCGAAAAAAAATAGGGCATACTTTCCAACGAGAGCTGAGCGATAGAGTCATCCAAACCCATGACATAGCCATCTTCACCGACGGTTCGAAGATCGACTCTGATGTGGGCGCTAGAATATTCTCCGAAGCCCTCAAGATATCGAAGTCACTCAAGCTATCAAGCTTTGCAAGCATTTTCCAGGCAATATATGATGCGTGTCTTGAAATTAAAAACAAAACAGAACCAGCACAGCGGATAGCAATCTTTTCAGATAGTCAAGCTCCTATCAAGGCTCTAACATCCATAACCACAACGTCTAAACTAGTGGATTGCTGCTGCAAGGAACTATCCATTATAGGTGAACGGAGCCCGGTCTCTTTGATCTGGGTTTCCGGGCACACGGGTATAAGAGGAAACGAAGCAGCAGACGAGCTAGCTCAACCTGCTCAACAACTGTAGAAGAAACATATCGAGGATTATAGCGATCTGTACTGGACACTGGGCTGTTTGCAGGCATGCTGAAAGACTAGGCATACCATTTAACTCGCACTGCCGCAGCTGCCGGGTGGAAATCGAGCCAGAAACCCTCGATCACTTCCTGTGCAGCTAGAGTCAGACTAGAGTCAGACAACGCACTCTGGGGAAAGCCTTCTTTAACACCCCGAAAAATCTCTCAGAAGCAAATATTCATAGTCTGCTAGCCTTCATAAATTCCACAAAGTGGTTTTAAAGAAATTTAGGTAAATCTGAGTGAACTGAGTGACACTCCTTTTCACCCCCTTCTCACAAATTAGGTATCCCATAGGATGTGGTATCAAAACTGCGCTTTCATGGCGCTAATGGGGTGCGATCAGGATCTGTTTGTCCACCGCCACTTTTACCTACCTACCTACCTATCCCTCTATACTTTGGGCAGTCAAAGTGGTCTGCTTTTTTGTGGATCGTGCAGTCGATACTGAAATTCCACTCAAACGGGCATTCTGTCCTCCGACCATATCTTACAGATGAGCTAGTGCATGCGACATACCAGCTCAACCCCAGCTGTTTTAAAGAGTACTGCAGATGACGAAGACCATTTGCCCATTTGGTTGCCAAAGATTTCCTCTGTCGAATGTTGAAGTTCGCGTTCACAGGGTATACCCTGTTGATCGTTTACTCCTAGCCGTCAAGCGACATATGTATATTTTGTGGTGCTGGTCGATAGCCCCATAGAGCTATGTATGTCCTGTATGTCCATTTTCCTATATTTTCAGCCGCCATAGGCATATCTGAAAGTCTTTTACTCATGTGGTCTTTGCAGACTTTAACTATTTCCTGTTTACAAATCAACCCAATGTAGAGCTTTTTTTTGGGGTGGATTTTTTTAACTCTAGTGGACCACTCAGACTCAAAACTGGTCCATTGTACTGCCAGGTAGCAACCTACTCCAGTGCCGTTAATTTGATCCCAACGGCAAATGATGATCGGACCAGATCCGTTTGCACTGGAATTTTAACCTGGAACCCCTCTAACTTGGGGCAGGCACTTAACCAACTGCGCCATCCACTCATATAATGTAGAGCATACTCCTTCGTAAATCTGACAAGGTCTTAGTATTCAAATCAGCGACGGTGCTTCCTTAATCATCTTTAATGCGGATTCCTTTTTAGCAAAAATGGGATCTTTTTTCAACTAATCGGTCTGGATAAAATATTATACATTCGAGGTCAGTCTACCCCTTGCGCTAGATGTTTAAATTCCAAGCCGGTCCATCATTTACCTTTCTCCTTCATTGACTAAAACTTGATCCACAACCGCAGGCAATTTTCTGGTCGAGGTTTTCTTCGTCCGATGTTGATAGGGTTCTTACATAGTTCCGTCAGCCATTTGAAAGCAAATGCAATTGACTTGAAAAGGGTAAATTGAAAGATACCCTAATCAATTTTGTCCAAAGTCTGTATCACAGATTCCATACAAAATCTTTCTTTCCCAAGTTCAGCCAAAGAAATCACTTCGTTCCGTGATTACCATGTTCCTGATGGATAATGGTGGGAATTTTGTATCTGAAAGACCCTCCCAATGCCAGCGAGAAATGATTGATAGCGCTATGGGTTGGGTTTTGCGAAATACTCTTTGTTTTATTTAAAAAACTTTTGTCTTAATAGCTATCTTGCATGACGAAAAGTCGATGATGGGAATCCGTTTTAACAAAGCTTGCTTGTGGAATGCGGACAAAGTCATTCATCTTTGGATGATGTTACGAAACTCGTGTGCAGTTTGCGAATCGGATAAGTGTCTCATGTTCTTATGTCTCATCGTTTTCGACACCAGTTGGAAGGAGTTTTCTGTAAGCTCAGGCGGCTAAGTAAATCACTGGTTCAATTGATGAATTGTTCTCAAAAATAACAAGGTCACTTCTTTTGGAAGCGTTTGAAGTATAAATTGGACATAGTTTAACGTGGCGCCCTCTGAATAGACTTTACAGCAACCGCTTACAAGTGAACCAATGTATGCAAAGGCCCCTTTATCTAGGGGCATAAATGAGGACCCGGACCTCCAGGTTCAGGGGTTAAGCTTTTTCACCATTCGGAGACGATGGATCTACTGTTACGACACCAGCAAATGAAAAAAAGGACAACGATTTTCAATGAACTCACAGAGGCCCTGCTATAAAGCAGACATCCAGGAAGTGACGTGGGTTGGGTCGGACTAAAAAGGATGAAAAACTTCGACATATAATATGGGGATTGCTAAGAAGAGCGAAGGCAGTACTTATTCAAATGTGGGCTTTTTATTCGAGGCAGACTTCGGCAAAAAGTCTTAAGCTTTCAGATTGTAAGTGAACGCCTAATAACAATCTGCATCAAGGCGAAATTCGGAAACATCAGCATGATTTGCGCACACGCCCCTACAGAGGGTAAGGATGACAGCAGCAAGGATAACTTCTATGATCTATTAAAAAGAGTATACGATGAATGTCCCGGCTATGACACCAAGATAGTGCTAGGAGATTTTAACGCTAAGCTGTATTAAGAGAACATCTTTGCTAGAGTCATCGGTAAACACGTAAACACGGACACCACGTCCGAAAACGGACTCAGGCTGGTGGTTAATAATAATAATAATAATAATAATGGCGGCGCTACAGTCCGAGGTGGACCTGGGCCTAGTTTCTCTGCAACCACTCGTGTTGTGCGTGCTATTGTTCTCTCACGAGTGGAGGCTGATGTTTACTGCTTGAAATATCTGTGTAGCCATCAAGTGGTTTCCCAATTTGCTGATATTGAGAGAAAAAGGGAGTGAAGAAAGAACACCATGTTTTGACGTGGGAAAGCTACAATCGCAACAGACCGCTGGGTACTTTGCCGATAAAGTCACCCAGAAAACCTGTACCAGCAACAGAAGGTTTGGAAAGGTTGTCGAAAAGACATCAGAGACGCTGCAACTGATGTGCTGGTATTTACGACATCACCCAGGAAAAAAATTCCTGCTTTGACAAGTGTGCCGGAAAGCACATGCAGCAAAAAGCCTACAAGGCAACGTTACATCGAACAACGAAAGCAGTTCGTGAGCTCTACGAACAGAAACGAAGGGAAGAGACCCGGCTTCTCAAGAAGAAAAAAAGAGTACAAGAAGCGTGTAGTAGAGGGAATGGGCAGATGCTATGGCAGAATGCTGTCCGAAAGTTTAACCAGAGAATAGAAAGTTCGGACAGAAGCCTGTCAGGACGAGAATGGGTAACTTGTCTTCTACAAGTCCAGACGATACTGAGAATTTGAAAGAACAATTTCTCTAGACTGCTAAACGGCGATAAGAGCACAAATACCGCTGTCAGGCAGAATGGTTCATTCAACTTGGATAGAGAGTTCCGTCCCTCGACGTAAACGAAGTCAAGATAGCAATATCGAGCATATGTCCTTGCTGACATGAAGAATATGTCAACGGCTAACTTAGACCACTATGAGTTCATTCTGAGACTGAAGTCTAACAAAGTTGCTCGGACAGATGGTCTGGCTGCCGAAATCTTTAAAGCAGCTGAAGATGATCTGCCTTGACTCATGCAACAGTTCATCTGTAAGATATGGTCGGAGGAAAGCATGCCCGATGAGTGAAATCTCAATATCATTTGCCCAATCCACTGGAAAGGAGACCTCCTTGACTGCCCAAACTATAGAGGGATAAGTCTTCTAAACATCGCCTACCAGGTCTTCTCTGCCAATCTGTGTGAACGCCTGAAACCTTTCGTCACCAATCTGATAGATCCGTAGTGTGGTTTCAGGCCAGGGAAGTCTACCATCGCTCAAATCTACACATTGCGGCAGATCCTGGAGAAGACCTAAGATATGCAAATCGACACTCACCACCTATTCGTCGATTTCAAGACCGCATGTGTCAGTGTGCATAGAGACGAGCTATACAGCGCCCTGTCTAGTTTTGACATTACTGCCAAACTCGTCAGACTCAGCAGGATGACTATGAAGAACTCCCGCTGCTCCATCAAAGTCGGAAAAGAACTCACCGAGACCTTCAATGTCAAAAGAGGTTTACACAAGGCGCTGTCATGTGACTTTTTTAACATAATTTTTGAGAAGATCGTTACGATCTACCAGGAGTCCGTACAACTGCTGGCATTCGCGGATGATATTGACGAGCTTGGTTGAACACAGCGAGGCGTCAATGAGGCGTTCGCTGGTATTGAAACCGAAGCAGCAAATATCGGTCTGGCGATATGCCGTTGGAGAAAAGAAGCACAACATCAACGACTTGGCTAGAACGTCACAATGGGCAGCTATAACTTTGATGCAGTGAAAGGCTTCGTCTAACTCGGCTCAACAGTAAACAGTACAAACAACATCAGCACCGAGATCAAACGCAGAATTATTCATGCCAACCGCTGTTTCTTTGGGCTCAAGAGGCAATTAAGTATTAGAGCACTCTCTGGAAAGGCGAAGCTGACTTTGAATAAGACATTGATGATCCCCTTTATTCTGTACGCCGTAGAGGCATGGACAAAGTCGATAGCGAATGAAGAAGCTCTTGGTCTTTTCTGCGTGTGATCTTCAACCCTGGTGATTTGAGAAGAAGGTTCAACAACGAACTGTGTGAACTGTTACAATGACATGACTCCAGCCTGGCGTCTACGGATCCAATGCCCAAGGTGGCTAGACCACATTGAACGCATTCCAACTCAGCGTGGGCCAAAAAAGTTTTCGACTCTGCACCAGTGGTACAATGCAACAGAGGGCATCCACGATTGAGATGATACAGAGGGATCTCAATCAACTTGCAAAAGATCGTGGATAGACTTGTTGGTTAAGGTCCAGGTGACCCCGGTCAGTAGCGCCATATAAAGAAGAAAGAAGACAGACCACAAGCGTCAGAGTCCGAGTTCACCACATCGATGCTGCTACCTCGGCCTTTTTTTAGACGGCGGGGACTAATTGTCATTCCAATTTGCTAAGATCTTCCGTCTTGACAGAGGGGTTTAAGTCTGCAGAAATTTTTCTTAACAAGGACTGCAAGAGCCTATATTTAATTTGCCCTTGCTGACGACGACATAAGCAGTCGATTTTGGCAGATGGACTTGTTTCACTGCACAAACTATTGATTTTCCTGTTTGCAATTATGTAGTCACATTTGCAACAACCTTTTGCAACACTGCTACGGCCAGAAGTCAAATTGGCGTACTCTAGAAAAATCCCTCTGTGGAATACCCCGCAGAATAGATCATGAACTGATCATTTAAATGATCCTAGTTCAGCCCTAAGGCGTCCCTTCAACTGCCTCCTGCTTGCCTATGTCAAACCATCATAACGCCATCATTGCCAAGAAGTTGAATTCCTCCGTGTCCATTTAAGATTCTCACTCAAGCCCACAGACCACAGAATAGTCCAACAACACGACTTCCATTCATCCCATTAGTCACCGACCAAGCAGCAGTCCAGTAAAAGCCAAAAGTTCGTTCACGTTAATTACCATTCGTCAGCTGTCAGCGGAGCATAAGAAGGTCCGCTCCAAGCATAACAGAAGCCTCATCATTATCCCCCCAGAGAGTGACATATCGAGTTCACTTTTTTCCCCATCTTCTGCGGCATGCTGCTACCGTCTTGTGCTAACTGACAGAGTACATTCTAGATCCGTTCATGAGTCGGCGGCCGTTTAAGATTCACTTTCGACGCCAGTTAACGATCATCAACGAAACTGAAAGCGACTGGTTACCTTGAAACTTCGCGTTAGAGACTCGCTGGCTGTGTGTGGTAATTAATGACCTGACAGTGGATGGCTTTCATAGTCGTGGGATCTTTTTTACTGCTGTTCCCCGCGGGCGAAACGATGAAGAGTGAACTCGTCGTAAACGATTGTGTGTACGGCTTAAGTTCTTCACAAATTAAAAGGTACTTAGATCGGTGATTAGTGATGAACGATCTGTTATGCCCTGAATGCGAAGCACTTCAGTCAGGCATCGATGGGATTAGGAATTTTTGAACTTTGAATTTGGATGTGCATTGTGAAGGTCTGGTTTAGATTTGTGCGTTGACTTTTGGGCCTTCTTCATCAATGTGGCATGCTGATGATGTTGAATTGCACTCACAAGTGGTTTCATTTAGCAACTGACATGATGTTCGTTACCGACGCGAATGCCACTGTTTTTAAATCACCCTCTTTGTCAGAAGATGAGAGACTTGTTCCGAACACCGACTGATATCACGACCTCTTCCCGTAACTGGATTAATACTGCAAATATCTTGAGAACAACTGAGTCGAATTATAGCAAAAATTTGAAGGTCAAACGCTGCTGCAGAAAAAAACAACCAAACTCATTTACTCCGGACAAAACCAACCGAATAATGAAACAAAACCAAAGGAGGGGATCTTCATGCACATCATCAAGAATTTACAAAATTAACCTGTCTACCCGACCATCATTGAATTTATTATCCACTCAAGAAGTCCCAACACTTCTCAGCAATAAATCGTGGAGCAGTCAAGTGCCCTAACAGTCAAATATACCGGCAATGGACCATGTAAGGGTCTCACCTGCAATGCCCTGAAAGAGATTAAGCTGTGAACTCGGTCTTGTTGGGTGATTACTTGCGTACTTCACACTCAGGTCGGTACAAAGTGCATTTTAAGTGGGTTCTTGAAGTGAAGGCTGTTCACTATTATCAAAGCAATCAATTAATTCGTTAACCATGGAATTGTTGACAATCAGTTCCGGCATGCCCAAGCTGACTTAATGACGTTTGAGTCCGGGAACGCGCCGTTGTATTGGAAGCAAGTATTCATTAAGACATTTGAATAAGAACGTATATTAAGTTGAAATAACTAGGTCAGAAGTTCTTGCTTGGATGAAATTCTTATTTGAATGTTGAACGTGCTGTGAGTCTTTGAGAAATATTTTTTTTTTTCTGCTAAATGTTGGTGACTAGAGATGAATACTTATAGGGTGCGCCATCTGTTATGTCGGTACCTAAACATTGAATAACTTTGACATTTATCAACCGATTGACTTAAGTAGAAATGTCAATTCAGTACAATTTTAACCATGAATCACCGCACACCGAAATAGTGATGCTATACATTGAAAACAGTCGTTCGCTTGTGTTAACTCAAAGTGCATATCGTCGAAAATACAGTGCCCAACAAGGAGCTAGTCTAGAACAAGTCCCACCAGTCACGGTTGACGAGCTGCAGAATGCGTGCAGAAAAATTGGCGACAAAAAATTCCCTGGCCCGGACGGTATTTCCAATATAGCCATCAAAGCGGCCGTAGAGACGAGACCAGAGCTCTTTATGGCGACGATGCAAAGGTGCCTCGAAGAAGGAAACTTTCCTGACTGCTGGAAGCTACAACACCTGGTGCTTATACCCAAAGGCAATAAGCCGCCCGGAGAACCGTCAGCGTACCGTCCGATTTGCCTGCTGGACACCACGGGGAAAATCCTGGAGAGCATAATATATGGCAGGCTAATCGGCGTGGCTGAGGAGCGAGGAGCCCTATCCGAGCATCAGTACGGCTTCAGAAAATCGCGCTCTACCATTGACGCCATTAAGGAGGTGGTGGATACAGCAAGCGAAGCCATAGCGGGCTCAAGATGGAGGGGCGGCACGAAAAAATACTGCGCCGTGGTTACGCTGGACATCAAAAACGCGTTTAACTCGGCAAATTGGTCCTGCATCATGAGAGTACTAAATAGGATGAGTACACCGCAGTACTTGAGGAGGATAATCGTCAGCTATTTCACCAACAGACAACTCAGGTACCAGACTGACGAGGGTATTAAATACTACGACATCTCGGCAGGCGTCCCACAGGGTTCAGTTCTTGGACCCCTCCTGTGGAACCTAATGTACGACGGAGTACTGAGACTGACGCTGCCACATGGAGTCAAGATAATCGGCTTTGCCGACGACATCGCGGTTGTGACGGTGGCCAAGCACATCCACGAAGTGGAAACCGCCACAAGCGAAGCAATCGCCAGGATCAAAAATTGGCTGGAATCTTCCGACCTCGAACTAGCGGACCACAAGACAGAGGCTGTTCTAATAACCAGCCGAAAGATTGTGGAATACGCAAACTTCCGGGTTGGCTCCCAGCTAATTAGATCCAGGGATTCGCTGAAATACCTAGGAGTGATGCTCGACAACCGACTTAACTTCAAAAAGCACGTCGAATACTGCAGCAGAAAAGCGTCAAAGACGCAGACAGCACTTTCCGGTATGCTGCCGAACATCGGAGGACCCGGATACCCAAGAAGGATCTTGCTTTCCAGAGTGGTAAGTTCAATCCTTTTATATGCCGCGCCAGTCTGGGCGGGAGCTCTTTCGGTAAAGGAGACAGCAAAGAAGCTTTCGTCAGCATACAGGCTGTGCGCCATAAGAACAATCAGCGGCTTCCGAAC
The DNA here is from genome assembly GCA_930367185.1 of Myathropa florea. Classification (NCBI taxonomy): domain Eukaryota; kingdom Metazoa; phylum Arthropoda; class Insecta; order Diptera; family Syrphidae; genus Myathropa; species Myathropa florea. The sequence continues at coordinate 78,289,393 of OV884003.1, read as the reverse complement.
AATTTCGGATGAAGCAGCCTGTGTGATCGCGGGTATGGTCCCCATCGACATTCTCGCCAAAGAGATGCATAGGGTCTACCTAAGGCGAACGGCAAATCGCGCGGAAACTAGCGCAAGATGCCTGAAAAAGGAAGAAAGGGCAACATCTATGGCACTGTGGCAAGCCAGATGGGACACCACAACCAAAGGCAGATGGACCCATAAATTGATCCCCGCAATAGAAGCTTGGACGTCGAGAACACACGGAGACTGCAACTACCACCTCACGCAGTTCTTGTCGGGCCATGGAGACTACCGAAAATACCTCCACAGATTTGGTCACGACAGTTCACCCTCCTGTCCAGAATGCGCGGGCGAAGAGGAAGACGCAGAGCACGCAATATTCTACTGCAGACGCTTTGCCGCGGGGAGAACAAATTTACCAACTCCCGAATTCTTGGTTAGCCATATGTTAGATTCAACTGACAAATGGCTAGAGATTTGCTCCTTTATAACGAGCGTTCAGAACGAGCTAAGAAGGCTCGAAAGAGAAAGAAAATCCGAATTGGATAATATGGAGCCCATAGTGTGATATGCTAACCAGCCCCGCGAAGTAATATCTAACGGCAGTTCCGCGGGGAGAGTGGTTGAAGTGTGCAGGATGTGGGTTAGTACGTAGGCGTATTCCCGAAATCGAGTACTCGGGTTTGCGAATCGTGCATGCTGATAGCCCGGGCTATCAGTATCTTTCGAAGATTGCCACATCCTTGGACGCAACCAAAAAAAAAAAAAAAAAAAACAGTGCCTAATAAGCACCGTATGACAACACTATTCGTCGTTTGATGTCAAATTTTGTTGAGCACGGGGCAAGGATCGTTAACATGCCATTCATCAACGCCTAAGACGTTCCAATGAACTGGTTGCATCGGGAAGAGAGTGTTGCCTAGAACTGACATGTTTCATATCGTCACCGCGCTTAGCACTTTGGCGTCAGTGGAACCACCTCGCGGCACATTTTAAAGGATGATTTGCAATTGACTCAAAAAATATTGCAGACCGTCCACGTGCGTCGCTTGGAATATGGCCAAACAGGTGCTGGTTGACACTGAACCTGATTTTTGGAAGCAAATTTTGATGACCGACGAGGCCCATTTTTCACACTCTGGCGCCGTTAACAAGTAATTGACAAAGTAATTGCAGTATTTGGGGAACTCAGAATCCACATGCCGTTTTTTTTTTTTTTTTTTTTGGTTGCGTCCAAGGATGTGGCAATCTTCGAAAGATACTGATAGCCCGGGCTATCAGCATGCACGATTCGCAAACCCGAGTACTCGATTTCGGGAATACGCCTACGTACTAACCCACACCCTGCACACTTCAACCACTCTCCCCGCGGAACTGCCGTTAGGTATTACTTCGCGGGGCTGGTTAGCATATCACACTATGGGCTCCATATTATCCAATTCGGATTTTCTTTCTCTTTCGAGCCTTCTTAGCTCGTTCTGAACGCTCGTTATAAAGGAGCAAATCTCTAGCCATTTGTCGGTTGAATCTGACATATGGCTAACCAAGAGTTCGGGAGTTGGTAAATTTGTTCTCCCCGCGGCAAAGCGTCTGCAGTAGAATATTGCGTGCTCTGCGTCTTCCTCTTCGCCCGCGCATTCTGGACAGGAGGGTGAACTGTCGTGACCAAATCTGTGGAGGTATTTTCGGTAGTCTCCATGGCCCGACAAGAACTGCGTGAGGTGGTAGTTGCAGTCTCCGTGTGTTCTCGACGTCCAAGCTTCTATTGCGGGGATCAATTTATGGGTCCATCTGCCTTTGGTTGTGGTGTCCCATCTGGCTTGCCACAGTGCCATAGATGATGCCCTTTCTTCCTTTTTCAGGCATCTTGCGCTAGTTTCCGCGCGATTTGCCGTTCGCCTTAGGTAGACCCTATGCATCTCTTTGGCGAGAATGTCGATCGGGACCATACCCGCGATCACACAGGCTGCTTCGTCCGAAATTGTTCGGAAGCCGCTGATTGTTCTTATGGCGCACAGCCTGTATGCTGACGAAAGCTTCTTTGCTGTCTCCTTTACCGAAAGAGCTCCCGCCCAGACTGGCGCGGCATATAAAAGGATTGAACTTACCACTCTGGAAAGCAAGATCCTTCTTGGGTATCCGGGTCCTCCGATGTTCGGCAGCATACCGGAAAGTGCTGTCTGCGTCTTTGACGCTTTTCTGCTGCAGTATTCGACGTGCTTTTTGAAGTTAAGTCGGTTGTCGAGCATCACTCCTAGGTATTTCAGCGAATCCCTGGATCTAATTAGCTGGGAGCCAACCCGGAAGTTTGCGTATTCCACAATCTTTCGGCTGGTTATTAGAACAGCCTCTGTCTTGTGGTCCGCCAGTTCGAGGTCGGAGGATTCCAGCCAACTTTTGATCCTGGCGATTGCTTCGTTTGTGGCGGTTTCCACTTCGTGGATGTGCTTGGCCACCGTCACAACCGCGATGTCGTCGGCAAAGCCGATTGTCTTGACTCCATGTGGCAGCGTCAGTCTCAGTACTCCGTCGTACATTAGGTTCCACAGGAGGGGTCCAAGAACCGAACCCTGTGGGACGCCTGCCGAGACGTCGTAGTATTTAATACCCTCGTCAGTCTGGTACCTGAGTTGTCTGTTGGTTAAGTAGCTGACGATTATCCTCCTCAAGTACTTTGGTGTACTCATCCTGTTTAGTACTCTCATGATGCAGGACCAATTTGCCGAGTTAAACGCGTTTTTGATGTCCAGCGTAACCACGGCGCAGTATTTTTTCGTGCCGCCCCTCCATCTTGAGCCCGCTATGGCTTCGCTTGCTGTATCCACCACCTCCTTAATGGCGTCAATGGTAGAGCGCGATTTTCTGAAGCCGTACTGATACTCGGATAGGGCTCCTCGCTCCTCAGCCACGCCGATTAGCCTGCCATATATTATGCTCTCCAGGATTTTCCCCGTGGTGTCCAGCAGGCAAATCGGACGGTACGCTGACGGTTCTCCGGGCGGCTTATTGCCTTTGGGTATAAGCACCAGGTGTTGTAGCTTCCAGCAGTCAGGAAAGTTTCCTTCTTCGAGGCACCTTTGCATCGTCGCCATAAAGAGCTCTGGTCTCGTCTCGACGGCCGCTTTAATGGCTATATTGGGAATACCGTCCGGGCCAGGGGATTTTTTGTCGCCAATTTTTCTGCACGCATTCTGCAGCTCGTCAACCGTGACTGGTGGGACTTGTTCTAGACCAGCTCCTTGTGTGAGAACGAACGTTGTAGGAGGTTTACGGGGGAACAGGTGTCCTACTATTGTTCGGAGCATCAGTGGACAGGTTAGTTGAGGAGATCTACTGCCTTTCAGCTTCCTCATTACCATTTTATAGGCTCCCCCCCAGGGGTCTAAGTCTGCTTCGTTGCATAACGTTTTGAAGTAGTTTGCTTTGCTCTCCTTAATTGCCTTTTCCAGGTCGCGTCTTGCCAGCCTGAAGATGGCCAGTCGTTCCTGGAACTCTGGTCTACCTCTGGATCGCTGGGATCTACGACGTGCTTTAAGGCAAACTGTCCTGAGATCCTTGATCTTGTCGTTCCACCAGTAGCAGGGTTCCCCCCTTCTGCTAATAGACCTCTTGGGCATCGCCGCATCGCAAGCTGTTGATATTGCTTGGATCAGTTTACTCGCCATGTTTTCCGCTGATGTGGTGTTGGCTGGGAAGTCAGAGCTAAACGTTTCCTCAAACATATCTTTGTCGAATGCGGTGTCCTTCCACTTAGGCCCTGTTCGTTTGGGTCGCTGCCTGGGTTTGTAGCTACCAATGTTGAGTACAATCGCTTGGTGATCGCTGTGCGTGTATTCCTCGCTGACGCGCCATTTTATCTTGTGCAGCAGCGTGTTGCTTGCAAACGTTATATCTACTATGGAGCTCTTGCCTGCCTTGCGGAAAGTTTGTGCTGAACCGTTATTTAGTAGGCCAATCTCCAACGATGCGAATGCTTCGAGGAGGGCAACCCCCCTTGCATCGGTGAATCTGCTGCCCCATTCTGTAGCCCATGCATTGAAGTCGCCGGCAATGATGACCGGGTGTTTCCCCCGTGCGTCAGCTACTATATCATCTAGAAGCTTCACGTAGTCCCTGTATGATAGACTAGGGGGCGCATAGCAGCTATAAAAGTGGATACCATTTATCCGGGCAGACGCAACAAAGTCAGTTACGCTGTTGATGTTTTGGAAGGCGTGGTTTCCACAGGTCCATATTGCTGCTTTCTTCGCTGGGTCTTCTGTCCAGTTGCTGCCATCTAGGGATTTGTACGGCTCACTGATAAGGGCAACATCCGCTTTCTTTTCTTTAGACATTTGTGCCAAAAGGTCTTGTGCGGCCGCGCAGTGATTTAGGTTAATTTGTATAACCTTCATCATCATTACTTATTTGTGAGGGCCCTTCTGAAAACCGGACATTTTGCACTGCCGGCTACATGTCCTGCGTTGTCGGGGTTGGTGGTCTTGCACCAGAAACACTTCATCTCGTGTGAGCAGTTCTTTGCTATGTGGCCCTCTGTGCCACATCTTCTACACGTTTTGGAGCGGTCCTGCTCACTCTTACACTGACGTGCAGTGTGTCCGAAACCTAGACACCTAAAACACTTTGTTAGTGCCACATGCACATCCACATGCCGTAGGGCGCCGTAGCCGTGTGGGCTTGTGCGTCGACCCATACGCACTAGACTTTCACAGTCTAGGTTCAAATCGCAGCACAAGCAACAATTTTTCAAAATTGTTCGCGGCTCCACCTCTTTCGAGTCACTGACAATGCTCAAAGAGTATAACTGTCTAGAAAAAGCTTCTCAATCCCGCCGTTCGGAGCCGGCATTAAACTGTAAGTCCCCTCAATTCGTGAGAGAACAATAGCACGCACAAGACAATTGTTTCAGAACCTCCTCCGTGATAAGACAACATCCAGGCCTTGTTGTTCCTTAATTTTTTAACGACTTTAAGAAATTCGTTCAAGGTTACACTTTGGATTCTGAAGTTTTCAGGAATCGAGTCCGTATTATTATCGCTTTCAGTTAGATCTTGGGCATCGAATAGCTTAAAGGTCACCTCAAAAAAGTCGGCAAACAGATCCGCCTTCTCTTTGTCGCATTTGGCCCATTGGTTGTCGTTTTTCTCTAGAGGTGGTGATTGTTTTTGAGGTTTTCTGGAAGATTTTCTTATTCTGATTGCTTTCCAGAGTGAGTTTTTTTGGTTTTATATGCGGTTACACCTTCAAATAACGACGACGATTTCTGGTTTCAACATGATGGTGCACCATGCCACACTCCAAATCAAACAATGCAGTTTCTGCAACGAAAATTCCCTGGAAGTGTGCTGTAAAAAAATGGCGACATTGACTGGCAACTCAGATCTACAAATTTAACTCCTCTGGACTGCCTTTTGTGGGATTATTTGATAAGCAAAGCGTAGGCTATAAAAACTCCGGCCATTGACGAGCTCAAAGAAAACATTCGTGCCGTAATCATCGCTATTCTACACGAGGTGTTCGAAAAAATTAAGGAAATCGCAGCAAGAAGGACGCATTTTACTTTGGTCAAGGCGGCTATTTGATTGATGCTGGGTTCAAAAACTAATACAGATGAATTGTAAGGAACCAAATTAAATAAAAATATCTCATATATGGAAATTGGTTGGTATTTTTTTTAAGTTATTCAATATTCGCATACTGACGTAAAAGATGGCGCGCCCTGTACTAGTGCGTACCAGCTATATGCAAATTTTTGACTCTCACTGTAGCTTTGCCCTAGAATCTAACAAAAATTACCTCGTTCGTTTTTAAAACTCTCCATTCTTCTTCTTCTGATCGCGACTGGGGTGATAAAAGTCTGTTCTTGGTTAGAAGCTTATTTCTTAATTGCCTTGTAAGCCCAAAAACAGTGACTGGTAAAAGTGATCTTTCATTCTCCACTGGTCTTGTTGTTTTGAATTAACTGCGCAGCATAGTTAGGCAATTTTTCACTACTTTTAGGTTGAGTCTAAGACGTCGGTGTTGATACTTTTTTATTTTTTTTTATAAAAAACAAAACATTGTTATGTCTTTATTGTCGGTATACAACTGTAGATCTCCTCCACTCCAGAGGGTTTCGCCACGCAAAAGAGGAATGACCCACCAGGCAAATCTTAGCGCCTTCGTTCTAGAGAAGGAAAGAATATGAACCAATCTACCAGAAAATATGTCTAATATCGAACCGCAAGCTTCTTAGTTGATGGTGTTCAATAAATGAAAGGATAAGCCCCAAAAACAAATTGCCCACGCGACGCAGATTTTCCAAAGACTACTTAATCTACGACATACAAGATTTCAACAAGGCTTCTTACCGCCGATGTTGTCCATTTTCACAACGAACAGGTCTTATAGGTTGCCAATGAGCGATCCATTGTTATGTTTCCAATTAAATTGACGGCAATAATGTAAGTCCACAAAAGGGGAAAAAAATTAAATAACTGTACAATTCCCAAAATCGCGAAACTTGTTTCTGCAGCATAAGTACCAACAGCAACGAGTCAAATCATGTTTAGTAAATAATTGGTGAAATTATGATGACAAAACTGTCAAAAAAGATGACAGCCGACGTCAAGAGAAGGCATTATAAAGCCACCTTTGTGTCAGAGATACTTAATTGGAGACCTTGGGAAGAAATATCTTTTGTGCCTTAGTGCACAACGACGCAATACACGCTCGAAATGGAGTGGCTTTCAATTTCGTACGTGTACGTACACGATGAACTTTCCTTCTGTCATCATCAAGACGCTTGTCATCACCCGTCAAGTTGTATGCTGTTTTTGTTTGGTTGTGTTCTTCTTCAGTTAGTTGGTGATCACGTAACAATTTAGTAATTGGAGTCATTTGCATCTCGTCGAATGCGCTGTGTGAACCTGATTAAATTGAAGAGGGAGGAGTACTCGTAAATGCCAAGATTGTATACGGAGTCCCCTGAAAGTTGAGCTTCTTAAATGTGAAGGGATATAAATGAACTTATTAAATCTGGAAAAGTGCATGCAATGGGATGGTCACATCGCGTCTTTAGAATGATGATCAAGACAGGTGCGAACAGAAGTTCTGTGCATAAACAGAAGGAAATGGAGATTAAGGCGTCGTTGGGACTGTTAAGGCGGATTGAATGTTGGCTGGGTTAACCAGAAGCAGCGGTGGAAAAACTGTACAGCTATGGCGATGGATAATGATTGCTGTTAGACGAGGCCTCGAACTTTAGAAAATCAATTCGAACGTGAATAACATGTTATCTTTACTGAATGTTGAAGATGAGTTGATGGCAAATAACATCATTAGTGTGGTTGAATGTATTCTTGAGACACAAATTACCTTGCTTCGGGTGGTCATAAACTTAGGAAATTATTTAAGGAATAGTTCGGAATAGCGTTCCAAGTTTGTTTCCATTTTGCTTATTCTTGCCCAGAAATCAGCTGACCAGTCGTGAGCCAAGTCGAACTCCAACTATTTAAAAGAGAGTTTAATTTATGCATTATCATATTCTCACCATTGACAGTGCTATACTTCGTCTTGAAAGTACCTTTGCCTCTATGCCGTTAAGAGGAACTCAAAAGATCACAGTCTTGTTTTTACAAAATCTATAAAGTTTAACGTAAAAAGACTCTCTAGCCCCTAAAGATCGAATAAGTCTTGAATGAATGGCAACGATCGTTTTTATGAAACTGTTTAGAAAAACGTACCTCCATTTTCTATGATATTTACCAAAATCCTCACAAGAACAATTTAAAAAGTGACGAGTCAATGCGTCCTTTTATCCTTTCGATATTTCTTTGAGTTTTCTTTCGACTTCTACTGAGTTCGACGAGTTTGAAAATCATTGAGTATATCTTGAGAGGCCGTATATTACGTTCCTATCTAATAATAATAATAATAATGGCGGCGCTACAGTCCGAGGTGGACTTGGGCCTAGCTTCTCAGCAACCAACGTTCCTATCTATGTTGTCATATAATGTCAGTCAAGTTTTGTGAATCTTTTTAAGAAACAAACACCAAATACCAATACTCCCTCGTAGAGTAACACCATGGTGCACCATTTGGGCCGGAGCCATCTTTAAAAGACAACCCAAAAGCGTACCTAGCTTTATTCAATTGCGTACCCCAAATTTGTTAAAGTTCCTCTCCACTTGGGCAGACGTTGCCCACCTCTGTTGCGCTGTCCCAAAGGCTCAGAGTCGAAGATTCTCCAGCCCGGAGCCAAATTGTCCATTCGCCCTCCATGGTCTAGCCATCTTAGGCGTTGGATCCGTAGACGCCTGGCTAGACTCATGTCGCTGTACAGCCCATATAGTTCGTGGTTGAACCTTCTCCTCCAAATGCCATCAACGCAAACAGGACCAAAGACCGCGCGCACTTTTCTCTCGAAAGGACCAAGAATCTGTTCATCCGTTTGGGATATTGTCCATGCCTCTGCGCCGTAAATCAGGACTGGGATGATCAAGGTCTTCTATAGAGCCATCTTGGTCGTTCGAGAGAGAGGGCTCTCCTACTCAATTGTCTTTTAAAACCAAAAAAAAAAGGTTGGTAAAAGTTATTCTGCGTTTTGATCTCGGCAATGATGTCAGTACTTTCTACCACGGAGACTAGGTAGACGAAGTCCTTCAATTTCCCGAAGTTATAGCTGGGTATTGTGAATTTCTGGCAAAGTTGTCTATGTTGTGCGTCCATTTTCGAAGAAAGCATAAACTGCGTTTTGTCCTCGTTCACCGTCAGACCCATTTAAGCCGCTTCGCATCATCGACGGCTCGCTGAGTTCGATCAATCACGTCAAAGTCGTCCGCGAATGCAAGCAGACCAGACTTTTGGCAGAGCCTGCCTCTTTTGTTGGCCAGTGAGCTTTGCACGATCTTCTCAAGGACGATGTTAAAGAAATCACATGACAGCTCGTCGCCTTGTCTAAAGTCTTTTTTGACATCGAAAGTCTCGGTGAGTTCATTACCGACATTGATGGAGCAACGAGAGTTCTCCATCGTAATGCTGCTCAGTCTGACCAGTTTCGCAGGAATATCAAAACTATACATGGTGCTGTGTAGCTCTACTCTATTCATGCTGTCATAAGCAGCCTTGAAACGGACGAATAGGTGTCGATTGCATTTCTTGAGTCCTTTCCATGTTCTGCCGTAGCGTGAAGATCTGGTCTACTGTGGACTCTCCTGGCCTGAAACCACACTGATAAGGTCAGTTTAGGCTTTGGACGAATGGTTTCAAGCGTTCACACGAAACTGCAAGGTATCCTTTCTTGTGGATCGGGCAAACTGAGATTGCAATTACGGGGTATGCTTTCCACAGGCTATATCCGGCTATACAGATGAGCTATTCCATGCGCCCAACCAGATCATCTCCAGCTGCTTTAAACATTTCAGCAGGCAGACAATCTACCCCAGCAGATTTTTTAATCTTCAGTCTTGATATTGCTATCTTAACTTCATCTGGATCGGAGGGACAGAACTCTCGTCTATCGATAAGTGGAGCATTCTACCTGACAGCAGTATTTGTGTTTTCATCGCCGTTTAACAGTCAGAAATGATTCCTTTGAATTGTCTGTATTGATTGTGACTGTATTAAAAATTGTCCATCCTCGTCCCGGCATGCTTCTACATGCATATATCTTATTGAAAATTACAGTCGCCTCCCTCTAAGTCGAATTTTCACGGGATATCAAAATAAGTTCAAGTTAGAGGAAGTTCGACTTAGAGGGAGGCGACTGTATTTCACCCTCTGGCAAAACTTCCTGCCACAGCAGCTTTCTATCTTCTCACCCTTTTCGTGCTCTTTCTTTTTCTTCCTGAGAACCTGGGTCACTTTCTTTCGTTTCTGTTCGCAGAGACCGCGACATCATTGAGTCATATATATACACACTCAGCCAGCTGAACAACGCAAAAGGTATAAGGTGCCGTACACAAATGGAGAAGGACACACCAACTTGGCGTGCGCAGTTGGAGGCAGTTGGCGAAAAAAGGTTCTATCTGCGGGGCAGATCCACCTCAGACTGTGCATCAGATATTTATATTGACCAACACACCATTCTCTAATGTCCTATCCCTCTTTATCAGCCTTTCTTTCCGCCCTTCTTTTCTTGTTTTCTGACTGAGAGCAGCTGCCCATAAATATCTAGTTATTTCCTTTATTTTCCCACGAAATATGGCTATAAATTTATGTTAAAAAAACAGTTGTTCGGTGTCATATCACGCATAACGATAACCTTCGAGTTTTGCAAGTCTGACACAAAAAATTCCCTCACAAGGTCAATCATAATAGGATGGTGTGCTACAGCCGATTGCTTTCAATTTTTCTATAAAACAGTTATTATACTCTTTACTGCGCCAGAAATGCACATGTTTCAAAACAATATTTCTAAACACCGAACTTCTTCATTTGACCTTTTACAGTTCGAAAGAGATACATACACCAACATGTAACTACCATGCCATTAAAAATTCACCATTTTTTCTCCGATTTCAGCCCGACTGAGGGAAAAATGTCCAATTAGTCGGACCTGGCTCCGCGCATGGCAAATGGTAATAACTGAAATAATTGACTTTTGAGCGCTTGCCATCTTCGTCACGAATTTTTATTAAAATTTCCTATCATCCGTACGGTGCAGTATGCAATTAGAGCCAAAGATTTAAATGGCATGGATTCAAGGTGATTTGCACATGGTGGGTGTAGGAGCAACATATGAACTGTTCATACGCTAAATTGTTAATTGATGGACTCCATAGATTTGCTCTGTTGTTGGTTTTAGAAGAACTGTCAGTTTTAATTTAGAGGACAAATTTTCACCTAAAGGCCCAACTATAATAGGCATGACAGAACATGAGTGAATGTCAAGCGCGTAAGGGTGAGTGAGCGAATACACACTCCCCCACGTTCACAAACGTTTCGGAACATTTCGTTACGCACATGCTAATTTAGCAGGTGGGACACAAACAAACAAATGTTTCGCTAAGCATGAGCTAGTACCCTCTGAACCACACCGTGCATATTCGAATTTGGCAAATTGCACACAAACACACAGAACTCCCAAAATGGCAGATTTTTTAACATTTTGCAATTGAAACACGAGAAGATATTCTGACAGATAGCTATGCATGCGCAGTTCATTATGCCTATGCGTATGTTTTGCACAAACATGACGGAACATTTCGTTAAAATTTGACACTAGCTCATGTTCGCTCATGCCTATTATAGTTGGTTGGGTAGATCAATGGACATCCTATGCATCCTGGATTAAGCCAATCCAGTCAAGGTACAAAAACGCCTACGACGGAATGAATCCACTTCGGCGAGCGTTCTCATGATATGCTTCATTAGTAACCTCCAAATGGCTCGTGCAACCTGCATTCGAATCAGCTTAATAATAAAATTATCTACCGTCTTCACGTTTGCTTCATTATACAAGAACTCGTTGGAATAGAATTTTTTGTACTCAGATGTTCTGTACTTCTTGAGACAAGCCCGGAGACATTGCCTCTCGAACAGCCTCATCTTTTCTATCTGGGAAGGACTCACGTTGGACCACACTGGACAACCGTACGCCATGACTGGCCGGATGAGGGCCATGTAGCAGATTGCCTTCACCCTGGTATCAAGTTGGCTGCTATAAAACAACCCTCCTGCCATAGCAAAGGCCTTCCTAGCTTTCGTCAGAGCAGTAGCTTTATGTCTGTCGAAATATAGATACTGATCCAGCCAAATGCCTAGATACCTTACTACACTTTTCTCTCCTAATGGCTTCCCTTGCTGGTCAATTATGCCGAACTTGCGCCAGTTTTTTTTCGTGTCCCTTGAAGCCTTTTATAACGGAGTACGGTAAAAAATGATTTCACACTTCTGATTTTCAACTTCCAGTCGTCGCAAAATCGCTGAATTTTCTCGAAGTCACGTTGCAGAAGGATATTGATGATCTCAACCTTCGGCGCTGTCCTGTACGCCACCAAGTCATCGGCGTATGCGATCAAGATCCAATCAATTTTCAATTGGAGCCAATCTGTTCACTGGTGAAAATAGTGAAGAGGATAGGTGAGTTAACTGCACCCTGCTGGAGCCCATTTTTTATGTGGAAAACTTTGGAAGAAGTCATGTTGCCACTTTTAACAACAAAACTTCTACCTGGTATCATGTCATAAATCGTGTAAAGCAGTGACTTGCTTAGTTTTATTTTCAAACTACATTCCTACATACATTTGCAAAATAACCCATCATTCAAATGGTCGTCTGGGGTTCGCTGGCAGTGCTTCAAGCGGTTGGTCCAATTTTTGATGACTCGGTCCAATATGTGCGGCGTTATTCTGGCAATTGGGTCTCGAATGTTTGCCTCATCCTAAGTGGTTGGCTCAGTAGCGTAGACTAAAGACTTGACTTAGCTCCAGAGAAAATAATCAAGTATCATGATCGTTACATGATAGCGACAGCCAATTGATAATCCCTCGCCGATTACCCAGTCCCAAAATTTCTCCTTCACAACTTCGCGCGTTGCGTCGCTTGTATGTCATGTAACGCCGCGCCATTTTATTGGAACCACAGCTCGCATATATCGATGTTATCTTGTTCTGGCCACAGAAAGTCGCTTAACATCGCTCCATACCTGAGATAATTGACGATAGCGGTGGCCCTTTCTTTATTCCGAAGGAAATAATGTCCGATGATGCCACCAAGTCATAAACCGCACCAAAAAGTAAATCTTTGTGGATGCACTGATGCTTGGTCGAACACTTGTGGATTGTGTTCTCTCCAATAACGGTAATCCTGCTTTTTGACATAATCGCCGACCCGAAAACAGACTAAATCCGAGAGATCTCTACGTTCTTTTTTTCCAAAAGTCTGATCTCCGTCCAACATTTTCAGCGCCCAATTAGCGAACTCTCTGCATTGTCTATAGTCGGCTGACTTCAATTCTCGCGTCAACATGATCTTATATGGATGTAGGCCCAAATCCAACTGCAAAATACTCCGAGTTGACTCTCTGGTGATGCCCAATTCAGCTGATCGGCGCCAAATCGACATTTCTGTATCTTTTTCGATACTGGCCCCTACGGCGGGTTTTTTTTTTTTATTTCTCACCAATCTCTATCTGGTTGTTGGTTTAAGATCCAAAAGAGTGTACCCACGCTCAAACTTTTCCACGGTGCGACGACTTGCTTGCACACTGACGCCATGATGACAACCGACGTCACAACCAGAAATCAGCTACATAGAGATACTCAACTCTTTCCCTTCTACCCTCATGACGTCATCTGACAGCGTTTTTTATAACATTTTTTCGTACAGTATCCGTGAATACCTGTGATTTATTTTGAGCAGCTGATTGACTTCCCCTCCAAACAAATTCATGCAAAACATGCATTCTTTATCTACGGGAAGAAATCGATCAGTGGGTTGGGCATACCCCCACTCTCCTTTTTTTCCAAACGCTATCACAAATCCTTTGCAATACGTTCACCACGAAAAGAAGGGGAAGTTAAACGAAAATGTTAGTGTTCAGTGGGAGCACTCATTTTACATGAATAATTGCGACTGGAAGGACTATTGGAAGCTATTAATTATTGGTTATCATGGATTTACGATAATTTTAAATTAAACTTTAAATTATTATTTTATGAAATATATGGAACATAGCTTTGATATATTTTTTATTTATTTCAATTTCATTGGAAATAATGAAACAATCAGAGTGATAAGAGAAAATGTATAAGAGTACTTATTGACGTTGAGCCTGAGAATCAAATAAAATAGTCAATGAAATTTAAATGCATCATTGAAATACTGAAATGACCGAAAATTCTCCTTGTGGTCTTCAAATTTAAATAAAAAACTCTTTTGTTTTTTCAAAATGTTCCTTTGTTAAACGTTAATATTGAAGTTCAGAACAGTTTTTTTTTAGTTTTTGAACTCCATTGATTTTTGTATTTAATTTAATTTTATTATTTGTTCGTAATAATGCATTAATCTTTCATAACATCCTTAAAAAATATTGTATTTCCAACATTTGCACATTTTCCTTTGTTTAGGAATTCAAAGGCAATATTCACAAATAACTACGGATGAAATTAAATATGTATGAATCTATTTAAGTGTATGTAGTTGTGTATACAACTTGTATTTTTACTGTATTTTACTTTTGCAACCGTGTTTCTTTGATTTTAAGAATTAATTTTGCCATTTATATACAACATTGCAGTGTAAATTTGAATAAATACGGAGTGATAATTATGAGATATCATCTTATACAATTGAATAGTATTCCAATATACAACATATACAGTTTTTAGTACCAATATATTAAGCAAAATTTTTACAACAATATCCAACGTTTTTTTAATATATGAAAAATGTTCGGCCTCATGAACACAACCAGTGCATTATTCCAGTAGTGGGCAAATTCGACAAAAAATGACACTATCGTGGGCAAATGTCCACCATTTTCGTGGGCAAATGTCCAAGGATAACGGGAGTTCGTTAAACTCTGTGGAAGTGTGCGTAAAAATTTGGCAGTGTGCGTAAAAATAAGGCGGTATGCGTGAGTTTAACGAAAATATTGGAAAATCTGGAAAAATATTGGAAATGGACGGTGATAGGCGAGACGAAAAAAGCTCGAGAGTTGAGTATCTTTATGTAGCTGATTTCTGGTCACAACTAAATAAACGTTGCGTATTTAGAACTGAGCCGGAATTTGGATAACATTTTTGAATAATTTCCTCACGTGTGCATGATTAAATGCCAAACTTTCCTAAATATGACAGCTGGATGTCGTTGATAGCTTTGACAGTTGCTGCAACATAACAATTGAAAAAACGATCATTCCTTTTTGGTCGCCCTTCACCAAACGCTATTCAAAACCTTCACTGTCATCGTTTTCACAAAGACTCTCAGCTATCCAAATAGGATGGACATTTATTCACCTCTAATTGACGCAATCAGTCGAACAATGTCAGTAATTGAGTCTCACATTAGAACCAAACAAGGTCGCGCGTCTTTCGGTCGCATGCGATCTCCCACCAAGCTCCGCAATGATCATCTGAACTTTAAAAGAATCGTATTAACACTTGAAACATTCAACTCATTACGGATTCACTACACTTCCACTTGGATCAGCATCGACTGCAGCTCTCCACATCCTACTCCTGAGTGGGTAAAGGTGAGCCAGTAGTTGCACCTACCCATAGCAATGTTGCCTCTAACCAGACATATGCCAAAGATTCCATTCATCTCACGCGCAAATGCCATCAGCCGGATTCGAGCCGAAGCGGGCATCTTACGACGGCCTGAAAATCAGGTTTCTAAACGCGGATTATGGCTGGTGGATCCATGATTAATATGCGATTGCGAAACCCCATTACGAACGCTGGCAGTGGGACTCACTGGCGCATGTGTTTTGATGCGGTAAAGTTGTAATTAACATCGAAGAGCAAATTAGTTTGCGCTTACGGACTGAAACTGAAGTTGCCAGTGGGGGAGCGTACATAGGAAGGAAATTACCTTCTCACGTTTGTCTGTCATATTTGGACAGCGGAGTGACTCTGCGAAATGAATGAATGTCTCAAGTTGTGATATAATGCATCTGGAGGCGTGAATAGATGAGAAAATTGCATGCTTCCAGCGTATCGCTTGTGTTTTCGGACGTGCATGAAATGGAATGTGAACTATTCAACGTTCACAGAGAAGGGGTAGCTGACATTGAAACAACTGAAGACGTTTCATTGATAAATGGTTCTTCAATCCATGCCGGCCAAACTAAAAGTAGGAGACGTTGTAAATATTATCAGAAAACTGTCAGACACCGCTACCGAATGCAGAACTGATTGATTTTCAAAAAATGGTTTATGAGCAAATAAAGGGTCTTCCAATAGGGACTTCCGAACTTTTACAGTTGATATTGGCCATATTGTTGAAGCCACATTTGTCAAATTGGTCGTCTTTTATTCAGTCTGTTGTACCAAATCACCATGGGTGGACATGGCGGTCCACAACTTGTGCGAATGATAAAATTGTTTCATTAAAATAGGTGTTTTGTTCGGGCAACGTTCCGCGCGCATAGCCCACTTTACGGTCGCCACAATCGTCCTGCCGAAAGTATTATTCGCAGTGTTGTGGATAAATTTAAGTCCAATGGTTCCGTAAACGATTAACCAACACCCGTAAGTAGACGAATCGCAGGATCTGCCAGAAACATCTTCGCTGTCCGTGAGAGTGTGCAGAGAATCCGAGGCAGTCGATTTCGCGTCGCTCGCTAGGCTCGATCTATCGGAGACCACAACGAGCGTCGTGACTTGGACATTCACCCATACAAAATTTAACTGACCCAGAAGCTGAAGGTCATCAACCATAGACAACGACGTGTGTTCGCTGAGTGAATTCTGAAGCAGTTGGAAACTGACCCTAATTTTCATCGAAAAATCATACACACATGAGATCCAAGAGTATACAATGCATCTCGAGAAAATCACTGTTTTGGTGTGGAGCATTTCTTTGAGAACGACGTTGGCAAAGTCATCATCGTCAACGACGAGCGCTATAGGTCGATGATTACCAATTTCTTTTAGCCTGAATTGGGTGATATATATATACACGAACGAGATGTGGTTTTAAAGAGAGGGCGCGGTGTTACTTGCCTTGCAGCTCACGCCACATTGGAAATTCAGCAGGAGCGATTCTAGGGCATGGTCATCTCACGTGGAGGGGATGTGAACAGTCCATCGAGATCGTGCGATTTGACGAGATGAGCTGAGACTTTTCTCTGTGGGATTTTCTGAAGTCGCAGGTCTATGCGAATAAGCCACAAACCACAACGCCCCTTCGTGCCAATATAACGCATACCATCGGTTAAGTTTGCCTTATTTATGCACCAGAATCGTGGAAATTTTGACGGATCGGCTTTTACTCGACAGCATACACTTTGTCTTCTCCTAATTTACACTAAGGCCAGCTTGTTTCCCTTGTTCTTCATTCGCCGTTAATGCTTCTCCTACGGCTCGCTGGGAACGCACAATAATGTTGATGTTATCTGCTTAACCCAGCAGCTGGACCGATTTTAGAAGATACAGCGCATCTCATTTTGCACGATGCGTCGCATATTTTTTTAGCGCGCCTCAACATAATTGCAGCAATTTTTCCTGGACCCCGAATTTTGCCATCGCATCGAATGGTTCCTGGCGATGAAGGCTCTCGTATGCGGCCCAAAAATCTATGAGGAGGTGATGCGTATCGTTTTGAAAATCGCTGGATTGTGCGTTTGTGAAAATTTGCTCTATAGTAGATTTATCGGGCTGGTACGTGCCGATTAGTGCGGTGAAAAAGCGCTTTAGACGTTCACACTGGATAGAATCTTATAGGCGAGATTGAATAGGTTTATACCTATATAGCTGTTGCATGAGGTAGAATCGCCCTTTTTGTGAATGGAGCATGTGGAGCTGATATTCCAGTCGTCAGGCATACGTTTTCCCAAATTCTAAAGATGATCTGGTGCATGTTCCGTAGCAGAACATCGCCGCCAGCCTTGAAGAGCTCTGATGGCAAACCATCTGAGTCTGCGGCTTTGCTGGTCTTCGGCTTTTTGATAACTCGCCCACTTCCTCGCCTAAACTAAAAAATGGTAGATAAGCATTATTTGTTAAACAAGAGGCCACGGAAATACGTGAAAATAAAAGAAAGCAAAACTACTCATGTCATCGGGCAAATATTATAAGCGACATAATGGAATGAGCACTGTCTTCCAATACCTACTGAGCACTTGAGGGGCTTTGCATAAACTCAGTCAGACAGCTATACTAGTACTCATTAGGAGATATGGAGTCCATAGTATCGGTTTTTTGCGGTAATATCCTACAGAAAACTTGACTGGAACCCCATTCCCGAAGAACGCACTAAAGATATCTTATAGACGTAAGTCAGTTTGTAGATTGTTGATATTCTTGAGATGGGAGGGCGTGTGGAATCTTTTCATCGAAGGCAAAAGTTTCTTCTTCTCCTGCTTTCTTCTAGCCCTATACACTTCTTGCGCTGCCCTGATGTTTCACTGCAGCACTCTTTTGTGTGCCAGACATTGAGTTCCAAATACGCAACATGAATTTCGTCGTGGTGTAGGTCGTCATCATGGCTTCAGTGTGCAAGCAATTCGTCGCACCGTGGAATAGGTTGAGCGTGAGTACACTCTTTTGGATCTTGCGCCTCTAGTCAGACAGAGATTGGTGCAAAATTAAAGAAACATGGCTGCCGTAGCGACCAGTATCGAAGAAGAACAAGAAATGTCGTTTCCGCGTCGATCAGCTGAATTAGGTTTCAACAGAGTCATCCAGCTTATTTTGCGGTTGGATTTGGGCCTACATCCATATAAGATTGTGCTGAAGCAAGAATTGAAGTCGGACGACAAAAGACAACTCCGTGAGTTTGTTGGCCGGAGAGCCGGCTTTTGGCCACAAGTTTTCGACCAAGCATAAATGCATCCACAGAGATTGACTGCTTGGTGCGGTATGTGTACATGGCGGTATCATGGGACCTTATTTCTTTCGAAATGAGGAAGGATACACCGTTAACGTCAATGGTCTCAGGTATAGACCGATGTTGACTGACTATCTGTAGTCAGAGCTCTATGACATCGGTGTGGCAAAAACAAGATGGTGCTATATTCCATACACAACGCTCGAAGTTGTGAAGGGTCATTTCGATTGGGTCATTTCACGGCGAGCTTTCATCAATAGGTCGCGGTCGCCGCGATCATTCGACTTGACACCACTTGATTACTTTATCTGGGGCTACGTCAACATTTGAATTGGACCGACCACTTTAAGCACTAGTAGCGAAATCGAGGCGACCATTTAGATGATGTGCTATGTAATAGCATGAACATAGCTTCAAAATAAATGTATACATCACACCGTTGTTGTCTTATTTAAATTTCTTTCCTATCGTTCTTATCAGGTCACCCTGTACCAGCTTCAGCGCAAAAGTCAGTCAGATGAATCAAATAAAACACGTGAAATATGTATTAACTTAAATTATTAAATCATTTGTTTGCAAACTAGAACACACACATAAGAAGGAATACTTGGAATCATAAAAAAAATAACGTTCACTCAGTCCGATTTCAATTTAGCTGCAGTCTTCAACTTCTTTATCAGTGACAACGAACTTGTCACCGGGACCATGATTGGCAAAAATAGTGGAATGTAAATGGCGTACCTAGAAGAAGCTCAGTTTATCCACCAATTTTCAGACATATTTCAATCAACTTACTTTTGTTCATCAGGGAAGTACAGCTGCGCCAAAAGGCTTGAGTCGAAGAACGCCTTCTCCGATGAAGCAAACGCGATCTTGGCGTGCTCTGATGCTTTCAGCAGATCGCCCGACTCAAGATACTCCTTCGCCAGAAGGATTTTGTTGTAGGCCTGGTTGATTGACAGTCCGACATCGTCGTTGATTACAATGTAGCTTATGTCATCTGAAATTGAGGTTATGGAAGGTGCTGATATTTTTCGTGGAAGTACCTACCGACTAACTGGATCAAACTCTGCAGCGTGTGGGTGGAGGTCACTATGCGGTTAACAACGGTCCTTCGAATAAACGAGTCGTATTCCCATGTCCGTGGGTTAATTTGGTCAATGTCACCTGCTTTTACGTCGGGTTGGTTGACCTGGAAAAAAGTCAAAAAAACAAAAGGACATCAACATTTTACTGAATCACAAGACTTGATGAAGTATGGTTTTTGGCATATATACAGGTTTCGGGGAGTTTCGAGTAAGACCACCGAGTTGGGTCCCTTTTTGTCCGTTTTCCACTCTTCGGACGTCTCCACAGTTCTTCTCTGACCTTTTTTGTTTTTTTCGAAGTTTTTGAAACACCAAACTGTAGCTCTGAGTGCTACAAATCTGCTCCATTGTACGGCCAGGTAGCGACTTACTCCAGTGCCGTTAATTTGATCCCAACGGCAAATGGTGACTGGACCAGATTCGATTTCACTGGGATTCGAACCTAGGACCCCGCTACCTTGGAGCAGGCACTTAACCAACCAATGGTAACATTTGGCGTTGGGATCAAATTAACTGCACTGGAGTAGGTCGCCAGTACAATGGACCAGTTTTGAGTCTGAGTGCTCCAGTAGTACTTCGAAAAGAAAATGCAAACAATGGTGCCAACGCGGAAATAAAACGAAGGAGTACTCTTGCCAATCGCGGTGTCCTTGGGCTTAGAAGGCAACTGAGGAATAAAGCTTTCTCGCGAAGAACCAAGATATATCTACAGAATTTGACAGTCTCAGTCCTACAGTATTGCGCAGATACATGGACACTATTCCAAGCTTGGTCGCTTCGAGAGGAAGGTCCTTCGGATTATCCTAGATCCCGGATAGTTCTTGGAGAAAGAGACTGAATGGCAAAACTGGAGGTATGTTCATTGAGGCCAAGGTCCACCCCGAACTGTAGCACCAGTCGAAGAAGAAGTTCCTTGTATTCTGTTAGAAACGGACGTGGTGTCATCTTAAACTTATGCAAATTGACTCACAGTCGACTTTAAGACATTAATTAAAATGTAAGGCAATCACTGGAAAACTCAGATCATTCATCAGTTCGTTTGCTACGTCTTCCCGGACCAATTGCTCACTCACCTCTACATGAATATCCAGCAGCTTGTGGAGCTGATACAGCATAATCTGCATCACATCATTCGTGTTGATGTAGAAGCTGACTTTCTCCAGGTTCTCATTGTAGGCCAAGCAAACCTCTTCAGGTGGATTGAAAATGGTAACACCACCCCATTTCGGTGAAATGAACGAGTCAACCTTATTCCGCGTGGCCATCTCGTTCCCCTTGTAGATGTGCACCGGAGCTATGTCACAAGGAGGGACATAAACGACCATATTGATCACAGCGTTGTCGGCTATACTCGCCCCGAGGTTCTTCTCAATCGATGTGATGATGTGTGGCATGGCTGTGTCCGGCAGGGCATGGTGACGACCAAGCTTGCTGGCGTCACGGATTTGCCGAAGATTACCATCAAATGGCACCTGATACTTCCACTGGGTCTTCAGTGTGAAATTCGACACTTCGCTGACTGTGTTCAGGAAGGGCTCAATGTAGGCTGCAAGATTGAAACTTTCGTGAGCGTTTGCATTTTGAGTTGAACCGGAAGACCTACTTTTGGTTGCCAGCTGGATGTTCCATTTAATGTCCATGATTTCCGGTCGGGGGTTGAGGATGGATATGATTACATCGTACTGCAGCTGTGGCGGGGAGCTCTTGATTGTGGGGCGCCTATCGTCCTCCTCTTCAACGAGAAGCGACCGAATTCGATGTGTTTGCAGGATGTACAAATTCAGAACTTTTGCGATCTTCAATGCACCTTCAGGAGAAACCTTGTCTAAGAACTGTTGCTGTTGCGAGCATTGCTAACTTACTGGTGTCGGGTTTGATGAGAGCCGACCGATCCGCAGTGAGCAGGATATCCTCTTGTAGTTTTGGCCACTCCAAGAACAAGAAATCTCCACACTTGACTGGATTGTGTCTCAGGACAGTTGCTTCTAAGGCGGCTGGGGTTTTTGCTTTGTCCACTGCCTTAAAATGTGGGATTTGCTCGAACGTCATACTCCACAAATCTAGAAAGTAGATGTGGTGGGTGGGTTGTGCTACATGTCAAAAGTGCAATCTACCGTGATCCTTAAACGCCTCAGTTAGTTCTTGAATAAGAAGTGCCGATCGTTCGGGTTTGAACGTGAAAATGCCAACAACTACCTTCAGTCGGAGTGATGATTCACTCAGTTCTCGGATGTCTGTGTAGGGGAGACTTACTCTGAAACAGAGAGAGGTTATGTTTGTAGAACCCTTGGGAGTGTGTTGCTACTATTGATGTACCTGTACACTTCTGTTGTCTTCCACCACATTGGTATGCCGATTAAGAGGACCACAACCATGAATGCGATTGATGCATACATTCGATATTTTTCTGAAAAGAGGGAAAAGGAAATGATTTGTTCGATTAATTGGTTCTGCGAACAATCAAAAGTCGTGCAGTATTCAAAACACAAGTGCAGAAGAAAGGAGATATGTCCGCTGCTTCGAAATTTCAAGTGCGACAAAAGTAAGGCAAGACGTTAACGCTTGCATCGAGTACACATTCATCCACATTCTTATCTGATGATCTTCAATAAAAAATGGTGGCGCTACACTCCGAGGTGGACTTGGGTCTAGCTTCTCAACTGATCTCATGATGATATTCGGTTTGCTTTGATTGTCGTGAAAATACAATTAAAAAGTAAATCAGTGTCGTCGAGCCTTGGATCAGTTTGGAATGAACCACGATCTGTAAGATGAACACAATTGCGTCGAAAAAGTTTGTGTACACTAACTACGATGGTTTGGGCATTTAGGGCTTTCTGGTTGTGTGTGTGGAGTGAGAGTGTTGAATTGAATTGATTGATATTATCAGCAGGTCTGCGCCTGGAACGTGATAATGGAGAACTATCACGAACCCGTTCCTCAATCGTTTCATTTCGCCGTTTGCCGACTGATTAGTATCCTCAAGGTTGCGTCTAAGATTTCCTCTGCCGTTTTATGTGAACGGCTGAAACCGATCATCAACAATCCGATTTGTCCGTATTAGAGTGATTTCAGGCCAAGGAACTCAACAATAGATCAGTTTTTTATCCTACAGCAGGTCCTGAAAAATACCGAAGAAATTCAGATAGAACCACATCATCAATTCGTCCATTTAAAGGCTGCATATAACAGCGTCTATGGAGACGAGCTATGCATCGCCAGAACCGAAAGTCATTGTCCTATTTCTTTTTGCTGGTGTTGTCAACAGTAAATCTGTCCATATCGGAGGCAGGTTGTTTTTTCTGAAATCTTTAGTTTTTTTACGTGATGAAGAAGTTAACCCCACGCACAACCTCCAACTGGGAGGACAGGTCCATTTGTTTAGCCCCCGGACAAAGGAGTCCGGAAGGATCCGGAGTCGGTAGCCTCTTGTAGACTGTAAGCGCCGCCGTTGACCCTAAAAGAAGGGCTCATCCGCCGCCATCTCTATTCCAGGGTCCCGAAAACAGGTAGCTCCTGTTGACTGTAGTTGTGGATGTCGCCGTTGGTCAATCAGTTAATCAGCTCCTCCGCCGTCATTCTAAAAGAGCGATGAGCCCTGGTAGGCTTAATCTCTCCCCTCTGTCGTTTGCAGCCGCCTAGTCGTCCCACAAGGGTTATTTACCCCATCTTCTGTCGAAGGTACTAAGGATCCCGGATTTCACCACGGAGAGGTGAGAGTAGGAGTTCATTAACAGACGCTAAGTGCAAACGCTTGTCTGAATGGTTCGCCTGTCAGCGCTTTGAAATCCCAATGAGGCATTTGCTGGCATTGAAATGGAAGCGGCAAAAATAGATCTCTCGGTAAACGGTGTCAAAATGACGTATATGCTGTCTTGAAGAAAGGACACACAACATCAACGATTTGACAGAAATGTCACAATATGCAGCTTCAGGGTGATCGTATGAGAACGGCAAGAACGATAAAGTTTATTACAGTATAGAGATATAAAATTGATTCTGGCTTTATTTTGAAACTGCTGTCATGCCATTATGTATGGAATATTCATCATTCAAATGGCTGCCTCGACTTAGCTAGCAGTGCTTTAAGCGGTCGGCACTAGTTTTTGATTGAGTCCAATATGTGCGACCTTATTCTGGCAATGGCTTCTCAAATGTTGGCCACGAGCTCGTCCAACGTGGTTGGCTTTTTAGCGTAGACTGTCTACTAAAAAAGGAGTCTGCGCGGCGTGCAATATCGGTACCCTAAATATGCAACAAATACTCGATAACCTCCTACACCCAATATACACAAAATATAAAGCAATCCACCGCAAGATCATTTAAACCCAGTGAACAAGTTCATGACGCAACTTATAAGCAAGTGTTGTGTTGAAAGTGTTTTGCCTATACACGTAACTTGTTTCATGCCAATAAATAAGGTAACCTACATTCATCGTCACTTCTTCTTAGTATCCTTGGCTCGGGTCGATCCCACAGTCATTCCAATCGTAATTACTCTTGAGATGTGAACCAATCCAGAGTGTAATGGTTTCTGACTACGCATTTAGCTTAAAAAAATTTATAGCTCATTAAATCGGTTTCCACCATAAACTCAAGTTATGTGAAGCGAAGCAAATGCATTTGACATTGTTACAGTGGTCGATATGGCCTTCGGTACTGAATAATTAACATGACGCAAGGGATAATGCGAATATTCGATGGAAGAGGTTGGCAAGAGCTTTCAGTGGATGGTGCGAAGCGACCTCCGTATACCCTGATGGCTCGAAAACAGGAGCAGGAAAGACGGCAGGGGTCTTCTGCGAATGTTTCGAAAGATCCACGAATCTAAGCGACGAATGTAGGGTATTCCAAGTGGTTGCAATAAACTAGGCGGCACTAACGCTAAAAAAACTTAGTTTAACGGCAAAAATCGATTACTATATATTCCGACAGACGTGCGATGAAAGCCATAGAGTCGGATACTGTAAAATCGAAAATAATTAAGCTATGCAGACAGAAAGTCAACGAAATCTTCAGTGTAAACACGGTGAAACTCTATTGGGTAACAGGACACACAGGAGTTCAGTGAAATGAGAGGGCAGACGTGCTGGCAAAGGAAGGCTTGGAGCTAGATAAATTCCTAGCTCTAACTTATGTCAACATTCCATCAAGTTTCCTAAAGAAGAAAATAGAGGACGAAACCGTAAAGAAGGCAAATGAGGGATGGCTGGATCTGGACGACAAGAGCCCTATGGTCCGTGCTGAACAAAAATAAATCATTATCAATGATTCGCATCAGTCGCAAGGATATTCTAATGGTGGTGGGAGTCCTCATAGGACATTGTCCGATAGGCATCCATGCCACGAGACTAGGTATCCCCCACAACGACTTTTGTAGAAGTTGTAGGGACGAGGAGTTACTCTATTAACCGTCCGCCACCTGCTCTGCGATTATCCAGCTCTACGGGGAAGGAGGCTGCTAGCACTACGCAGTAACTTCTGCAACGAGCTGGTGGATCTCAACAAAATAGAGCTGAAGCGCATCCTGAATTATATACAACAATCTGGGTGGTTCTAATCATCGGTGGAAATGTAGGACTCACGGAATCACGGAGGGCAGAATGGATCCCACTGTTGGTCTAGGTGAGCTGCGACACCAGTCGCGCCCCTCGTGATTGAGAATGCAACCACTTAAGGCAATTTAGTACAGGATACGAAATCATGCACAATTGCTTGCAAAGGCATGAAATCCTTCTTCTTTGAAGAAGCAGTGACTTATCGACTGGAGTTGCTGTTAGCATAAACCAAACACCTGCTGTCAAGAGGGCAGCACAAAAGAGATGAATCACGTGCTTACTTGTCAAAATCACAAGCGCCACTTGCATGGGCGTGTTTGACTCAATACTATACTTCGAGTGAAGACAGCTTGGAATAAAAAAAAAAGACAACGACCATTCCGTCACATTTTAGAACGAAAACCCCCGACCGACACTGAAACAAAAAAACAAAAAACACATTTTGCAACTCAGCGTTCTTAATTTATTCCCGAGAGCCTACAACACGCAACAGCGGATGCTATTCCTTATAACTACAACATAAAACATAAACCGGTCCCCTCTCCATGGGCGTCAGCTTCGACACGTATTTCGTGAACTTCGTAGTCCCCTCGCATCGATAGACAATGTTGAGCGCATTGTCCTTCGGCGTTATTGTTAGCAGCACTGATTCGTCGTAGTCCGAGTCGTTCTCCTCCTCTGGTGAGAGATATGTGATCAGACCAACATCCTCCGATGTGTTCATGAAATAGACCAAATCCAACGTGTTCTCGTCACATTGTGCGCTATCGCCCAGCACTGTGTAGCATCCCGGCGTCCAGCGCTGCATTTCCAAACTGATACTCGGTTCCTTCGCGTTCGGCTCGTCCAGGTCGAGGTCTGTGTACGCCTGCAGCAACTGGAACATCTGTTTGCTCTTGAAAGTGTCTATCAGCTGTGTCACTTCGGGTGTGGCACTTTCGAGGTTAAGGATTTCGTATCGCTGGCCATTCGCGGGGCCTTTGATCGTCCACATCAGGCTCTCGTTGGTCTTGAGCTCGTGGCGGATTTTCTCGAATACAGCTGGTTGGAGGAACTCCTCCAGACAGATCTCCGAATTGTCTTCAATGTGTTTTTGGATGTGCTGCTTGCATTCCTCCTTCAGGTAGGTCTCGTTGACGATTTGCTTCAGCTCAACAGGACCCGGCTGGGGGTTCGTAAAGATCATTTTGGTCAGTGGCCGCAGGGAATCTTCGACCATGTCGTTGTTCATCTCACCGTGGAACCAGCCGTTAATAGTCATCCGTGGGTATTCGCTGGTGGTCACCTCGCCCACCTGGTGGAACGATTTGGAGCCCACTTTGAAGAAGGCGAATTGGTTGTTACGAGGGTTTATCTTGCGCACGACAGGAAAGTGGGGAAAGCAGTTCTCGTCGGTATTGAAGATCTCCAGGCAGCCGCCCATTTCGTCTGTCCACTTGTCCACCTCCTCCCAGGGCGACATGTAGTAGATGAAGGCAATCTGGCGGTCCTTAAGCAGATCGTCGTGCACGAGGAGGTAGTCGCCGCAGTTGTACATCGAACACGAGGCCGAGACTGATTTTAGCTTTATGTTGCACAGCTTCTCTAGCCAGGGCTGCACGGAGGTCTTCAACATTTCGAGGAACTTCTGCAGATACATGGTCCGGATGTTGGACAGGTCCGTGGTCTGATCGAACTCGTACAGGTCCATCTGCTTGTGGGACCATTCGACGTCCTCTTCCATTTCGTTTACCAGCACACCGGTCACCTTCTTGTCGGACAGGAAATTCTGAAGTACACACACTCGGAATGGTTCGCCGTAGAGATCGATGCCCGACTTGTCGTCAGACAAATCAGCGCTCTCTGTCCAGCTGCGCTGCAACCTTTCAAACACCTCTGGGTCGGTGAATTTCGGATTCATCGCCACTTCGAGATCATCTTCGTCATCGTCATCATCCACGACGTCTTCGTCATCATTATCAGTGCCGACTTCGCTGGCATTCTGACCGTTCTCGCCGCAGCCGCCGCCGACGTCCAGCTTTGGCACCTTGCTCTTCGGCTCGGTGTGGTCGTCGTCTTCATCCGCGGGCCGCCTGTCCACTCCACCGGGCGACTCTAAAAAGACGAAATGATGAATGGAATGGGAAATTAATCAGTAATTGTTCGCACCATACCTTAGAAGTTAGTTATTTGTTGTTTTAGCCTAAAGGTCTTGAGATGAATAGAAATTCTTTTTTTTTTCTCTCTATTTAAACGCTATGGTGGATGATTCAACGCGAAACACTTCACGCAGAGAACACAAAATAAACATACTCTGGGCAGACATACTTATGCGAAGGGATTGCTTTGGAAATACGAGTGCTAAGGGGTATGAGTTGATTGTGTGTTACGTACCGTCATTATCTGTGCTATCCAGTTGCTTCTTTGCTTCCATTTGGCCGGAAATTGTGTCACTTATTAAAAGAAAGTTTCCCAATAAATGGAGTACTTAAGATATTACAAATATTGAAAAATGATAAATGAAAATGCGATGTGTTTTCCCGCAGCACAAGCGTCACTTTGACGTATGTAAAACAATGCGGCTGAGGGAAAGCACAAATGAATCGGTGGAATGTTGTGGAGTTCTGAACACGGTTGGAATCTTGGATAAACAATTGGGTGTGTTCAGAAATGCGATGTGGTTGATGGCTATACTTCCGGCGAATTGGAATATGCATTTATTTTATTTTATATTTGTTTTATTATTTTATGAACTTCAAAAGTATGTTCAAAAACAAAATTGATTTTTGCGTTAAATGGAACTGTAATAGAAGCTCTAGTTATCCACTAGGTAGAACAATTATGTAATATCAGCTTTAAAACTGACAGAAGAATCCTCGAAAATTAGGATTCCGCGATTGAATCGGACTAATGGCTGAAACACAACAGTGCGTCAGCGTCAAAGTTGTCTTTCAACGCTCACAATTTAATGGACATGCACGAAATACTGCGTCAACGTACGTTAGTGAAAAATGAGAGAGATGAGAGGATGGTAATAAAACGTAAAACGTATTCCGAACGCACGTCATTATTCGACATGTTGTATATTTTTTTGACAGAAGGATGCGCTGTGAGTGCGAAATTGAGAAATGAACCCCTACATACGACATCTTGATGGAGATCGAACGCAGAATCGCCCTTGTCAATCGCTGGTACTTCGGTTTGTCGATACAACTTGCGTCAAAACTCCAGAAAACTCGAAGGACCAAATTACAAAACCCTAATCCTTCCAGTCTTTCCAAAAGCAGCCGAAAACTGAACGATAGGAGAAATTCTACGTCGGATATTCGGTTGTGCCTGTGAGGAAGGCAAATGGACGAGAAAACTCAACTGCAAACTCGTCGAGCTGTAGAAGAATGTAGACATTGCCCGGAAGACAAAAATCCGTTGACTCAACTTGCTCGGCCACATCGAGCGAATACCCCAGTCAGCCAAGAGTCTTCGAATCCGAGCCTCGTGGTTCGAGGAGGACTGGAAGTTTGAACCTACAGTGTAAATACGAAGAGATCGCGAATGCAAGACAACATTGCGGAAAAGATTGTGTACCACTGGATTAGGGCTTGAAATTCTTTTCACTTCACAATAAAACACACAAAATACTAATTAAAGAATAATTTATTAACAAAATTGAGTTATGCACTAGTATCCATTAGTTTTGTATCCCGGATAAGGACTCTTGTTCACTTGACCGTAACCGCCGCCTCTTGTTCTGTAAGGATCGTCGTAGATCCCAGCAGGTCCTTGAATGAAATTCGTCTGTGAGTATTGCGGATGTCGGCTGCTGTACGGGTCGGGATAATGTGGATTCCGGTGGTTGTGAGGATACGTTCCCGGATACGGTCCTGGATATGACGCTGGATAAGGTTCTGGATACACACCGATTGGAGGTCTTCCGTCATGCGGCTGCGGGGGGTAGTATCCATTTCCGTATGGTGGTCTATATCCCGGTGGTGGGGGATGGTATGGTTGTCTTCGTTGTCCATCTATCTCTGTCACGAGATCATTTTCCAAATCCCGTGCTATCTTATAGAGCACATCAAAAGTTGGTGCACCATTTGCCATGTAAACTGTGGCAAGGAACGCCGCGAGAATATTCCAGAGATGCATTTGAAAATAGATGCTTCTTGACAATATCTTGAAATTCACACTGAATCGGATTAGTTGCGGTGAAGTTGTTTTATAGCGAATTATCTAGGTCACTAAGGGGTGACTGATAACAGACTGAAACGAGGCACAGTTCGTTCAAGTACTCGATCAAAACGTGGACCACTGAAGGCCTCTGAATGTTGTTTGCGTTCCTCTGAGAGAGATAACGTCATCAAGAAGACTGAAATTCAAAACATTCCCTCCAATAAAAGATTCTCGATTCATTGAATTTAACTTAAGACTGTGTTATCTTCAAATCATTCGGTTTGAAGATAGAGTTTCTGAGGCATGAATGGGGAATTTTTCTAATTCTATAGTTGCACCTTGGGAAGGTTGGTGCTTTATAAGACCTAATAGTCTAGTCTATTTTTCAGATTAAATTGTCTGGTTCACCATTTCCATTGTGTAGCAGCTAACAAAGCAGTGATCTACGCCGCAATGCGGCGACCGTCAGATTTTAGAGTCGTTGCATATCAACTTCCGTCAGAAAGCTGGAGCAAACAGTAAAAATGAAGTTCGAGGTTGGAATTAATTACCTACGGCACCCGCCTTGAGTGGAATCATTGCCGTCCAGCAAGGATTTTCAACTTTGAGCTAAAATCAAGGATAACAGCCTCCTTTTTTATTTTTTTTCTGAGTTTTGAAACACTAAACTGGAGCACTCAGACTCAAAACCCGTCCATTGTACTGTCAGGTAGCAACCTACTCCAGTGCCAAATGATGTCTGGAATAGACTCGATTTTTTTATTTACTCAAAAAATTCTTACAAATTAAGATTAACAATCTTTTGATTTTTTGCAAGACTTAACTAAATTAATGCCACCTTAAAAGACTTAAACTAACTAAAATGACACTTTAAAGAAATTTAATTCAGATTTAAAAGAATAATGACAAGTATAAAAGCTTAAAAACAAAATAATTCAATTTAAATTAATCCAATCCAATGAAAGCATTACAATTCTGAAGTATAAGTACATGGTATGAAGAGAGGGATAGAAACGAAACAAAAAACTGCACTAAACTTTACTTATTCATTGTCCAAAGTGTAAAAATAAAAGTGTTTTCAATCTGCCAGTATCATTGATCAACCTTATATGGGCGGGGAGAGAGTTCCAAAGACGAACAGAATGAACAAGAAACTGTCTTTCAGATGCAAGGCAATTAAACCTAGGCACGGTCAGTAACGGTGAACTAGAAGAGTTTAAGAATTTCAAATTTCCAAATATAGCTTGAGGCTGCTTAGAGGAGAGTATTTTATGCAGGAGGGTGAGAGTTCTTATTGATATTAAGTCAGCTATTGAACAACTTACTATATTTCTTGCATGGTTAGAGCACCGATCGTATCTCTTTAAGGAATAGGCAAAGCGAGTGATTTTGTTGAAAACAACATTAATTTTTCTTTGACTTTCGTAATCTACGAGTACTTTACAAAAAATTTCACAACCGTACAGAAGTTGGGGGAGGAGCAACGCTTTGACAAGTTGTAGTTTTACACCAACAGAAAGAAACTTTTGTGTTGCCCAGAGACTGCGAAGTCTACCATAAACTTTACCAATGGCAGAGTTAATGTGTGTATTCCAAGTCAGAGTTGTGTTAAATATTACCCCAAGGTTTCTGGCGGAGTTCACCCATTCTATCCGACCGTCGCCTATGTACAAATTATCAAGCGAAGTGTAGTCTTGCGTTTGTTTGTATATCACCATGGCTTTGGATTTTCTTGCATTAAGTGAAAGATTGTGTTTAAGGGCCCATAGGTTTATTGACGCTAGGTCTTCGTTGATTAGACGAATGGCTACGAGGCTTTGAGTTTTTGGCCTATTTAAAATTAATTGTAC
Organism: Myathropa florea; assembly: GCA_930367185.1. NCBI lineage: Eukaryota > Metazoa > Arthropoda > Insecta > Diptera > Syrphidae > Myathropa > Myathropa florea. The sequence continues at coordinate 78,258,268 of OV884003.1, read as the reverse complement.
GTCGTGTGCACACTACAGTTCTTAACACAGCTTGGGAGTTCATTTACTTATAAAATAAACAGAAGAGGTCCTAATATATATCCTTGAGGAACGCCAGAGCTTACACTTAGGAATGACGACATAGAATTACCATTTACTACGTTTTGACTTCTACCGGACAGATAAGAATATAATAGTTTGATAGCCGTTGTGGAAAACCTAAATTCCTTATCCAATTTTTCGCATAAGGTAGTATGATTGACGGTATCAAATGCCTTGGAAAAATCTAACAGGGTAAGAAAAGCTAAAACTTTGTTGTCCAGAGCTTTGCGAATTTCGTCTGTGACAGAAAGGAGCGTTGTAACACAGCTCCTATTGGATCGAAACCCAGATTGGTTAGAACAAAGTAACCTTTTTTCATTTAGATATTTTTTAAGTTGGGATGCTAGAAGCTTTTCGAAAACTTTAGACAAGTATGGTAAGATGGCGATCGGTCTGTATTCAGGGTTTCTACAAGATGATTTCGGAATCGGGATTATTTTTACTTTCTTCCAAGCCTCAGGAAACGTTGACGTGGTGAGAATATTATTGAAGATGTACGTTAAGTATTTACTAATAAAAGGCAGTAATAATAATGTAAACCTGCGATCAGTACCATCGAATCCAATTGCATTCGAGTTAATTGAAAGGCATGCTTGTATTACGTCGCATTCATTCACTCCAACAAAATCAAAAGTGCCTTCACTATTAGCGCAGTTCAAATGAGGGCTGGAGGATGATCTGAAACCTGACAGACCAGCGGAGGCAAATGACAAATTTAGTTGCTCACAGTCAATCTCATCAGGGAGTTGCTCTAGGGAATTACAACATCCGAGTTGCTTAAGCTACTTCCAAAAGGACTTACCATCCGACGGATTTAGTTTATTTTGAAAATGTGCCATCTTTGCAGCTCTTATTTTCGTTACCACTTTATTTCTTAACGTTCGGTAGCTTGAGTAGAAGGTATCAAGCCGGTAGGTCTTCCAATATTTAAAGAAGCGATCTCTACACCTAATAAGACTAAGTATTTCCTGATTAAGCCATACGGGTTTGTTGTGGGCTATTGTTCGTGACTTAATAGGAACATGTCTTTCGTAGAGATACTTAATATTGTCTTATAGAACCGATAATTGCTCATTTACTGATGGTGACTGGAAAATATCGTTCCATTGTAGCATATGAATATCATTAAGAAGATTCTCGTGGTTGATATTTTTAAAATCTCTAAACTCGTGAGAAATTGCTTTACGCTCTACGTTAAGTTTTAAGGTTAGATATATCAGATCATGTTTAGAAAATCCTGCCGCCATAAGTTGATCATAAAAGATGATTTTTGATCTGTCATTAAAGAAAAACACATCTAAAAGCGTGGAATTTGATTTTGAGAAGTGAGTTGGAGAGGTACTGTTGACCGCCGTTAATTCAAAAGCATTAATTTCTTCAATTGTGTTCGTGGATTCAGAAATATCCAGGAGATTACAATTCATATCACCACAGACGACAATGTTGCAGTATTTATGTGTTTCAAGCGCATCGTACAGTGGATGTAGAGTAATATTTTTATTTGCCCTATATATAGTTCCAAGGAGAAGTCAGAAGCACAGTCAATTTCTAAGAACACATATTCAAGAGGACAGTCAGGTAACGAAGTTAGGACGGACTTACATTTTAAGTTTTCCTTTGCGTAAATAGCGACTCCTCCTCCCGGTTTTACAACTCTATCTGCTCTAAAAAGTTTATAACCAGCTAAACTAACCATCTGGTTTCTTACAGATTGAGAGAACCAACTCTCAGAAACACATATTAGGTCTACATTGAAATTAACAAAGATGTCCCTAAACTCATCTAACTTAGGAATTAGACTTTGGGCATTAATATGTGCAATGTGAAGGCCTTGGTTTAGCGATCTGAATACCTTGATCATGTTTCATTTCACTGGGATTCGAAACTGGAACCCCTCTAACTTGGGGCAGGCACTTAACCAACTGCGCCATTCAATCGCTAAGGACAACAGCCTTGCTTGGAAATTAATCCATAGATGGAATATTCGGAAAGAAAATTGAACGCTGGTGGTGCTACAGCTCAACCAATGAACCAAGTCTTTGATCACGTTAATGTGTCTGATGACTTTATTTGTGTTTGCCTAGCAATGACAGATATTTCTGCTATATTTTCAAGAGATTTTCGTAAAAAATTTTTCCTAAATCCTTCCCAACGATGCGGAAAGAAATCCCGAGGATTTTACGTCCAAGCGCGCGGAATCGGCGGAGGCATCACCCACCGAACCCATAGGGCAAAGATCAACGGACACATCATTATGCCCTTTTGAGATTTATGTGTGTTTGTGTGCCATCTGTTAAATTCGCATATGCTTTACGATATGTTTTGAATCGTTCGTGAGCTCCATTATAGTCGCTCTTATAGGGGTGCATGTATTTGCTCACTAGCTCATGCCTATTATGGTTGAGACCATAAGTTGTTTGCATTTTTTTCTGTCAAGAGATAACAAGAATGTCGCGGATTTTTTTACAGCACTGCATCAGGAGCAGAGCAAGGCGTTCTTTGAAGCTTAGTGAAAGCCGCAGTTACGTACTTACGCGAAAGCTTATTCCACCAAACAGCCCATGCATAGGAGAGAAGGGGTCTTATCATAGCCGTATAGATCCAAACAGATGTTTTTGGTTATAGACGCCAGGACTTACCGAAAATTCACTTACACTGCCAGAAAACTGACAGCGTCTTGGCAATTTTCGACTCGATGTGTTTTTTTCCAGAGAAGTTTTCTATCTAGGATACACCCAGATATTTAGCTTCATCGGAAAAGCGGATGGCGACACCTTTTAGAACACATTTTAGTACATCTTTAGTACTAGTTGAGTCAGACCATTCAATTTCCTCCTCATCGTGAAGAGAGCAACATCGGTTTTGGGGGAGTTAACTGAAAGCCCATTCCTGATACACCAGTCGTCGATTTCGTCTAGATCTGCCTGCGCTTTTGAACACACTGCCACTGGGCACGATCCGACAGACAGAATAGCTGTTACTGTTAGAACTACTTAGAGCATCAAGTAGGGGAGACAAGACAGATTAGCTTACTCACGATTTCATAGTTTAAGCCATCTGCTTCATTTTAGATCATGAAGTTCTAGTTGAAGGGTCATTATCTACCATCTTGGACATTCTAGTCCAGGATAGGCTTTGCATATAAATAAGGGCCACAATTCGAAATTGAGTCCACTTTCTTCTGCAAATCCTAGCCAATAACCCAGTACTGAAATACTTACCCAAGCCAGAGTCAGCTGTTCGCTGTGATTTTCTGTCGTTGCCCGTCGAAAACAGACGTTTCTTGAAACACCATATCAAAAACCAATACAAGGTATACTTTTATTTAAATTCCCAAGCAGCGAATGACATAGAATTTTTTCGCAAAAGATTTCACTCCCCTACGTTTGCAAATATCACTCGATAGAATCAGGACCGGTATGATGATCCATTGGAATCAAAACCCACTCCCCACTTTGACTGGTTATTGGTCTACAATGACAGCTGTAACGGTAGGTGGTTGTGGTGGCAAGTGGCCCGCCGAATGCACGTTACCAGGAGTTAGCGAGGGTGAACCATAGAACCAGCCTGGATATCCTTGTGCATAGACACTGTTTTGGCCCGGGACCGGGTATGCAGGGTGATTGTGCCCATACACGACGTGGTTGGCAGGAACGCCTGGATGCTTTTGCAGGTTGTAAAGGTGAGATGGTGCACGATGTCTATGTGTTTCGCGAGACTCACTGCTGCTGCTGCTGCTACTGCTGCTGCTATTATCAGCGCTGATTAGTGCACAACACAGGATCAGGATCGACACACGGAACAAAGCCATCTCACACTCTGGAAGTTTGAAGTCAAAATGCGAACGCCAGCGAATCACTTGTCCCACGAAACCTTGAGACAAGTGACCGTGGAACTGATAGGCGGCTGACCCGTCACATTTTCTGAGAATCTTTCCAATGACATTGAAAAACTTCAGTGATTTTGATAAGACACAACTGCGGGTTACGCAGCAGTCGGTGAGCATGAAAACAAGCCGGAGGTTGTTGAGTAAACAATAATCAAGTGATTCAGGAATTCGTTTGCTTCTGAAGACAGAAATACCTGCTGGTTGCCGTGTTTAGGAGCGAGTTTGTTCATCAACATCCCAACGACATCGACGCTTATCGACGCCTTGAAATGGTTCCATGCGTAGAATCCGCGTTATCAAATTTGGCGCTATCCGCTTTTCATTTCTCATGCGGCATCGCCATTGGAGAAACTGTGACAAGGTAACCCGAGTGCGTCAGAATTCAATCAAAACAAGTCGCATCCGCCTTGGACTATGATCCACAGAGCTCGGCTCAATCCTATATATTGCTCTCCCCCAAAGATATCAGCTCCAGTAGTCAAACTGAACACAGATTCAACATGAAGTCGATTATTATTGCGATCTTTTTCGCCTGCATCAGCGTCGTGATCGGTGGACCAATTTTTGAAACATTGTTTGGCTTTGGTGGCAGCAGTGGTGTGCAGAAAAACAATGGACACTACCCAGACCCGTATCAATACTCCCGACAAGGCAACGGGTATTATCATCAGCAACAAGTGCGACAACCCCCCAGCAGAACCTACAAGGATATGTGTCGACTTATGAGCCACGATGCATTCATGAATCCCGGAGGAGGTTCAAAGTGTCCCTACTGAGGAAATGGGCTTAGCCTTAAACTGTCGATTGTAGTATGTAGGTACTTGAGTATTTGTATTTTGAATAAAGTTGAAGTTAAGCTGTGGATTAAAGGGGGAGTGTGTTTCTGGTCGGCTTTAGATATAGGTTGGTCGATTACTTCTTGCCATCCACTGCCGGTCGAAAGAGAGCTTTTCTTCGAGAAAAGATATGAATCTTTGGAAATGTTATCAGACATAGTTGTTCTATGGATTTGTTTATGAATCCCCTGAGCAAGAAATTCGCTTCGTTCGAATAGAGCTTAATTCTTCTTCTTCTTCTTCTTAGGGCGCTACAGTCCGCGGTGGACCTGGGCCTCACTCAACATGCCTCTCCAGCCAGCACGATCTTTCGCCAGCTGTCTCCAGTTTCGCACACCAAGCCGGCAGAGGTCCGCCTCTACTTGTGTGCGCCACCTTGTTCGTGGACGTCCTCTGTTGCGTTGTCCCACAGGCTCAGAGTCGAAGACTCTTCGGGCTGGAGCTAAGTTGTCCATACGCTCTACATGGCCTAGCCATCTTAGGCGTTGGATCCGTAGACGCCTGGCTAGACTCATGTCGCTGTACAGCCCATACAGTTCGTGGTTGAACCTTCTCCTCCAAAAGCCATCAACGCAAACAGGACCAAAGATCGCGCGCAGAAATTTTCTCTGGAAAAGACCAAGAGACTGTTCATCCACATGGGATATTGTCCATGCCTCTGCGCCGTACAGCAGGACTGGGATGATCAAGGTCTTATACAAAGCCAACTTGGCGCTTCGAGAGAGGGCTCTACTAATCAATTGCCTTTTCAGCCCAAAAAACAGCGGTTGGCAAGAGTTATTCTGCGTTTGATCTCGGTACTGATGTCGTTTGTACTGTTTACCGCGGAGCCAAGGTAGACGAAGTCCTTCACTACCTCAAAGTTATAGTTGCCTATGGTGACGTTCTGGCCAAGTCGTCGATGTTGTGCGTGCTTTCTCGATGACAGCATATACTTGGTTTTGCCCTCGTTTACCGCCAGACCCATTTTAGCCGCTTCCGTTTCAATGGCAGCAAACGCATCATTGACGGCTCGCTGTGTTCTCCCAATCACGTCAATGTCATCCGCGTAAGCTAGCAGTTGAACGGACTTTTGGAAGATCGTGCCTCTTGTGTTGGCCAGTGAGTTTTATACGATCTTCTCAAGAACGATGTTAAAGAAATCACATGACAGCGCGTCGCCTTGTCTAAAACCTTTTTTGACATTGAAGGTCTCGGTGAGTTCGTTACCGACCTTGATGGAGCAGCGAGAGTTCTCCATCGTCATCCTGCTCAGTCTGACGAGTTTGGCAGGAATGTCAAAACTAGACATGGCGCTGTATAGCTCGTCTCTATGCACGCTGTCATATGCGGCCTTGAAATCGACAAATAGATGGTGTGTGTCGATCTGCATTTCCTGGGTCTTCTCCAGGATCTGCCGCAGTGTGAAAATGTGATCGATGGTGGACTTCCCGGGCCTGAAACCACACTGGTAAGGACCTATCAGTTTGTTCACGAATGGTTTCAGGCGTTCACACAAAACGGCAGAGAAGACCTTATAGGCGATGTTAAGGAGACTTATCCGTCGATAGTTGGCGCAGTCAAAGGGGTCTCCTTTCTTGTGGATCGGGCAAACGATACTGAGATTCCACTCATCGGGCATGCTTTCCTCCGACCATATCTTACAGATGAGCTTGTGCATGCGCCCTACCAGATCACCTCCAGCTGCCTTAAACATTTCGGCGGGCAGACTATCTGCACCAGCAGCTTTATTAGACTTCAGTCTCGATATCGCTATCTTGACTTCGTCTAGGTCGGGGGGACGGTATTCTCTTCTATCATCGTCCGTTGTGTTGATTGGAACATTCTGCCTGACAGCGGTATTTGTGTCCTCATCGCCGTTCAACAGTCTGCAGAATCATTTTTCCAAATTCTCAGTATCGACTGCGAATCTACTACTAGCTGTCCATTCTCGTCCCGGCTAGCTTCTGTCCAAACTTTATACCCGTTCGACAAAAGTTTTACCCTTTGGTAAAACTTTCGGACATCATTCCTGCCATAACACCTCTCCATCTCCTCTATTGCGCGCTTTTCGTGCTCTTTCTCCCCGAGAAGCCGGTTCTCTTCCCTTCTTCTCTGTTCGTAGAGCTCACGAACAGCTCTCATGGTTCGATGCAGCGTTGCCCGGTAGGCTTCTTGCTTTGCTGCATGTGCCTTCCTGCACTCGTTGTCAAACCAGGGGTTTTTCCTAGGTGGCGTTTTAAAACCCAGCACATCAGTAGCGGCTTCTCTGATGGCTTTTTGACAACGTTTCCATTCTTCGTCTATTGTTAGTGCAGGCGGCGTCGAACTTTCGGAGAGTTTCAGGGAGACTCGATCGGCAAAGTTCCTGGCAGTCTGTTGCGATTGTAGCTTTTCGACGTCAAACCGTGGTTGTCTTCCTCGACTCCGTTGTTCTCTCGATATCCGGGTCCTTACCTTGGCTATAACAAGGAAATGGTCCGAGTCGATGTTGGTGCCTCGGAACGTTCGGACATCAAGAATACTGGAGGAGTGTCTGACGTCGATCGCAAGCTGATCAATCTGGTTGACGGTTGAATGATCAGGGGACCGCCAGGTCCCTTTATGGATGTTGAGGTGTGGAAACCGCGTGCTAGCTACAGAGAGATTTCGCCCCGTAACAAAGTCCACCAGCCTGAGTCCGTTTTCGGACGTGATGCCGTGCAGGCTGTGTTTACCGATGACTCTAGCAAAGATGTCCTCTTTACCCAGCTTAGCGTTAAAATCTTTTAGAACGATCTTGGTGTCGTAGCTGGGGCATTGATCGTACGTTCTTTCTAGGAGATCATAGAAGTCATCTTTGCTATCGTCATCTTTGTCCTCTGTTGGGGCGTGGGCGCAGATTAGGCTGATATTGCCGAATTTAGCCTTGATGCGGATTGTTATGAGGCGCTCGCTTATGTACTTAAAGCCTAAGACTTTTTGCCTAAGTCTGCCTCGAACAACAAATCCACATCCAAATAATCGCTGCCTTCGCTCTCTGTAACAATCGCCGTAGTAGATATCGCAGCTTTTCATCCTCTTTTTGCCCGGCCCATCCCATCGCACTTCCTGGATTGCGATAACGTCTGCTTTATAGCAGTCTAGGGCCTCCGCGAGTTCATCGGCTGCACGTGGTCTATTCAGGGACCTCACATTCCACGTGCAAAACCGAAAGTCATTGTCCTTTTTTCGTTTGCTGGGGTCGTCAACAGTAAATCCGTCCATATCCGAGGCAGTTTGTGCTTTCTGAACTCGATAGTTTTTTATGTGTTTACTCTCAGGTGATCCCCAATTCAGCTGATCGGCGCCGAATCGACATTTCTGTGTCTTCTTCGATACTAGCAGCTATGGGTACTATGTTTTCTTCTTTTCGCCCCAGTCTCTGTCTGGTTGGTGGCTTAAGGCAGTGCTGCCAGTATTTTTAAGTAAAATTTACCACGCTGGAGAAGAAAAATTACCACATCACATCACAAATAAAATGTAAACAATGTGAGCTATAGCTACCATTTTTTTCGCAAATTCGGAGTTTATAAATATTGTTTTTAAAAAGGGAACCGAATGATCTACCATCTTAATTGTTGCATTATGCTCCGCGGTGAAAACTGATAAATTTATTTAACCTCATTTCATTGTTGTATCTTTTGAACAATTCAATGTTGACACAAGGTGTAAGACTGCATTTGTATACTTTTTATGTTTGCTTAGCTCCAAAGCTCGCTTTTTTGTGTTACAAGTTTCAGCCATCCCTTGAGCTCAGGGTATTCCAACCATAGATTTTTTAGAGAACACAAACAAATGGAAGGATATTTGTTTTAGAAGAAATTTACCCTTTTTTGTATGAAAATACCTTTTTACCAAGTGTGTGGAATGGGATTTGGAATATCCCACGGAAAGGTAAATTTACCACAAACTGGCAGCACTGGCTTAAGGTCCAAAAGAGTGTACTCATGCTCAAATCTCTCCCCGTTGCAACAAATTACTTGCAAACTGAAACCATGATGACGACCGACCACAAGACGAAATTCACGTTGCGTATTTACAACTGGGGCGCCGTGGCGTAGTGGGTAGGTGCGTCAACTCCTACGCTCAATGTTGTCGGTTCGATTCCCGAAAAATCATCTAAAAATTTTTTCACGGCTCCACCTCTTTCGATTCACTGACAATGCTCAAAGAGTATAACTGTCTAGAAAAAGCTTCTCAATCTTGTCGTTCGGCGTTGGCATTATGGCTGAAACACAATAGTGCGTTGCGCTAGTCGACTTCATGTTACGGAGGGTGTGCGTTGACGCACTGCGTTAATAAGCTCCTCCCTCTCTCTCTCAAATACCAAATAAAAAATATTCCCTCAGCTGTTTTAATTTCTGAAATGTAAAATCAAAAAATATTCTGGTTAAGAAATTAATTGTTGAAAATGAATGCCAAGAAAGTTAAAAAAATTAAAAAAGTGATTCTTGTTGCTAATTTGGCGTATTCATTCAAATAAGTTTTGTCGTTGATATAATTTTAGTCAGCTGTTTTCATTTCTCAAATGTCAGTTGCCACAAAATGTTCTCAATTTGGGAAAAAACTCTAAATTTGGGAAGCATTTTTCAATTTCGCTCTCACAGCGCACCCCTCTGTCAAAAAAATATCCAACATGTTAAATAATGACGTGCGTTGGGATTACGTTTTACGTTTTATTACGATCCTCTCATCTCTCTCATTTTTCATTTACGTAGGTTGCTGCAGTATTTTGTGAATGTCCATTGAATTGTGTGCGTTGAAAGACAGCGCTGACGCTGACGCACTATTGTGTTTCAGCCATTAAACTGTAGGTCCCCTCCACTCGTGAGAGAACAATAGCACGCACAACACGAGTGGTTGTCTAGTTTTGGCATTCCTGCCAAACTCAGAGAGAAGCTGAGAAGCTAGGCCCAGGTCCATCTCGGACTGTAGCGCCGCCATTATTATTATTATTATTATTTACAACTGAACCGAAATTTCGATAATATATTTTAATAATTTAGCCTGAGGCGAATTCTGCATAAAGATCTCGTATTATTCGCTTACAAGGTCCAGTTGACTCAGCAATTGAAGGCGCGTGACCATCTGCTTCGTTATCGCTTCGCAGTTTGGGCCGTAGAACAGCTTGAATTGGACAACGATTTTGGGCGAACGAACGAAATCATCTTTTCTGAGGAGGCGCTCGGGGGCTACTTTAACATTTAACAAAAAAAATTGCCGCATCTGGGGCTCGGAAAACCCGCACGTTATCGTCGAAAAGCCAATACATCTGCAGAAAGTGATTGGTTTGTTGCGATTTTGTAGTGATCACATCATTGAACAATTTTCCTTCAAAAATAAGACTGGGAGCAGCGTTTCGATCAACGGTGGGCGTTACAGAGCCCTGTTAACGGACTTTTTTTATACCGAAATTGAAGATATGGATTTGGACGACATGCAGGATGGCGCGCCATGCCGCACAGTTCATGCCACAATCGATCTTTTGCGCACCAAATTCCCAAATCGTGTTGGAATGTCAATTGACCGCCTCGGAGATGCGAGTTGACCCCTTTGGACTTCTTTTTGTGGGGAACCATGAAGGAGCGATGTTATACCAACAATCCGGAAACGATTCAATCACTTAGGGCCAATATCATCCAAGCAATCCGTGAGCTACAGCTCGAACCATCAACAAGTTCTTTGAAAATTGGGGTGACAGAATGCGCTACTGCGAAGCCAGCCGAGGCAGCCACTAGAGCGACTTTGCATTCCATAATTAATGGGAATGTTTGTTCTTACTAATAAAGCTATAATACATGAAAAAAAAATTAATTTTGTTCATTTATGTAATTGCATTTTTAAAAAGAAACTTGTATTTGGTCCACCCTGTACTTCTACTGCTCCGAAGTATCAACACATACTCAAACGCAAGAAACTGCCGGAATATCGCTACAACTACTCAGGTTTGTGTTGCTACTGTCGCTGAAGCGATCAGTCCCATAAGTACGGGCCTTAATACTAACGTACCAAATAAAGTAGCCGGTACATCTAATTGTACTGCTGAAAGAAGGCACCGAATCTTTGGCTCTGGTGTCGATTTCTCTGAATCTGAGTCTCAAAGGGACTTCCTTATTGTGGATATACAATCAAAAATCTCCTTTAGCTTGCTTCTCTATCACATCCAAAGCTGTAACGAAAATTGGGAGTGCATACTGACATCTCCGTCGGGATTGTTGTACTCAATAGCTTAGCTGGCAGATGGAAAACAGCACGATGTCGCCGAAGTAGGTGCAAATCAAAAAGGTTCTACTTTGGCGTTGTCAGAACTAAAGGAAAGGAAAGCAGTCACACGCTGGAATACTAGACACATCTGTCTTCCCTGCTGGAGAAGCACACTAGTTGCGCCAGAGCTTCTTCAGGATGTCCAGCAATACAATGATGTGTTTCATATTAAAAAAACAAACATTTCTCAGTGACAATGTCTTTATTTCTCGACTACATCGAAATCATCCAAATACTCGTACATTGTCAATTACTGCAGACTTCATTTTCACCACAAGCTGGTCGATTGGAACGCGCTCTGGAACTGGGATCGTTAAGAACGTAGACGAATTCTCCCGGACTCTTCTCTCTCAAGGGCCGATAGCCATGGCTATGCCAGTCGGTCGGGTGGGGTGCTTCTGTCGGGGTGCTGCCCGTCATCTGGTTAATGGTAGCGGAAGAGTTTGACGATGATGACGAAGACGGATTTGATGTCTGTCCTTGTGTTGGAGTAACAGGGGCTGGTGGCGGGTTGATGACGGAAGTCACTGATGATGTTGATGACGATGATGGTGGCTGCGGAGGGTTATATCCCACAGGAATATTGGTGGCTGTTGTTGGTAACCATGGGTAGGGAGGAGGATGTTGGAAACCATGGGGGGGTTGATGATAGCCCGGAGGTGGTTGATACTGAAGAGGTTGTTGATAGCCCGGAGGCTGCCCATAGCCAGGAGGTGGTTGTGGATACTGCCCATAGGGTGGCCCATAATAGACATAGCCGTAGCCCGGATATCCGTGTCCATAGCCGCTGTTATAAACTGGAACTGGATACGCAGGATGATTGTACTTGTTAACGATGTGGTGGTCAGGCGCGTTCGGATGCGGGTGCAGAATGTGATGGCGAGATGGCCCACGATGTTTATGTTTTTCGTGTGACTCACTGCTGCCGCTACTACTGCTACTGCTGCTGTCAGCACTGATAAGTGCGCAACACACGACCAGAATCGACACGCGGAGCAAAATCATCTTTCACTCAAGAAATCTGAGATCGAATTGAGAACGCGAGCAAATCATTTGTCCGCCACAAGTTTGAGATGAGCGGTCATGAGAGCGATAGGAGGCTGTCCTATCGCATTTTCCAAGAAATCGGATTATCGGCTCCACAATGACCTTAAGTTTTGTCAACGCTTTCGATAAGACAGACACACGAGTACCTAAAGGAAATTCAATAAAATTTGTGAATGATTACAGAAGTAATGGGAACAAAGAGCATAAGAAATCAAATTCGTAATCGATGACGAATTCTTCTTCTTCTTCTGATGGCGCTACAGTTCGGGAGGGATCTGGTCCTCAACCAACAAGCCAGTTACGTTGGCTGAGGTCACCCTCCACTTGTGTGCGCCACCTTGATCGTGGAAGTCCATTGATGTGCTCTAGTGTATATTAAGTGAAATAGAAAAATAGAGGTTTGCCAGAACACTGTGATTACCACGTTAAAAAGTTTCACCGAACTTCTTGCAAGACTCTTGTATAATTGGTCTTAGCGAGAAGAGGAGTTCTCTAAGAGAATTCAGACCCTGCAGGCACTTTTTTTATCTGATACAGTGTGACCAGATAAGAACAATAGGAAAAGAAATTTAAATATAAATTCATTCTGGCTTTCAACCAACTCGTCCTTAGTCTGCCAAGCCTACCTGCTGGAATGGCATTCAAGGCTCGGAAGTCGTGATGATAATGACATTCGTGCTACAAGGCCAAACCATCGAAGTACAGCCCTTTTCGTTTGAAGAAGCAGCTCAACATTGAGTTCCATTGTCGTGTTTTTCACCCTATCTCGACGAGTAATTCCCACAACAGCACGAAGAAATCTCATCTCGACATCTTGTATTGGCGATCTTATTCTTTCGGTCATTGTCCAAATTTCATGACCATAGGATACAAATACTGCGTTAAGACCGCTAACTTGGCTTTGACACCAGGCTCGGCTTTCCTGATTACAGATCGACCAAGCTGTTTCAAAACTAATCTAAAATTCCCACAGGAAAGCTCAGCATTACTCCTCCCATCATTCGTGAAAAATACCCCGAGTTACTTAAATGGGACTCTACTAACATGTACCAGACGGACCAAATGCAAGTTTCTTTTAGAAAATGCAATAAAATGAACCAAATTAAATTCTTCCATGTTTTATTAGTTTATTAGTAAGAACAAACATTCCCATTCATTACGAAATACAACGTCCGGCTTGCTCCGCAGTGGCGCATTCTGTCACCCCAATTTTCCAAGACCTTCTTGATGGTTTCGGGCTGTAGCTTATAGATTGCTTGAATGATATTGGCCTTAAGTGCTTGAATTGATGGCAGAACATCGTTCCCTCACGATTCCCCACAAAAAAGTCCATGGGGGTTAATTCGCAGCTCCTCGTCGGCCGATTGACATCGCCCAGACGGCTGTTAACACGATTTGGGATTTTGATGCGCAAAATATCGATTGTGGAATGGGCTGTGTGGAACGACGAGCCATCCTGCATGAACCAGAGGTCGTCCAAATCCATGTCTTCAATTTCAGTAAAAAAAAAAGTCGGTTAATCTGGCTCTGAAAAGCTCACCGTTGACCGAAACGTTGTTCCGAGCCTCATTTCGAAGAAAAATTGTCCAATGATGCCACCACTCCACAATCCGCAACAAACTGTCACTCTCTGTGGATACATTGGCTTCTCGACAATTACGTCCGGGTTTTCCGTTTTCCGAGCCCCAGATGTGGCAATATTATTTGTTGACGTAGCCGCCGAGATGAAAATGCGCCTCCTCAGAAAAAATGATTTCGTTCGTTGTCCAATTCAAGCTGATCTAAGGCCCAAACTGCGAAATGATAACGAAGCGAATGGTCGCGCGCCTTCAATTGCTAAGTGAATTGGACCTTGTAAGCGAATAATCCGAGATCTTTGTGCAGAATTCTCCTCAGGCTAGTGCATGAATGTTGAGCTGTTGAGATCGATGGCGAGTAGATGTTCGTGAATTGAGTCTCACACTCTCGGCCACAGCAGCCACATTCTCGATTTACCGGCGCTGCGCGAAAAGAACAATAAGCGGGTACAGGACGATCTCGGACGCAGCCGCATTTGTTATAGCGGGAATGATCCCCATTAATATCCTTGCGGATGATATGAGCAGGATTCAACCTTAATCCCAACCCTTAATCCCAAAGGAGGCCGGAGAAATAAGGAGTATGAAAAAGGAAGAAAGGACGCGTTCAATAGCTCTTTCAATCTAGATGGGATAAAACCACGAAGGGCAGATGGACTCATACCTTGATTCCACAAATTTATACCTGTATTAGCAGGTCGCAAGGAAACTGCAACTACCACCTAACGCACTTTCAATCTGGTCACGGTGGTTACCGAAAGTACCTGCACCGTTTTGGCCATGACGACTCGCCGTACTATCCAGAATGTCCAAACCAGGAGGAGGACGTGGAGCGCGCATTCTTTTACTGTGCACGCTTCATGGAATAGAGAGGTAATCTACCAGACCTACCAGATCTAGTAAAGAGAATGATGGAGTCGGAAGATTACTGGGTGGACATATGCGGACGCATAAAAAACATGCAGATTGAGCTACGGAGAATAAAAGCTGCAAGAAGAGAGAGCAGAAGCAGCAGAGTCTACTGAAGCACAGGAGTAGCATTAATTGCTTGCCAGCCCCGCGAAGTAATACCTAACAGGTTTGCGAAGATTTGCGAAGATTGCCACAACCTTGGACATAACCAAAAAAAAAGCAGCCACATTCCCATCTATGCGCACAGTACGACGACGTGGACCATGAGTGTTGTCCACTAGCATTCCAGTCTCACGAACTTTTCGCACAAACTTGCGTACAACAGTCGCGGTGGGTGCTTCATTTTAGCCAAAACTTCTTTTCAACAAACGCACTTTTTGGTCTATACAGCACTCATTTTGGAAATAAGTTTTCAATATTTCCCTACGTTATTCAAGCGTAAACCGACTCATTTCGTTCCGCGGAGGTATGATACTGACTTTCTGTCAAGATTTCGAACGGGAAATTGCTGTCAGTGTCAAAATAGCTATGATTTAAAAAAAAACACTAGATGGCTCACCCTGTACAGTGCATCGGACAGGTGTTCTGGAAATAACCATAACCTCGAATTTGTTAACCTTCATCCAAGCATCAGCACATACGGGCACAAACCCTCTAGCGAGTGCTGGAGTTCCATATGAGAGGATGTGAGGATGACTTCTGCAAAAAGAAGATGACTTACCCTCTGCCACTTGCCTCGACTGCGCTGCAACATCCAGTCCATATATATAATGAAAACGGCAGGTGACAAGACACATCCTTGGCGAAGTCCAAAGCCCAGGGTGAAAAGTATTGATTTACTACCGTTAACCCGAACACAGCTGCATTTGTGAACACAGTTTGTGTATAGAGACTGAAATGCCCTCAACAGGGAACCATCAATCCAATACTCCTGCAGAACATTCCAGAGTTTACGAGGAATTCGGTCGTATGCCTTTTCCAAATCTATAAAACAACTTCAGGTCGTTTTGGCATACTCCCAAGCCTTCTCAAGTACCATTATTAGAGTGAAAAGGTTGTCGGTTATAATTCTGCCGGGACGAAAGGCGCAGTCTTCATCCCAATCCTTGATTCGACCATAGCTCTAGAACGCGCCTCCAACACCTTAGCGTAGACTTTAACAGGGAAACTTAAAAGTGACATGCCCTTGTAGTTGGAGCACTCTCTTTTGTCCCCCTTTTTGAAGACAGGGACAATCACCCCAGTCTGTCAATCGTCAGGTGTCACACCGCGTTGTCAAGCCACTTTAATGACACGAGAGAGCCATAAAACTCCCTCTTTGCCTATTGCCTTGATCATTTCTGGCCGGATTTTATCCCCACCGGCGGATTTGCCAACTTCTAGCGAATATATCACCACAATGACTTCCTCCACCGTCGGACTATTCTCCGCCCTACTCACACTCAGTGTCCCGTTCGGGATTGAGCAGCTCCGTAAAGTGCTCGTTCCATCTGCTCCTCATTGGAAAGGAACACACCATCTTTGGATTTGACTCCTTTCGACAATATTTTTTTAATAATTTCCTTACGTTCAGCAAGTGTAGAATGATGCACGACAAAATGGCAAACCTTATTGAATATTTTGACAGCTGGACTTCATTAATGACTTTGATAGCTGCTGAAATATAATAATTGGAAAAACTGTCATTGCAATCTGGTCACTAATCAGAGAGCTCCAATTGGCTTACCAAAAATGTGCAAACGCACAATACAATGGACCAGCACAGGTCTAAGAGCACTATTAAGCCAATTCAACCTATCTACCTTCCTAGAAGGCGCTTGTCGTACTCCATTCGATATACCTGTTGCATGATGACTCCATATCTTCCACCGCTGGTGTAAAGCTTGAATACATTTTTGAAACAGACAAAAATGTTTTCCATTGAGGAAGCAACATGGAAATAAAACACGAAAAATCTTTTTGTCTAATGTACTCGCAAGTGATGTGCACATAAATGTGTGTATGTAAACACAGAGCTTGAAATGATGTGCGAAGGTCATGATTAAGTTGCTATCACTATCTCACTATCGTACGTTAGTTTGTGCGTGCACGAGAACATATATTTATATATCCCCCTATTGGCCTATTCCCATTATCACGTCCTGTTCAAACCAAGAGATACCGCCTAATGTGCGCCATCTCTTCCGGTTTCTTATGATATTGCTTTATGCCTGTGCATCGGTGTGAGACGCGGAGATCGTATCAACCGAAATTCTATTACCCTGTGAATGGAGTGTATCATCCGCCTAAACGGGCTGCAAAAAGGACACGCACATTCGTATCAAGAGAACCATTAACTTACACATGTTCTCGAATTTCTAGTCAATTTAGCGATAAACGTCAACTTGCGGCGTGGTTTGTCAACTTGATTAGAGAATCACTTGAATGTGTTCACCCCAAATGGCTAATAAGCTGGAAAATGAGCAGGACATCCGGTCCTGCTCACAGCTGCGATGTGCATCCAGCAAACCACGCGTGAGGGAAGTACCATTAACCTAGAAAATATTTCAGGAAATAAATGTACCACTTATCCGTCCATCTCGCTATCATTTCCTCGTTCGACGTAGGCACGACTTTGGACGTTACCATGGGGAAAGACCATCACATTCAGCTTTAAAAGGCGGTGGTTTGTTATTGCTTTTATTGAACATTCGTCATGAAGTCAAGTTATGCCTGAATTCTTGACTTAAGGAGGCTCTTTGCTCATAAGTTGATTTGCCTCTTCACCAAAACGAGTTATGAGTTCTTTGTTTTATATTCATAAGGTTTCGAAAAGGGAGAGGGGTGGGTTAAAAGAGAACAATCGAACCTTAAGACGTGTTATTGGCTCCTTTGGAATAAAGTGCAGACACACATGACAAATGCCATTTTTTTTTTCAATTGAGGGACGCTGGCATTGCCATTGTCCTTGGAATCAATTTCAACCTATGTAGTCTGTGAAGAGACAAAACATTTTTTTCTTGATGTTCTGTAAAAATGCCTGAAGAGGAGGGATAAGATATTTTCACGAAAATCACATCATTTTTGTGGACATGTCCGAACTAATACGAGACACCCACATGTTGCGGATGGTCCTAAAACACTAGAAGGACGGGAAAAAGTGGATTATGGTGAATGAAACGAATAGATAGGGTCTAGAGGTATGTCTACTCAGCAAGAGCAGGTTTTTTTTTGCCCATCGATTTCAAATTGCTAGATAGACATCAGGGAAAAGTTTAGGTAAATGAGAGTTGAAATAAATAAAAAAAAAATAAAAACAAACTGTGTCAAGTTTCCACTGGTAATAGATAGAAAAATATAAAGTAAACGGTAACTCAGGGAATTAGGATGAACAGCTTTGTCTTGCAATATCAAGGATCGAGTTAATGTCCTACAAAATATTTGTCCTGCCACTTGAATTTAACTTAATAAGTATGTAACAATTCGTATTTCTCATAGATTTTGTGACAGCGTAGCCTGGAACTAGGTCTCAGTCAACAAGCTTTCAGTTGTTACGATCTGTTATTGAATATATCTGGAATGCACGCAAAGTTAGCAGAAGTCCTCTTCAACTATTACAACTATCACCTTGATCGTGGGCTTCATCTGCAGCATTGTCTCATAGGCTCAGAATAGAGAACTTTTATTGACGGTGATGTGCTATCTAAACGGTTACCATTTTTGATGTTTCAGCAGCTGTCAAGGTTAGGTTAGGTAGATGGGTGCCCTTGCTGACATGAAGAACATGTTAACGGCTCACTTAGACCACTATGAGTTCATTGTGCCCAAAAAGTTTAAACCGTGAAAAACCTAGGTAGGTAGGTAGGTATGGTGGCTTCCAACATATGCACATTGGATTCACTTAGACCCATATTAATAATTTCTTGACGTCCTTTTCGGATATATCAGTTAGTGAGCTTAGCTTATATTCTCCCAGGGTTTTCTTCCTTATGGAGGCTAAGGCTGGACATTTGACATAGTAGGTGTGAGGGGGATTCCTCTTCCTCTTCATCCATGCATCTACTACAGTAGTCGTTAAATAGTAAACCTAGTCTTGTGGCGTGCCTTCCCATAGCGCAGTGTCCTGTGAGGACATTTACTAGGACACCCAGATTTATTTATTTATTTATTACGAGAATTCTTACAAATTAAGATAAATAATCTTTTTTAAGTTTTGCAAGACTTAATTAAAAAAACAAAAATGCCATCTTAAGAGAAAAAATTATGTAAAGCTATTAAATAAATAAAAGTTAATGTAGATATTTAATAGAATATAATTCAGAGAGTTTAAGGCAAGAGTGTATAAAACAGGTTATGGTGAGAGAGTTCAGCAAAGATCAAAGATAATAAATAATGAGGTTAAAAAAAAGAAATAACAATAGTACTAATAAGCTGGTAAATGTTCAAAAAGGTTTACAATTCACTGTCCAAAGTGTGAAAATAAAAGAGACTTGAATTTATTTGCATTCCTGATCAATCTTATATGAGCGGGGAGAGAGTTCCATAGACGAACAGCATAAACATGAAATTGACGTTCAGATGCAAGGCAAGTGAACTTTGGTACAGTCAATAATGGTGATCTTCTCGAGTTAAGATAGCGTAGCTTTTCAAATATTATCTCAGGTTGCTTAGAAGAAAGTATTTTATGTAGTAGAGTGAGAGTTTTTATAGTTATGAGGTTACTTATTGAACAATCAATGATATTTTTAGCATAACTAGAACAACGATCAGATTTTTTTAGCGAGTACACGAAGCGAGTGATGTTATTGTAAACTACGTTTATTTTCCTTTGACTTTCATAATCAACTTTGCAAAATATCTCGCAGGTGTACATAAGTTGAGGGAGGAGTATAGATTTCGCAAGTAATATTTTTACCCTGACAGGTAGAAATTTGTGTGAAGCCCAGAGAGCACCTTACCGATAGCAGAGTTTAGATGAGTACACCAAGTTAGAGTTGAGTAAAATACTACCCCAAGGTTTCTGGCCGAGCTTACGTACTCAATCTGGCTGTCTCCTATATACAAACTATTGAGTGTTGTATAGTCGTATGGTCTTTTGTTTATTACCATAGCTTTAGATTTTTTGGCATTAAGAGAAAGGTTATGTCTCAGAGCCCACCTCGGAAGGTCATTTACGTACATAGTAAAAAGTAAAGGGCCTAGTATGGATCCTTGAGGGACGCCTGAGTTGACACTTAGAAAAGACGACATAGAACTTCCACAAACTACGCTTTGACATCTACCTGACAAATAGGAACTCACAAGATTGACAGCAGTTTTGGAGAAATTAAATTCCTTACATAATTTTTCACAAAGTGTGGCATGATTCACAGTGTCAAAAGCCTTGGAAAAATCCAGCAAAGTTAGAAATGCTAGGTTGTTTTTATCTAACGACGTACGAATTTCGTCTACAACCGATAGAAGCGTTGTGACGCAGCTTCTGTTGGATCGGAATCCTGATTGGTTGGGACATAGCAGTCTTTTAACCTGTAGATATTTTTTTAAGTTGTAGAGCTAAAAGCTTTTCGAAAACTTTTGACAGATACGGCAGAATAGCAATTGGCCTGTATTCGGGAGTTCTGCGACAATTTGTCTTCGGAATCGGAATAATTTTTACTTTTTTCCAAGCTTCAGGAAAAGTAGACGAAGAGAGAATACTATTGAAAATATGTCTTAAGTGCTTTTTTATAAAAGGGAGTATTAATAGCACGAATTTTAGTATTAAATGCTTGAATCACGTGGTATTCACTAACCCCGATAAATTGAAAATTATCTCCACTGTCCGCATGATCAGATGGTGTGGGACTGGAAGATGATCTGGCAGCCGACATTCCTGCAGAGGCAAACGATAGATTAAGCTGCTCGCAGTCCACTTCAAGGATAGCTTGCTGTTGTGAATCGCAGCACCCAAGTTGCCTAAGTTGCTGCCAGCATGATTTACCATCCGACAGATTTAGTTTCTTTTCAAAGAAAGCGAGCTTGGCTGCTCTTATTTTTGAAACTACTTTATTTCTCAAAGCACGAGTAGAATATATCTACTCGATTGTTCCTGCTTAGACTAAGGATGGCTGTGGTTTTCCAGAGATCCATTTTTGGCCATGTTTTCCTTGAATGTTGACAGGTATGCAGGTTTCTCCATCTCTCTGTAGCCCTACTGGTTGCTAGTTCAGAGTTTTGGTTTTCAATGTACCTATTGGCACAGAGATGTTGCTAATGCTTGGATCACGCAATTACCTGGTATATCTCTATGACCAGGAACCCAGCACACCATGAGGCTGCATTGTTTAGATATCACTTTTAGAGATATACGGCAGATTTTTACCAATTTTGATCTTAATATTGGTGATTCGAGTGCTTTTATAGCTGCTTGACTGTCGGTGTATATTACGATATCCTCTCCCGATATCATGTTCATCGTTAGCCATTCAGCTTCACGAATAGCCATAATTTCCGCTTGGAAGACAGTACAGTGGGTTGTTAGTCTAAGGGACTGGCTGATTTGGAGTTGTTCCGAGAAGATTCCAGCACCTACTCCACTACCAGTTTTAGACCCGTCTGTGTAGATCTCCTTTGCGTTGTTACTACTTAGCACCGAGTTTATTTCCCATTCTTGTCTATTCGGGATTTTGGTGCCGTATTCAATATTGAAGTCCACGACTGGGGCTAGATAGTCCGTAGATTCCTCAAGAATGTTATACAAGTTAAGTGTGTGTGAATGACACACACAAATATTATAATTTTGCTTGTCAAAAAATGGTTCTCGTCGCTGAAGTTGATTTTTTTTGCTGAAATCGAGATACTTCCCCAGAATTCAATCAGCGGACGCGTGGCTTTTTCTGTAGGCGTTTTCCTTGAGTTTCTGGGTCACTTATATTTTCAAGATCAGACCCAAAATAACTATATTTCAGGAAATATCAGCAAAAATGTACAATGGTATGAAATAATGTGCATATCGAATTTTTTCGTGAAATAGAAACTCAAAAAATATTGTTTAAATAAGAAAATTAAAGATCGTTTTTTTTTGCGAATTTATCTCTTCGCGAATTGTCAAACCGAATTTTCGATCCACAATGATCGGTTCGCGATCCAAAGAGAGCCATCGCGGTCCACAAATTCACGAATAAGAAATTGCAAGAGTATGTATGATGCTTTCGTGTAAATAAAGATGCCTTTTTATATATTCTGAGGGAGACAGAATCATGTGTTAAATCTTTATCTATTCCTCTAGCGCATGAGCTTTTTTGCTGAAGGGAGTTACCAAAGGGCCATAGGAAGATATGTCAACATTGGATTGGCCAGGACTACAATCAGCAAAACAATAAATTAAATTATCATTGCTTTGGAATCAAAAATCTGCAGTAAGTGGATATAAAGGGTGGTCCAACTATAATGCACGATGTTCATTGTGAGTCACACCTTTACGTGAAGTTTTTTTGCCCAACTTAATTTGACATTTCTTTGTTTCAGTGTTTGACAAATTCAACCATGGAGAGGTACACAATTGAGCAGCGCGTTAAGATTGTTGAAGCCTTTTACGAAAATGGGAGTTAAAATCCAAATGCATTTCGTGCACTTTGTGATTTTTTTGGTCAGCATAATCGACCAAATGTGTCCGCAATCGGTAGAATTGTGCACATATTTTAGCAAACCAGGTCTGTAGGGATCTGCATCCACAAAGAGTGACTGTTTGGCCCGGTTTTTGGGCTGGTGGCGTCATCGGGCCGTACTTCTTCGAAAATGAGGTCGGCCAAGCAGTTACCGTGAATGGTGTTGACTATCGCGCGATGATAACCGAATTCTTGTGGCCAGAAAGTGAGGATATGGACCTGGACGACATTTGCTTCCAACAGGATGGTGCAACTTGCCACACAGCCAACGAAAAATGGCTCTTTTGCGCGAGAAATTCAATGACCGTGTTATCTCACGTCGTGGCGATGTTAATTGACCGCCACGATCATGTGATTTGACACAGTTGGACATTTTTCTTTGAGGATATTTAAAAGAAAAAGTGTACATCAATAAGCCAAGAACAAATCAAGAGCTAAAGGATGAGATAATTCGGCACATTAACGACATTGAACCTGAATTATGTCTCAGAGTCTCTGAAAATATGGACCATCGGATAGAGGTATGCCACCGAGGCCGTGGCGAGCACTTGGCCGATATTTTGTTTCAAACATACTTGTCATAGACCCTTCTATCATAATAAAAAATATTAAGATAATTCTCTGAAAACTATTTGTTTTATTTACAATTATCATCGTGAGTTTTGTTGGACCACCCTTTACTTAAAATAAGACAATAAGACAGACAAATAAGAAACAAATATAATACAACCGTCACCGAAGCAAAGAACAAATTTATTAAATTAAAGATTAATCAAGCTGAAGGGCAAAAAGAAATGTGGTGTGGATTTAAGGAGTTAGTATTAGGACAACAAAGAAAAACAATTAATGAAGTGATATGAAATAATGTAGCATACGACAATGACTTAGAGATTGCTGAAAATTTTAACAATTACTTTGTGACCAGCATCAAAGAAGTTCAAGAGTCAATAGAAATCGTTGATTATATGAACCACATCAGATGAACTGAGACCACCTTTAAATTTTGTGAAGTGACAACTACTGAGCTATTAACCATATGTAGATCGAAGAAAAATAAACCAGACTACAATAGAATTTCACCTAGAATGATAATGGATAACTGGGACAAAATAGGTCGGACGCTTGTAGAAGTAGTGAATAGGTCATTGAAATCGGGAGTTTTTCCGTATCCATGGAAGGAATCGTTGCTCATTCCAATAGAGACAGTTTCAAACACAATTAAATGTGAGGAGTTTCGATCTATTAGCACCTTGTTGACTATGGAAAAGATTATTGAAACCGTAGTTAAAAAACAGCTTGTACAATACATAGACAAACATAAAATTCTATCTAGTTTTCAGTCGGGTTTTAGAAAACACCACTCATGTGAAACTACTGTAAATCATATTATAAATGAATGGATGGAAAATAAAAAGAAGAAGAAAATAATGGCAATCTTTCTGGATTTCAAAAAATCATAAGATTATAATAACGAAGCTAAAGATGTTTGGTATTAAGGACAAAGAATTAAAATGGTTCCAACCATATTTGGAAAATAGAACACAACGGACAAGGGTAAACAATAGCACATCTAACGTCATAAATATAAACATGGGTGTACCACAGGGCTCAATACTGAGCCCAATACTATTTATATTGTACATAAACGATTTACCAAATGTGCTAAAATATAGCAGGATAGTGTTATATGCTGATGATACATTAATTTATGTGGAAGAAAATAATCTGGACGAATGTAAGAATAAATTAACAGACGATATCAACGAGGTAAACAAATGGCTCAAAATGAACAGACTTAAATTAAATGAACAAAAGACAAAGTGGATGGAAATAAACTCAAATTCGGACATAAACCTTCAGTTAAATGGACAAATCATTGAGAAAGTGGACCACATAAAATATTTAGGACTTATCACTGTTAAGGGGCTTAATTTTAACAAACATTTTGACTACATATGCAAGAAAATAGGTACAAAAATAGGATTTTTCAAGAGAATTAGAAACAAAATGGATTGCATGACTGCGGTGACTATATATAATACAATTATAAAGCCACACTTTGAATACTGCGCATTTATATTGTATGTATATAGCAACCATGGACATATAAGTTGACTTCAAAAACTTCAAAACAAAGGAATGAGGATAATACTAAAATGCAACAGAATGACACCTGTAAGCTCGACGTGCTTAAATGGCTAAACATAAGGCAAAGACTACTGAATACCCTAATAGCCGTTTTCAACATAAAAATAGGTAAGGCACCAATATATTTAACGCACAGGACCACTCGGGTCGGTGAAGCTCAACCTTACCAACTTCGAAATGCTAACAACTACAGGGTGGAGAAAACAAGAACAACAAGATCTCAAAAGACTTTGATGATAAAAGGACTCAAACTTTTTAATAAGCTTCCTAATGAATTGAAAGAAGAAACAAATCGCGGCTTATTTAAAATGAAATGTATTGAATTAATAAAACGAACTAATATGTGAATTATATATTTTGTAAATTAAAATTATTATGAATTACTGAAAAATGTTTTTATAAAAGTACAGTGTGACCTCAATAAAAGCAACACTCGATACGTGCAACTCCTCGATAAAAGCAACGCCTTAAATGTTATCATTGTTGACTCAGTAATTGCAACTCCTCAAAAAAATGTGACTTGATAAAGGCAACTATTGTGTCATCAACTCTTAGTTCTTATAAAAGCATTTAATTTGAGCCACGCCGTATGTCTCTTGTTTAATGCATGGGACAAGGTACAGTCTACGGCAACACAAAAGTGCCTTTGATGAACCCAAGTAATGATTACGACAAAGATGATGTGCTACCTTTGATTGGCATAAGGGACCAAATCCTAAAGAACCTTGAAATAATATCATCGAATAATGATTTGTTTCAAGAGCTATCCCCTATTGACTGTTTCGAGGACATAAACGATTGGATTGCCGAAAATGAAACCGATCTGGAACCGACTTACAGCAATCCGGGAACAGAAGAAATCGAAAGTGATGACGAAAATGCCGTTGAAGAATCCCCACAGTCAAAAGTTGAAACGGAGGCTGCAATTTAAGCACTAAACATTTGCCTTCAATGGACTGAAGAAAATTATGCTTCACTGAGTAGTATTTTATCTCTGAAAACTTTACGAGAGTCAGCCTTGGAAAATATTCTGCCTCCAAAATCGAATATTTCTCAATTTTTTAAAAACAATTAAAATTTGAATTTGGTTTTTCATATGATTTAAATGATCAGTTTTGGTCTGTTTACCAGTACAAGACACGCTTTTTAAGGTTCCGTCTACAAAAACGGAACCTTTATAATTTCGGTGTGTCCGTCCGTCCGTCCGTCCGTCCGTCCGTCCGTCGTGTCTGTCACACTTTTTTATCTCCGAAGTTTATAAAGATATCGGCATGAAATTTTGGAATTAGGTACTTCAGACCTAGATGTCAATTCCTATGCAGCGATTTTAAAAAGAGGGGCCATTTGGGGGTGGCTCCAGTACAGGTGAAGTTGACACTAATTTTGAAAAATTGTCGCACCCCATCGATATATATATCAATCGACAGATCTTTCGAAATGAGGTGGAGGTTTCTTTCAACACTTTTTTATCAAAAGTACCGTTTGGAAAATATGGAGCTCCAAAGATTTCCCCCCCCCTGCCATTTCTAAACCAAAGTGTTTAAAAATCTGAAAAAATCACAAAAACTTGGCTGCATTGAGTACTTTCATTTAAAACAATTTCGAGCATTCTGGCCCTAATGGTTTTGGAGATATTGGCCAAAAACGGTCAATCATCGATATGCGAATTTTGAAGATCTGAAAACGCAGTTTTGAAGACATCAATGTAAGCATTAAGAAATGATAAATTTCAAAATATCGACTTATGTTGAAATTTTGAGATATCTAAGACTTAAAATGAGAAGAAAATTTCATTTTCACACATAATTTCATGCTGTGTTCGGCCACTCTATTCGTTGATGAGCGTTATCTTTTCGATCTCACCCCTAAATGCCCAACAGAAATGAACACACACACACCGCAGGCATGAGCAGTGATTAGATAGGTATGTATGCATGTATGATGGAAGGGATTTTCTGTGTTAGATAAACTTGGATAGAGATATAGGGGATGAACATTTGTTTGTTTGGATGTAAATATGAATTTGTGAATAAATGGTTGATTTGAGTTGAAGTTAGAAGAAAATTCAACTGAAATAGTTTTGAAACGTCGTTTGATATTCAGAAATCATCCATCAATATTATGCGACGGAACCTCCCCCGTGCGAGTACAACTCGCACTTGCCCGGTTTATTTTTTCATAAAATCCACAAACGTTTTCTCCTGTCGAGCGTTCTTCCTCTGTAATTAAGATTAATTTATTAACAATTACAGACAATATTAAACAAAACTTACACTTGTGTTCCGTTTCTTTTTCGTCATCAAACAATGCAAACATTCAAGTTCACAACACAAAGGACAAGTGAATTCAATTCGAACAGAAACGCGAGTATACCGATTTTCATTTTCGAAATTCAAATTCACCACCACCATTTCGATTGGATTTCAGAGCCTAAATTCATAAAAATGCAGAATGGAATGCAGAACATGTTTTATCGTAGTTATTTCTTTACCAACCAAACAAATGAGGCCAAACTGTATCGGTAGCAGATGCGAAATCTTCAGCGCGTGTTCCTGAATTATTGCCGATCAGCTGAAAATATCGCAGTCGTACTTGAAAATGTGGACCGGAATTAATTGGGTGGATAAAACACCGAGCATGTCGAGAAACTGATGCAATCTAGAAGAATAAATTTCCTATGGCCAACCTTACAGCACTTTTGTGCCAGATATTGTAAAATAATTGCCTCAACATTCATAATCCTCTTGCTACTTTTTTTAAATTTTTTGTATACAAAAGAACGATATTACTTCAAAATAAAAAAGAAAATATTTTGAGACACAAGCCAAATAAGTACGAAGTTCATGGTCATTCAATTCAATATAAATTTCGTCCCATATTTATGAAAGTACCAGACCAATTTATAATGTCATAGCAAAGGGAATTCATTAGGTTCAGTTGTTTGCTTTTCTCATGAAAATAATTACGACCAGAATCACGAGCTCAATAAAGGGAGCGCAACAGATGCTTTTCATGTGAGACACGTCGTATTTACCGAGTGAAAGTCCTTTGAGAAGCGAGCAATGAAATCTGTGCTTGAGTCCCATAGGTCTCCTCATATATTCTTCTCGGAATAATAAGAAAAGCCAAACAGGGCGAACATCTGTGGATGGAAAGAGACAAAAGAGATGGCGGCATCCGTCTGCAAATCTAATTGCCTGCAAACTCAACCAACCCTTGCTGATTTATTACGCCCTTTTTCATTTAAATGTACAAATTTTCATCATATTTAAAATTGTTTAGATTCCAGAAGATGATGAGATGATAGACAATTCTATTTGGATACTTCTTAAGATAACTGCCCAAGTGAACCTATGGCCCAGCTAATGGCTCGTGGTCAATTTATTTTTTATAGCGTTTCAGTTATATCCAAGTTTATTATTTATGTTCTATTGGTCGACCAATTTTTATGGAATTGTATATCTGGTAGAGCTCTTTCCAACACATTTCTCATAACAATTTCATAGACTTCTGGTGTTATTTCAGTTTTCAATCTTAAGCTCCTAAGCAATAGGGTTGTGGTTCACTTTTTCGTGTTCCCCTTCTTAACGTACCCCCGAGGAAGAAATCAAGGGAGAAAGATAAAAGAATCATGGTCGTCGACAGATTTTTGGTTCTAGCACCCTCAAAAAAATTTGAAAAAAATCAATGTTGCCGCCAGTCTAAATGGCGCACCATGGAATTACTCAATGTGGGTGCAGCGGTCTTTGATGTATCAATTAAGAGTTTTCTTTGCCCCAAAAGCGGCTATTCCGTTTATTAAAAACAGGCAACGGTATTCTCGAGTGACGTTATCAACATCAAGGTCTGCATGGGTGACTCTTTCCTCAACCAAGAGCGGCAGTAAAAGGAAAACATCACAACCACTTGTGCCTAAGCAGTACAGCATGATAAATGCTACAAGATATAGGGAAAGGGATCGCGTCTCATTAACCAGAAAACCTGGGACAGTCCACCAGGGTTTCCATTTCGACCGAAATAAAAGGAGGACATACATTTTTAAAAAAAAAAGACCATCTATTTCTACTGATTTGGTTTTCATTAAAGCAAGCGGCTTGCTTTGTTTTTAAGGTTCCGTCTACAAAAATGGAACCTTTATAATTTCGGTGTGTCCGTTCGTCTATCCGTCCATCCATCGTGTCTGTCATAATTTTTTATCT
Organism: Myathropa florea; assembly: GCA_930367185.1. Taxonomy (NCBI): domain Eukaryota; kingdom Metazoa; phylum Arthropoda; class Insecta; order Diptera; family Syrphidae; genus Myathropa; species Myathropa florea. Next base: position 78,229,690 of record OV884003.1, on the reverse strand, counting down.
CCGAAGTTTATAAAGATTTCGGCATGAAATTTTGAAATAAGGTACTTCAGACCTATTATATACGATTTTAAAAAGTGGGGCCATTTGGGGGTGGCTCCAGTACAGGTGAAGTTGCCATTAATTTTGAAAAATTGTCGCACCCCATTGAGTTATATATCACAGATCTTTTAAAATGAGGTAAAGGTTTGCTTCAACAGTTTTTGATCCAAAGTACCGTTTGGAAAATATGAAGCTCCAAAGTTTTTTTTTAATACTTTCCCCCCTGCCATTTCTAAACCAAAGTGTTTAAAAATCTGTAAAATCACAAAAACTTGGATTCATTGAGTACTTTCATTTTAAACCATTTCGAGCATTCTGGCCTTAATAGTTTTCGAGGTATTGGCCAAAAACATTCAATCATCAACATGCGAATTTTGAAGATCTGAAAACGAAAAACCTCTGCGTTTAGAAATGATTTCATATCGAAATATCGATTTATGTGAAAATTCTAAGATTTAAAATTTCAAAGATTATTACTTTCGCACATAAATTTCATGCTGAGATCGACAACTCAACACGAGTCTCAGTGGTATCACTTATAGTCAATAATCCCTAAATGCCCAACAGCATTTTGCACACAGCAGGTAGAAGCAGTGATTGAGGGATTCTCTGTGTTAGATAAATTTTGATAGAGATATAGGTATGTGTCTGGATGAATGTTTGTTTGTTTGTATGGATGAATGTAGTAATGAATAGTTGATTTGGGTTGAAGTTAGAAAAAAATTTAACTAAAATTTTTTGAATCCATCGCAAAATATTAAGAAAGGCTTCCAGAAAAAAAATGATGCGACGGAAACTTCCACGTGTGATTACATCTCGCACGTGCCGAGTTTATTCTTAGCTAACAATGGTCCACAGGGATTCCTGTTAACAAAAGGAATTTTTGTCCTGCTTACCAACAGCACCTAACACGTTCGTTTTTAACGATTTTGCTTATCTGTTGCTTTAGTTAAGATTCAGTAGAATACATTGCTGTTTGATACCAACATTTCATAAGGAACAGTCCAATAGTTTTGACGTCTGCCCCATATATACAAACCATTGTAAAGTTTTCTACAGGGTGGGCCAAATAAGAAATACCAATGATGAACACGTACTATAATAAGAATAATAATGGTTGCGCTACAGTCTGAGGTGGACCTGGGTCTAGCTCCTCAGCAACCACTCGTGTTGTGCGTGCTATTGTATTCTCACGAGTGGACGGAACCTACAGTTTAATCCCAACTCCAATAGGCGAGATTGAGTCGCTTTTTCTAGACAGTTATGTCCTTTATTATTGTGACTCAAGGTGGAGCGTAGAGAGTAAACTTGAATGCCTAGTGGGTAGGAATCGAAGCACATGTGGTGTAAGCTGTCGACGCATTTCGATACGCAGACAAATGCATCGCTTGCATTTACTCGTCGTGAGAACTTTGCAAGTCACACAGACTGTGTGATAAAAACATTTTAGATGTTCCCACGACGAGTGCCTGTTTTATCGTACATGCGAAACCTGAACCAAGTTTTTGAACTTCTTTTGAGTTGAGTCGTGAAAAGTAGCCCAAGCTAAGCGGGCGCGTTAGTTTGATTCACCTGAAATTTTTTTTATTTTATATTTTTTTATAATATTTCATTATTTTTATTCAACACATATACCCACAACGCCACGGCGCCCAAAACTTATAGCTCTTGTAATAATCATTTGTTTTAATTAACTTCACCTTTTATCTACATCAAAAAACACCCAACTAAACTCCTGATCATGAAGGCTGTTGGAGTTGATCTGGAATTAAAATATTGGCGATATTTTCACTGCGTCATAACTAGAGTCCGACCGAACATTCGGCTTCGGCTTTGACCACCTTCGGCTATAAATATCACCTTCGACAAAAAATTCGACATCGGCCAAATGAGGCCGAAGATTTTTCCGAAGCCGAATGTTGAGATTTCTAATTTCTGTAAAAATGGAAGTTGCAGGGAACGGTGTGTTTTTTGTTTTGTTATTGTCGGTTATAGTGTATTTTAAAATTGCGGTTGTGTACAGCTTTAAAATCAAAAGATCTTGCATTTGCAAGTTGGTAAACTATTACATAAGTGGTCTGTATAAAAGCATGCAATTTATTTGTAGTGGTTTCAGGTAGAAGGAACATTAAAGATGGCAGCTAAAAATCCAATTTGGGGTTATTTCGTAAAAATGATGCGAATGCAACTTGCAAAATATGTTCCAAATAGAGTCCGACCGAACATTCGGCTTCGGCTTAGGCCGAAGCTGATGAAAAAGCCGAAGTTCGGCTTCGGCCGAAAAACTGGCCTTCAGTCGCACTCTAGTCATAACAATTGATCGTTGACCAAAATAGAAAAAAATCGACAATTTTAACACGTTGTTGTGTGCAGTATGTTTCCACTATATATTTCCAAGAACTGTCCTGCAAAAAGAAAAAAAACAAAATTTTTTAACATTGATTGGTCTTATTTGGATACAAATGTTAAAATAATAATTCAAATTTGGGGTTGGCTCATGTCGCCTCCAAGAATTTGCACAGTCGTGACTCTGGATGACTCTGTTTCGTAAACGGTCGTCTTCCAATCGTTGCACCCTACACTCACCTGGTTCATAAGCTCTATTAATCTATTAAATCTGGCCCTTGACTTCTCTTTAGGATCTACTGCATTGAAGTATCTGATTCTGTCGCACGAGGCAATTGGACTCCCTTGGATGGGGATGACGAATATGGCACTCTAAAAAATGAGGTAGGTTCCCTTTTATTTTGCTTAATTTTAAAAACTGTACCAATTTTAACATAATAACTCAAATTTAAGGTCTCTAAATTGTAGGTATCACGAATTCTTAAAAACAAAAAATTCTAAGAGCCATTTTGTTCACTATTGCTCAACTTGCTGAAAATTTGAGATTTGATCAACTTCGGAATTAGTCTCAACTCGAGATTTAACCAGAGAGTTTAAAATTGATTTTATTCACCATTATAACTTCAGAAGTTCTCCAACTTTCAGTTTTAAAATTTCCCTTGGGATATTTTTGATAATTGCACATGAAATGTCATTTTAATTTATGTATGGGTGAACTTAATTCCGGTAGATATGCACATATATGTGCATTTATATTTATATGTACGCACTAATTGAGAGCGAACGTTGGCAAGCATCGAGCATCTACCTGCCAACGAACTACGATATCGTTTATTTTCAAATTTGATGTAGAGAGGGAAAACCATGCCTTGCGATTTCTAAAATTATCTGCATCACTTCCACCTGGAGATTGTATGCGAACATGTGTGCAAAATGAACAGACAACTACGATAATAAAAGAAAAGAGATAGAACAAAACCACTGGTTTTCTCCCTTAACTTCTGCTATTTCCGTAAGTTGAGAAAGTCGGGAGTTGATGGCCCTAACCTCATCAACCTCACTCCTGATAACCTACTCTTCATGTCTGCAAAGTTTCGTTTAAATCGGTCCGGCCGTTTCGAAAATTAGCCCGAACAGACAGACTCTATGATTTTATTGATATAGACGGATATACACATATCACAACAGATCCTATCATGGTATTGGTTTGGCATACCATTATTTATTTGTTTCTTAAAAACTGAACAAAAGACCTAAAAAGGACTCGAATTCGCCTTGCGCACTCATCCATACGCATACACGTCACAATGGATTGCTGGATGATGGAACAGAAAAACACATCTATAAGCGAATGCTTTTACGCACAAAATGTGTGCAGAGTTTATGAACAACACTGCGTCTCCATTACGCGAAACTCAAGGTTACTAGACCTTCGATGTCTCAATTGTTCTGTACTTTCTCACCAACCACCACAGCAGCCTTTACAAAAGAGCGCAGTCATGTGTAATATGATTTTCACTACACGCTTCATTTCAAAATTTGATTACATTTCGCATTCTGTTCCTCAAAGTTTGGCATCCGCAAAAAATGTGTGCCATACATCATGGTTTATGGCATTTTTTTTGCTTCCCTCATTTTGAGACACACCGATGTCTGATACGTATTCGGAATTGTGATGACTTGCTCATGGACTTTTGTTTACATCACGTATGCCCACACGTGTTCGTATCACTCCTAAAGGGCATGTTGATTGAGTTTACTTTCTCGGACATGTTCATACATATTACCAAAAAGTGAGTTTCTGAAACTACTCCTGGGAGGTGCGACGCAGAGACACAATATCAAGGTTCCGCAGCATTGACACATATCTAATTGGCTTATATCAAGCGGAGAATCAAATGGAATTTGGACATTTGTCTGTCTGGTGGGATTCAATTATCACACCTCCTGCACAACGAAGTTCATCCTTTCGTTGGGAAATTGAATAAAACATTTCTGCCACTTGAAAGGGAGTCGATAAAAGATGCTTTGTGTATTCTCAAGATACGTCCATGCGTCGATTGGTTGCGTTACATATCGCTGCCATCAATCAGAGGTAGGATTATTCTAAAACGCATTTGGGTATCGTCGTTTGTCTGACAACGTTGAGGGGGTTGTATTAGTTTCTTTCTCCCGTGAGTGTGCTTTTTCTTGGCTCTTGATAGAGTGTGAATGTTGAAATATAGTCAGCAGTCTCGTCTGGGGTATACAAAGTATATTCTGATTAATATTTGAGTGTTGAAAAATGGCTTTTGAACGGACGTGAACTCGAGCAGACTGCTTGAAGTAGGTACGGCAGCGGTCAATGAAACCTTTAGAATTCTATGGTATTGACAACATCGATGAGGGAACATACAATTTTAGATTCCTCTGCCCAACGACAACGAGAGTTTGACTCTTCCACAAAAATGTGTAGTCAAAACATGGAAGGTGAAGACTTTCACGTTTTCTTCAAAATATCATTGTATCTAGGATCATGTCTTCTCTGCAACTAGAAAATAGATCCAGGCCAATAATACTTCGGACTCAGCCAATAAGCATCTTCAGCTAGTATTATCTCATGGTGGTTGCTGGAGGATGGTTAGAGGATTTGAAAACCTTCAAGGTTACGGCGATTCTCATCTATCCACTCTCAAGATATAGTTATACCTCCAAGTGGTAGCAACCGGGCAATGCATCCTAGAAAGCAGCCAAACTAATTATTGCAAACCCCTCCCCAAAAACATGGACGGTAAGCCAAAAGATATTATTACTCCAGGTGGTAAGCTTACTTCGTTTGCTAATCCATCCGTCTCTTTAGAGACTGTCGGGTCTTCGGTTCTGGAGGGCCCAACCTCCATGGAAGGCCACACTGCTAGTCAAGGGTGTGGAGGAAGCTCACTACTTGGCATAAATAGAGATGGTCACACTGGTAATCAAGGGTGTAAAGGAAGCGTACTACTTGGCTTTACGGAAATGATGATGGACACGGATGCGAACAAGGATCTGGCAGAGGAATCGGTTGCGGAATTACTCCGTCCCGAACTGGAGAGTCGGCAAGCTATGGGGTCTCCCCTAGGAGCTGGTAATATGTCAATGAGCTCATGGCCAAGCATGCAGGAGCTAAGGGAAGTTATATCCCCTTTATCCAGCCATGCATCGGCAATTGACTCGGACACAGAAGATAGGCTCCTGGAAGATACCGTAGTGGGTCCAATAGCTCTAAAATCTTTGAAGACTTTGGCGCAAAAAGCCCTTTCAGGGTATAAAAGTGCAAAAAAGTACCTGAAGAGGATGAAGCTAATGGACCCTGCTACTCTTTCAGTTAGGGATCAGCATCTGATGAAGAAGGACTGAAGAAGATTGTGGCAAGGTTTGAGAAACTTCAAGGACGCTAAACAAATCCCAACCCCATCACATCCAAGAAAACTTCTAAACCAGTTGCTGTCAAACCGATTGCAGCGAAAGCCAAAAGGGCAAATGCAGAGAGCAAGGAGTGTCCCTCAACCTCGAAGGCCGCTCAGATGGGGAAAACTGGCAGGAAAAGCGTGGGAGAAGACACGGATCCCTCCTCCCCCTCACGTAAAGCCAGCTAGCTGCTTGAAGGACCTGCCTAAGGGGAAGAATAACCCTGGCAACAGGGTAAAGTCTAACCCACACATCCAGCCAAATAAAGAGACAGCACCAAACCAGCCAAAGAAGCCAAGTACAAACTCAAAGGGCCTGGTGAAGCCACATCCTCCGAAGCAAGCACGATAGGTGCAATGGCTAAGAGACTAAACCTCCCGGCGAACGATTTCTGTGGAGCATCTCCTTTGCCATTGCCCTGCTCTACAAGATCGACGGCTCACTCACTTGAAAGCAAGGTTCTTTCACGAGCTCAGCGATGTGGCGAAGGTACAGACCTGATCTAAGGAAATTTTTTTCTAGAACGTGGTGGTTTTAGTAATTGCATGCTGACATGGCGTTAATTCTCGGAAAGCATGCAATCCTTACAGGGCATACACAATGCACCTCCACGGCCTCTGGTTGTAATTGCTGGTAGCAGCATAAAGCTCTCCTAACCTATTACCTAATGGTAACTGCATAGAGTTGGTAGTCAAGTCGTTTGTGCTTGTCTTGTCTCCAGTTGCGGGTGCCACGATATACATGATCATCCATGCCGTGGTGTGAGGCCTTCTTTGATTTTAGCTGCCCTTAATTGCAGGGCTAATTTTAATGAAAATCGTCTGGTTGACTGCTTGCCAGTGTCGTGCAATCATATCAATGTCACACGTGAATATAATACACTCAGATGGATTATGTCGACTATAATCTGCGAGAAATGGGTGAAACGTAACTAAAATGTGACCAGATAGCATTGTTATGTCTCAGCAATTGGGAAAGTTTTCAATGACGTCCAGCTACGCAAATATTCAGTAAGATTTGCCATTTGCATTGTTTTATGCTTTTAAATTTTGAAAAAAGGCCGAATTTTAAAATTCGGCGTTATTGCGAATGCCACTGTTCCACGCTTGCCGAACGAGCTGAATTTATTAAAAAATATTAGCTAAATTGTGGCTCAGTTGTACGAGTAAATAGGCAACGTGAATTTCGTAGTGAAGTCAGTCGTCACAATGGCTTCAGTGTGCAGGCAATTCGTAGAACCATGGAAAAGTTTGAGCATGAGTACGCTCTTTTGGACCTTAAGCCTAAGCGGGCACTCTAAGTTAATCAAGAAATTTTGATTAATTTTACCTTTCGGTTTCTTTTTTGTATTTTACATTTTTAATAATACTAAAAAAAAGATACTTACACTAAGAAAATCTTAAATAAAAACTTTGTAATCTAAGATTTTTTTAAATTTATATTCTTAACCTAACTTAAAATAAGCCTACTTAACTAACTTAAACTATATTATTTAAAATTTTTTTGATTTTTTTATTTTATTATTTTTTTTGTTTTTTCGATTTTTTGTATTTTTTTTGTAATTTTTAATTTTTTTTTTAATTTACCCTAGTCTAATGTCCTAACCTAAATGTAAGCTGGCCGTGAAGAACCAACAGTTAGCTGATTAAGCTGGCGACAGTTGGGACGTTTGATGGGGCTGCAACCACCAGTAGAACCCAGGAACTTTGTCACACTCCGTTCTGTCGCGAAAAAAGATAGATCTACTGAACCGGAGATCATACGGACTAACGCTTGCGATATCGCCCTCGTAGAGGAGTCACCTATCCACTGTCCTTCGCACCACAAGGTAGATCAATGGACATCCTTCTGCATTCTGGATTAAGCCAATCTGGTCAAGGTACAAGAACGCCTCCGGCGGAATGACTCCACTTCGACGAGCGTTCTCATGATATGCTTCTTGGGGTAGTAAGCTTCAAATATCAGCTCGTTTTCCGAGGCCATGGCTCGTGCAACGTGTCTTCGAATCAGCTTAATAATAAAATTATCCGCCCTGTTCACGTTTGCTTCGCTATACCAGAACTCGTTGGAATAGAATTTCTTGTACTCAGATTCTGGGGTTCTGTACTTCTTGAGACAAGCCCGGAGACACTTCCCCTCCAACAGCCTCATCTTTTCCATCTGGGAAGGACTCACGTTGAACCACACTGGATAACCGTACGCCATGACTGGCCGGATGAGGGCCATGTAGCAGATCACCTTTACCCTGATATCAAGTTGGCTGCTATAAAACAACCCTCTTGCCACAGCAAAGGCCTTCCTTGCTTTCGTCAGAGCAGTAACTATATGTCTTCGACTCTGAGCCTGTGGGACAACGCAACAGAGGACGTCCACGTACAAGGTGGCGCACACAAGTCGAGGGGGACCTCGGCCGGCTTGGTGTGCGAAACTGGAGATAGCTGGCGAAAGTGCTGGCTGGAGAGGCATGTTAAGTGAGGCCCAGGTCCACCTCGGACTGTAGCGCCCTAAGAAGAAGAAGAAGTAGCTATATGTCTGTCGAAATATAGATACTGATCCAACCAAATGCCTATGTACCTTACTATACTTTTCACTGCTAACGGCTCCCTCTGCGGGTCAACTATGCCGTACTTGCGCCAGTTTTTTTTCATGTCCCTTGAGGCCATGTAGAAGGGAGTTCGGAAAAGGATGGTTTCACACTTCTGGTAGTTGATTTTCAACTTCCAGTCGTCGCAAAATCGCTGAATTTTCTCGAAGTCACGCTGCAGAAGGATGTTGATGTCCTCAAACTTCGGCGCTTTCCTGTATGCCACCAAGTCATCGACGTATGCGATCAAATGCTGCATGGAGCCAATCAGTTCACTGGTGAAAATAGTGAAGAGGATTGGTGAGTTAACTGCACCCTGCTGGAGTTCATTTTTTATTTGGAAAGCTTTGGTAGAAGTCATGTTGCCACTTTTAACAACAAAACTTCTACCTGTTATCATGTCATAAATCGTGTAAAGCAATGACTTGCTTATACCCATCTTCGTCACCTTAAGGAAGAGGCCTTCTACCCATATGGTGTCGAATGCCTTTTCGAAGTCAACGAGGCAGGCCCCAACTAAACATCAATTGTTAAGGAGAATTTAAGCAACTGGCTCATCTTACGGCGTGAATTTATCAATTGGCCGACGCAATTATGCAATTTAACACCAAGCTAGCCACATTAGACAAGCTCGGAGCCAACATTCGAAACGCTATTGCTGAAATAACGCCGCACATATTGGACCGACCGTTTGAAGAATTGCCAGCGAAGCCGCGCGGGCTTGAAGCATAGATGTAGCTTCAAAAAAAGCCAGAATCAATTCTATATCTCACACCGTTGTCGTTTTATTTAAATTTATTTTCCAATCGTACTTATCTGGTTACGGTATCATCTTAGCTAAGCCTTTATCACAGATCTCCGCAGGTTCGTAGCAGCACATGTGCTAAACCATTATCTGAAACTCTGCTCTGGACTGCACTCGAACACATTTTGCATTCATATGAACATATTTCTTCACACAATCGGCTTGCCAAGTGCCAGTCACTTACACAGTTACTTCATCATGAAAAGCAATTTATGTCATCGTAGCAAAAGTTTCTAAGCTATTTCCAAAGTGTTCTCAGGTGCCTTCCTCTATAAATATTTCAATTGTTTCATAGATTTCTCCGGTGTGAGTTATAAATACACACCGGAGATACATCCATTACCCAGAACCTCGAACGAATATACACGCACAATTCTTCAACCAGCAATATTTCAATTTTATTGAAACCACAATTTCTGTAGCATAACTTGCCTAACTGGGTTACCCCCGACCACCTCCTCAATGACTTAAGTATCCTTAAGTGTGTATACGTACGTATACTCTCTGCGGTTGATGTTAGGCAGCAGATGCTACACACGAAAGTGTTTATCTGTTAACAGAACTTTAAGAGTTATTCGGAAATGAAAATGCGCATAACTTCTGTATGACATTACTGCAAATTGTAACATCTGTCGGAATTAATTTCCCAATCAGCACTCCATTTGTTTTCTGTGTTTTACGGGCTTTCACTTTGAACAGCTTGTTCTTTTTGCTTTAAAGACACTCATGTACTTGGGGGGTAAGACGGTAATGCTCACTTTACGTTGCGGACAAAGTATGCGATTATGACTTTAAATAAACTTTAAATAAATATGAATAATTGAAGAGTGTCCGTCGTGGCGTAGTAAGTATGTGCATCGACCCCCATGCACTAGACTTTCAAGTCTAGGTTCAAATTCATTAACAAGCAACAATTTATCAAAAAAAATTGTTTACGACTCTATCGCTTTCGAGTCACTGGCAATACTCCAAGAGTATAACTGTCTAGAAATAGTTTCTCAATCTCGCCGTTCGGAATCGGCATTAAACTGTAGGTCCCCTCCGCTCGTGACAGAACAATAGCACGCACAACACGAGTGGTTGCTGAGAAACTAGGCCCAGGTCCACCTCGGACTGTAGCGCCGCCATTATTATTATTATGGGTTTTCTTCGATACCGGCCACCACGGCGGCTATGTTTTCTTCATTTTGCACCAATCTTTGTCTGATTGATGGCTTAAGGTCCAAAAGAGCGTGCTCAAACTTTTCCACGGTGCTACGAATTGACTCCACCCAGAAGCCGTGACGACGACTGACCTCCCGACGAAATTCACGTTGCCTATTTACAACAGAGCTGGAACTTCGAAAATATTTTTGAATGATTTCCGCACGTTCGGCAAGTGGGAATCATACATGTAGGATTCACAGTCCTTTTCCCTACTTTTAAATAAAACACGTTGGATCTTTAATGTCATTAATTCTTTTATTAATTAGATTTACACAATACGTGGCGCGTTTGGTGACGCATGTTGCCACTTCGGATGACTATGATTGACTGTCCATTGTTCGTTCGTTTTGTCTGTCATGTCCCTGGTTTGTCCCTCCGTTCATTTAAAGACCATTGTGAGGTCAACCACCAACAGGAACCACTGCTAACATCCATTGTAGAAATCGATCGAATAATTACAGAAGAAAAGATAATCTGGTCGGTCAATAGTTTTTCTCCCTACAAGTCCCCAGGCCCTGATGGTATCTTACCCATAATGCTACAAAAGCTACAAGATGTAGCAACCCCTTGGCTCAAAGCAATGTATAGAAACTGTTTACTACTCAATCACATCCCCCAGTCGTGGAGACGGGTTCGAGTAGTCTTTATACCAAAAATAGGCCGTCGGGGTCATGAAACCGCGAAGGATTTCAGACCAATCAGCCTATCGTCTTTCATGCTTAAAGCCCTGGAACGCATTATATATACACACATCAGGCTCAAGCTAGAGGGGAAGTCTCTCTCCAAATCTCAACATGCCTACATCAAGGGTAAATCCACTGATACAGCTCTGCACGAGGTGGTCGGCACCATTGAGAAAACCATTCACTACAGACAATATACCATGGCCGCCTTTCTAGACATAGAAGGGGCCTTCAATAACTTCCACACAGAAGCTATCCAAGAATCTCTTATCGCCCAGGGGGTAGAGGAGATGCTAGTAAAATGGATAGTCTCTATGCTCAAAACTAGAATTATACAATCCACGCTAGGAAATAGCCAACAAACAAAGTATGTAACTAGGGGAACTCCTCAGGGAGGGGTTATTTCCCCATTGTTATGGGTACTAGTCATTAACAACCTATTAGAAGAGCTAGACCGGGAAAGAATCAAAGTTGTTGCGTATGCGGACGACGTTGTGATTTTAGTATCAGGCCAGTTTCTCTCAGTGATTAGTGAAATCATGGAGGGGGCGTTGCAAAAGGTTAATAGATGGGCTACCAGTTGTGGCCTAAATACGAACCCAAGCAAAACCGAACTGATGCTTTTTACGACAAAAACCAAAATACCAAACTTTCCCCTTCCTAGACTAGCCAATCAAACCCTCACTCTGTCTTCAACTGCCAGGTACTTAGGCACTATTCTTGACCCAAAACTAAATTGGAAAACTAACATAGAGCAAAGAGTTAAAAAGGCATGCATAGCCTTATACGCTTGCAACAAAACTCTTGGCAAAAGCTGGGGACTTCGACCGAAGATAACACTTTGGATGTATACTGGAGTAATACGTCATATTCTTACCTACGGCTCCTTAGTCTGGTGGCCAGCTTTAGCCAAAGCGTACAATATTACAAAACTAAACAAGGTACAAAGAACTGCATGTATAGGTGTCACTGGCGCCTTAAGAACGACTGCCACAGATGCGCTTACAGTTATTTTGCACCTTCTACCTCCAGATCTACACGCAACGTTCATGGCCACATGTAGTGCACTTAGACTCAGAGAGTCAAACTGCTGGAATAGCAGAACTTATGGACATGGTAACATCCTTAACTCACTACCACAACAGGCGATACTGAGTCATACTGACTACCTTATCCCAAAGCTAAATTTCAATAAAAACTATAGTGCATACGACTAGATGGCGCAGTTAGTTAAGTGCCTGCCCCAAGTTCGAGGGGTACCAGGTTCGAATCCCAGTGAAATCGAATCTGGCCCAGTCACCATTTGCCGTTGGGATCAAATTAATGGCACTGGAGTGAGTTACTACCTGGCAGTACAATGGACCAGTTTTGAGTCTGAGTGCTCCAGTAGAGTTTCAAAAAATCATCCGAAAAAAAATAGGGCATACTTTCCAACGAGAGCTGAGCGATAGAGTCATCCAAACCCATGACATAGCAATCTTCACCGACGGTTCGAAGATCGACTCTGATGTGGGCGCTAGAATATTCTCCGAAGCCCTCATGATATCGAAGTCACTCAAGCTATCAAGCTTTGCAAGCATTTTTCAGGCAGAAGTGCTTGCAATATATGATGCGTGTCTTGAAATTAAAAACAAAACAGAACCAGCACAGCGGATAGCAATCTTTTCAGATAGTCAAGCTCCTATCAAGGCTCTAACATCCATAACCACAACGTCTAAACTAGTGGATTGCTGCTGCAAGGAACTATCCATTATAGGTGAACGGAGCCCGGTCTCTTTGATCTGGGTTTCCGGGCACACGGGTATAAGAGGAAACGAAGCAGCAGACGAGCTAGCCAGACAAGGATCCAAACTCGATAGTCTCGTTGCGGAACAAATCCAGGCTCCGTAAAAAAAGTAATATCTACAATCACCTCCTCAAGATAGCCAACGAAAGATGGACCAAGCTGGAAACATGTGCCCTATCCAGAAGCTTATGGCCCAACTACAAGCAAAAGGGAACAAAAGACCTGCTTAACAACAGTAGAAGAAATATATCCAGAATCACAGCGGTCTGCACTGGACACTGGGCTGTTGGCAGGCATGCTGAAAGACTAGGCATACCATTCAACTCGCATTGCCGCAGCTGCCGGGTGGAAACTGAGTCAGAAACCCCCGAGCACTTTCTGTGCAAATGTCCGGCTCTAGCTAGAGTCAGACAACGCACTCTGGGGAAAGCCTTCTTCAACACCCCTAATAATTTCTCAGAAGTAAACATTCACAGTCTGCTAGCCTTCATAAATTCCACGAAGAGGTTTCAAAATTAGGCTAATCTGAGTGAATACACACTCTTTTTCACCTCCATCTCACAAATTAGGTATCCCATAGGATGTGGTATCAAAAGGCCGCTTTCATGGCGCTAATTGGGTGCGAAAACAGGATCTGTATGTCCACCGCCACTTTTACCTACCTACCTACCCTCCGTTCGTTAGTGAGTGTGTTTGAGTGTATGTACGTTCGATCACCTGTTCTGCCGCGCGATCTATGCGGTACTGGTGCGTGTGTATTTTATGTATTTCTTTGTTCTCTATATTGCCTACTGTTTGGTTTATTATTCGGTGTGTACGTAGGAATGTACTTTGTTGCAGCGTCGGTTAGCTGTTGCCTGGTGGCCTGAGTAAACAGTTATTCTGACGCATGTTTCGTGTGTAATGTTCTGTAGTTTGTAGGGTATATGTCTGTCTATATGTCCGTCAGGCCCGAATCCCACATACATAATGTAATGGCAAACCTTCCTGAATATTTTGACGCCTGGATGTTATTGGTTGTCTTTTTAAGTCTGAAAAAGTCACCATTACTTGTAATTTCTTTAACCTCGTGAAACAAATAAATTCCTAGTGTTTTTACCTCAGATAGCTGGAGCAATGTTAGGGTGATTAGTGTCCTCCCGTTCCTTCTTGTCACCACAGCCATCCATACGTTGTCATTGGTGAGTCCCATCTATAAGGTGTGGTTCTTAAAACGATTGTGGCTTTAAGTGTTCCAACTACTAATGATATCCACTCTTTGTGGCACAGTGTTTCAGCACTATCGTACGTGGGCCAGAGTGTCCGTCAGCTCTAGGACTTTATCACTACTTTTATTTTTGCGTACGAATTTGGGTTTGAATTGTTTGGAATGAATGCATTTCGGATCCTTTTTCTTTCAAGTTCATCTGCTTTCTCATTGCCGGCTATGTTCTTATGTCCGGGAACCCAGTACAAATTTAACACGTTCGTTAGGAGTCTTGAATTTGAATGAACGATGGTAATATTCTGATCATAATAAACTGGAATTCTTCTGTCTACAATCACAAGTATTTACTGTTAGACATTCTTTTGTAGCGCTACAGTCGGGGGTGGACCTGCGCCTCAACCAACAAGTATCTCCAGCTAGCATGATCTTTTGTTAGGTGTCGCTGATTGCGCTCGCCAAGTTAATTGAGGTCCTTCTCCAATTGGGTGCGCCACTTTAGCACCGTTAGACACTATTTCGTATATTTGTCCTTCAGCAATCGCACTCCCTGCATACATTGCTAATATTGATTACACACATCCCTTCGTTTTGTTCCTCCTACGGGTACCTTTTCGTGGAATTTGCCGACATTAATTCTATGCCCTGCTGTCTGGCATTCTAATGACAAGCGTCCCAGCCCGTCATAATCGACATAATTTAATTACTTTCATAATCCCTCTCTGTGGCAGTCGTCTGGCATTCCTCACTCGAACCGCCAGAATCTTTTACCACATCACGTTAACCATGATTGCTCGCTTTATGACTTTTGATATTAATTTTGAAAGGCAAGGTCATCACACTTCCGTCGGCTGTTTTTATGCCATGGCCAACTTACCAAAATGTCAAAGTTTGGATGCTACTACGAAACTTATTTATATTTCGAAGTAGTTGATGGCCAAAGGAGAATTTAATGTAATCGGAGGCTACCATGCTGTCGCTTAAGAGATTTAACGTGAAATATAGCATCTGCATGGGTCGAAAATGCAATTAAATCGTGAACATTTTCGTGTGATGATTATTTAAAACTTTCAACTTGGATCAACTTAACAACCATGTATTTTACTAGACGTAATCACGAGGTTCTCTTTCAAAAGCTCTTGCGGTAAGGATTCCATCCCACTTTTTTTTAAGTGGATTAAATCCTATTTAACTGGTCGTATTCGGATTGTTAAAGTATATAGTTACTTATCTGGCCCTATAGAGGTGTCCCACAGGGTAGCCATTTAGAGACCCTTTCTATTTCTCTTATTTTTACCGACATTTTGTGAAAAACTTTCCTAAAACTAACGTTTCCTATGAAAGTCGACCAAAGCATTCACTTGACTCATAGAGACTGTGTGTACCTATTTATTTTAAATTGTCCCCAAAAATCCCATAAATAATCACCCCACAAAAGCACAGTCAAGAAAAGAAAGCCAGCGATTAATCATTCCTTTCGTCGACCATCACCTAGCGACAATTTAAATTCTTGAAATCGATTCATTCCGTCAACATCTACGTCCATTCAATTGTTTGAATATAAAAATTCCTGCCAGGATTTTCAGAATTTCTGTGAAATTTCTAGGTATTGCCATTTGTGCAATTGAACACATTTTACGAGAATCATTACGTTCTCTGTAAGAATCTTCGCTGATGCCAATGCCAATTAGCCGTTAACTGATTGATAAATGATTCGAGGTAAAATTAATACGAATTCATAAATTTTTCCCGCGCGTTGTTTACATTATTCGTCCAATTAATTATGTTCATCCGCCTATAACGAGTTTTATTTTGTTCCTTGAAAAAGAGCGCTGGAAGGTCTCTTGAGACGAATAAGTCAAAGGGGGACTTAAGTTCCGGGATAACTCATATTTTTGAAGTCAGTCAAATCAAAGCATTGAAATGTCCTGACCCTGGGGGGATAATTTGCCTCAGCGAAAGTAAGTTTACTTACAAGACACAGATTCCGAGAAAAGGACAAGTTTTCCTAGGAACAGAGCAAGGGAAAGAGCAGTCTTTGAATAATACGAGTACGTTCAATTCCCAGAGGGTTTTCATCACAAAGAACTTGATGTCATATGGCAAAGCCAAATTGTGTGTGATATCTAGTTAATTAATCATGGCAAAACATATGTGGGTTTAATGACAGTACATCAGTCAGCTTTGGGGGATCAAATCAATTTCAATGTGACCTTCGAACTTATTGGCAGATTCACTCATTTCATTTGACGATGTATGTTTATCGGATGCGTTTTCAGACTTTTAAAGGGTTCGTAGATGGTGTTGCAATTGAAGATTTGTAAAAGTAATTCAGTAGAAAGCTTAGTTTAGGTTAGGTTGAAGTGACTGACTGTAGATAGCAGTCACACTTAGGCCAATTTAGTCCCATTGTGATACCACGCAGATTTGAAAAACCATTTGATGCTTTCAACGATTCTCTTTAATTGATTAATGCCGACGTTGTACAATTCGCTTAAATCGTTGAAGAAGTAGGCTCCAAGGTGTTTCATCCTGCGAGAGGAGAGAGCGCTACAAGTACAGAGGAGATGCATTATGCTTTCCTCTTCTTCTTCGTCTCTGCAGCTTCTGCAGAAATCATTATGAAGGAGTCACATTCTTGAGGCGTGAGTGCCAATGGCACAGTGTCCTGTGATAACGCAAATGAGAAAAAAAATGAAAAAAATGTGAAATGAAAAACAAAATGAAATGAGAGTCCTTAGGGATGACCTGTTCATTCTAAGAAGATAGAGTGAACGTTTTAGATCAAGTTTAGGTCAAATTTGCTTTCTGATGAGGTATGTAGTGCCATCTGACCATCTTGAGTTGGTGTTTTTAATAGTGTGATTTTTTAAAAGAAGTTTAGATGTAGCGAATGGCATGGGCGGAGGATCTCCGCTAGGGAGGTTTGTGGAGATCGTATCGCTCCTGGCGAGATCATCGGCTTCACAATTCCCTGCAATGTCACTATGTCCCGGCACCCACATGAGGTGAATATTAAAATGCTAATCCATCTCGTTAAGAGATAGGCGGCAATTTAGGGAGGTCTTAGGAAGAAAAGTGACCGAGTTCAGGGATTTGATTGCTGCCTGGCTGTCTGAACAGATGGTGATGTCCTTCTTGGATATCACGTTGTTCTTGAGCCAAGACAGAGCTTCTTTTATTGCCATTGTCTCAGCCTGGAATACGCTACAATGTTCAAGGAGGTGGAGGGATATACTAAAATTGAGATCCTTAGAGTAGACACCTATTCCTACTCCCTCGTCCGTCTTGGATCCATCTGTGAAGATACGCAGAGAACCGTTCAGCGTCTGAGTATCACACTTCCAGTCAGACCTGGAGGGTATGCTGGTAGAGAAGTTTTTCTCAAAGACGAGATGAGGCAGTAGGAGGTCGGTGTCGTGCGGTAGAAACTCGAGGTTATCTAGAATGGTGGAATGACCTGTATGGTGGTTATTCCATAGGTGTAGTGTTCTGAGTCTTACCGCTGTGCAAGCTGCTACTTGTCTGGCCAACAAGTCAAGTGGAGGGAGAGCAAGCTTATAAAGAGGTGAAAATTATTCAGCGACGACAATTGCGTGGACTTGCTTATATAGTCGGTTTTCAACGGAGGGGTTTAGACTGAAGCTTAATGATGTCGATATCAATAATTCGGAACAAATTGGAGTTGGTCATTGAGAAATCCAAAAGTAATACATTTTCGGGAGGGGAAAGAAGTGTTGAGTCATACAAAAATTGCACAACAGAATTTCTAACCTTCGGAATTCAATCGAATATTTTAAACTGCAATCAATGAGGCGTTTGCTGGTAATCAAACGGAAACGGCTAAAATAGTTCTGGCGGTAAACGAGGGCAAAACCAAGTGTATGCTGTCATCGAGAAAGAACGCACAACATCGACAACTTGGTCAGAATGTCACACTTGGCAGGAGAAACTTCGAGGTAGTGAAGGACTTCGTCTACCTCGGCTCCGCAGTACAGAGTACAAACAACATCAGTACCGAGATCAACCGCATAATAACTCTTGCCAACCGCTGTTTTTTGGGCTCAAGAGGCAATTGAGTAATAGAGCCCTCTCTTGAAGGTCCAAGCTGATTTTGTATAAGACCTTGATCATCCCAGTCCTGCTTCAGGGCGCAGAGGCATGGACAATATCTCAAACGGATGAACAGTGTCTTGTTCTTCTCGAGAGAAAAGTTCTGCACGCGATCTTTGGTCCTGATTGCGTTGCTGGCATTTGGAGGAGAAGGTTCAACCGCGAACTGTATGGGATGTACAGCGACATGGGGCTTGCTAGTCGCCTAAGATGGCTAGGCCATGTGGAGCCTATGGACAACTTAGCTTCGGCCCGAAAAGTCTTCGATCCTGAGCCTGTGGGACAACGCAACAGAGGACGTCCACGTACAAGGTGGTGCACACACACCTCGACCGGCTTGGTGTGCGAAACTGGAGACAGCTGGCGAGAGATCGTGCTGACTAAAGAGGCATGCTAGGTGAGGCCCAGGTACACCTCGGACTGTAACGCCCTAAGAAGAAGAAGAAGATGCCGCCATGCCATGATTCTCTGACGAACACTTGTCGAACACGCTCCATCGGGCTCGTTCGAGAAGATGATTTTTTGGACGAAAGCCTGATCTCCGGTGACTCTTTAAGGTACATCGGTTTTGGATTGAAAAAAATGAATTGAATTGAATTGAAAAGGCCGTTAAACAGCACTTCGCAATTACGTCACATGTTGACTGACGCCGAAAAACTTCAGTGGAAAAAACATTTATTCTTAAAAAAATACGTTATATCTGTGAAACACTTACCAGTTTTGTTTTCTCATCATGATATGACTCAGCCCCCTACACTCGAAACTCACGCAGTCATGTGTAGCCCTTATTGCTTTGAATGTCAGTTACCCTCTGCTAATGGAACTTGTGTAGCCTCTCCTTGAGCTGTCGATTTTCTGATACGAAATGAAGGCGGAATTTATTTTCTAAAAATGAATTATGCCCCGCTCTATTAAAAAGGCATACAAGTCTCGTTTCTGCGAATTTTTCTTTGTGGTTCATAAATCATGAAAATTGCCGAGGGTTCACAAGCAAAGAACTAGAATATCATTTCTTCGTGGTCAAAGGGAATCAAAGATGTTTCCTTTGAACACTCAATTTCAATTGAATTGTCAATTAGAATGATTTCACCTGACATCAGCATCGCGTCGTTACATCTGATCGATGTGTCCGCAAGCATCTTTCTGCCCCTTAAGGCATCGAACTAAAAGCACTGCCATTGAGATGCTTTGAAGATGGAATTTATTTTTTCATTCAATCAGCGCGTGTGTGTTTGTGGATAATCGATTGATGTATCTGCAACCACTCGTCGTTTAATGTGGGACCTATTAATTTTGCACTTAATATGAAGTGTGGGGTTGCGAGTGATGAAGGTGACTTCCGTTCGTATTGTGGGCTCCTAATGACTGTGGCGGATACGTAATATTTTGTTTGGATTTTTATTCGCACAAGGGTCGAGAAAATGTTGAACTGACTTTGAGTGAAGGAGGACAATTTCAAAATATGGATTTAGTGGAGGAAGTGTTATTATGGAGTGACTTGGTATTTGACAGTTTCTTTGCGTGGATTTTATGACCACCAGTGTTTGTCTGGTGAAGAGTTTGGGGATGTGTTTCATGAGTTCCATTAAAACGAGAATTATGTGTGTTTGACTAATAATCCAAAGGAATCTCACACGGAGGCAGCTGCTCAGTAGAGTGTAGGGAAAAGTGGGAGTTTACTTATACTATTTGACTAGTTGAAGCAAACGTGTGTACATTCATATTTGAAATGAAAGAGGAGAGTTATTAAAGGAAGTCAAATATGAATGCAGCTGGAAACAGTTTAATTGCAAACAGAAAAGTTGCAGGAACAGATCATAAACCCACATATTTACTTAAAAGGGATTTATTGACAAAGATGTAAGGTACACAATCGGAAGGAAAGAGAGACGATATGAATTAAGTGGAGGGAGAGAGGTATGTATTAATGTATGTTATAGGGCGCTAGAGAGAATGTAGAAAGGTAGACGCAACCAAAGCAGAAAACAAAAGCCATGCCTGAGGGGTCTGCATCTAAATGAGAAAATGTTTCCATCTTTCATTTTCTTGATTATACATTTTCTTCGAAATCAAATATGATTGCACACTTCAATTGTCAAAGTTTAATTGTTTTTTTTTCAAACCAATCAGAAAAATAACCTTCTTTTATAACTTAGTATTGGAATGTAAACGAATGTGTAAAATGAGAATGTTGATTTTTTTGCTGAATTAGAACTTTTGATTTTTTTTGTTTGTCGGATGTTTTTAATCACTACACTGGAGCACTCAGGCTCAAAAACTGGTCTATTGTCTACATTATCAGTTCTCACCTCATCATCTCCGAATAACTGCCACTTGATGTGAGCAAAAGCGGGGCAGTAGCAGAGGAAGTGCTCTGCAGTGTCGTCGTCCTCTCCACTGGCGTTGCAAAGGATTTCACCGCTTAGGCCAAGCACATTTAGGTATTTGGCGAAGGCGTAGTGGCCCGTTAATATGTCTGTAGGGTTATGTTAGGTTAGAGGACTGCTGGTGAATTCACCAGCACACTTAGACCATGTTGGTCCATTGTGATACCCACAGACTACTACCACTGATTGACCGCTCCAGTGATAGTGCCGTTAATTTGATCCCAACGGCAAATGGTGACTGGACCAGATTTGAAAAACCGGATAAAAGCGTATAAACTTTGCTTTCACTGGGATTCGAACCTAGGACCATTCTAACTTAGGGCTGGTACTTAACCAATTGCGCCATCCAGTCGCTATTTTCCAGTCGCCAATTTCTTGCTTTGTATAAGTACTGAATTTTTATTCAGTATTTTGTTTCTGAAATTTTGAATATTGCATTTTTATTTTATTTTTGTTAGTGAACTACAGAGTTTCACTTTGAGATAGAATATTTTTCATTCAGATATTCTTCTTACTAACTAACAACAATTCAAGGCAATTAATACCTTTAAAAAACTCGGACAGTAAGATAATGTTTTCAATGTAAAATTGGTTTATTTCCAAAAAATATGACAAACCAAAGGTTTACTTTATTAGCTACAGCTCGTCCAAATCGGAATAATGAGATGAACAATACAAACTTCGGTAGTATTACGTGAACTGGTAATAAGGAATTTTCAAAATGGGAAATCAGTCCGCGATGTAGCGCGAATTGTGAATCGCTTGTAAAAAGCTCACAATATCATAAAATGTTTCAAAGTTTCGCAAACAGTTAAAAAACGAAAAAAATCTAGCCCTAGAAAGTTTTTTCCGAAAGTGATAAAGTTGAATTCAGCAACTTGTTTAGGGGGTTTCCGAGTTTCACTTTGAGCCACTGTAGTTTAGCTTGGAACGGGTTTTATTCACTAAGATAAAGTGACACGAAGAAAATGAAAAAAAACTTGGAAAGCTGCTGAAGTTCGTAAAGAAATATATATTTAAGCAGTTGTAACAAAATTTAACACTTTTGCTATGAAGTTTAAGTAGAGGGTATTATATTTTACGAATAAAACACTTTTACTTTCACACTTTAGCATTATTTATTTGGGACTTCTTTCCTCGTTGGCAATCGATTACAAAATGATCTAAATTAAATTATCCTACTCTATCCTAACCGGCAGTCCTTCCGCTATGTTGTCTCTCTTTTTCCATTTAGTCGCTACTTCTCAATTTTCTACTACAGAAGGATATAGAAATTAGTCATCCTTTAGTATATCGTGTCCAACCAAACGACGTAAGAAGAAACTTCCTCCATGGTGGACAGATGACCAGGGTCATCTTTAATATACATATGTCATAAATATAAATTTTGGCAACCATATAAAGACTGTTTGAGAATTTACAAGAAATAAATAAGTATAGCAAAGAAGCAATCTTGGAAGGATTTCCGTGAATCGATCGACAACATCAAGGACTAGACGAGGCTCAGCAAAATTCTATCCAAAGAACATCCCAATCGCTCTCTCTTTGAGAGTCAGGATGAAACCTGGACTGAATCCTCAAAAGAATCCCTAGCTACACACTTACTTACACACTTTCCTGAGTATAAAGATCACTGTGAGGTCAATCACTAGCAGGAACCACTGTCAACCTCCATAGTAGAAAT
Source organism: Myathropa florea (assembly GCA_930367185.1). Lineage (NCBI taxonomy): Eukaryota > Metazoa > Arthropoda > Insecta > Diptera > Syrphidae > Myathropa > Myathropa florea. The sequence goes on along the minus strand of OV884003.1, from coordinate 78,207,427 downwards.
CGATCGGATAGTTACAGAAGAAAGAATTATTTGGTCAGTAATTAGTTTTTCTCCATAGAAGTCCCCATGCCCTGATGGTATCTTACTCATAATGCTACAAAAGATAGAAGATGTAGCAACGCCTTGCCTGAAAGTAATGTACAAAAACTATTTACTACTCAATTATACCCCAGACGTGGAGACGGGTTCGAGTAGTCTTTATGCCAAAAAAGGCTGTCGGGGTCATGAAACCGCACAGGATTTCAGACCAATCAGCTTATCTTCTTTCATGCTTAAAGCTCTGGATCGCATTATAGATACATTAGGCTGAAGTTAGAGGGAAAGTCTCTCTCCAAATATTTCACATAGCCTATATCAAGGATAAATCCACTGATACAGCTCTGCACGAGGTGATTGGCATGCTTGAGAAAACCATTCACTACAAACAATATACCATGGTCGCCTTTCTAGACATAGAAGGGGCCTACAATAACGTCCACACAGAAGCTATCCATGAATCTCTTATCACCCAAGGGGTAGAAGAGATGCTAGTAAAATTGATAGTTTCTATGCTCAAAACCAGAATTATACAATCCACGCTAGGAAATAGCCAAAAAGCAGAGTACGTAACTAGGGGAAGTCCTCAGGGAGGCGTTGTCTCCCCACTGCTATGGATACTGGTCATTATCAACCTATTAACAGAACTATTGTGATTTTAGTATCAGGCCGATTCCTCTGAGTGATTAGTGAAATCATGGAGGGGACTTTGCAAAAGGTTAATAGATGATAACCTCAGCGATACTGAGTCATATCTTATCCCAAAGCTAAATTTCAATAGAAACTATAAGGCATACTTCCAACAACTACCTGGCGGGTGGGAATCGAGTCAGAGACCCCCGAGCACTTTCTGTGCAAATGTCCGGCTCAGGCTAGAGTCAGACAACGCACTCTTGGCAAAGCGCATCTTTAACACCCCTAAAAACCTCTCGGAGACAAACATTCAAAGTTTGCTAGCCTTCATAAATTCTACAAAATGGTTTTAACAATTAGGCAAATCTGAGAGAACACATTTTTACTTTTTATCCACCTACCCACACACGGGAGATAAACACACAACTCAAATGTCTCGTCTTAATTTCAATGGTTTAATATCCAGAAAACATGTTTCGACAGAAGTGAAACCACAAGGGTTCGGTTTTTACTATTCTGGTACAACACCGCAAAAATGTTATTTCACAGTAAAAACACCGAAATAAATTTCTTGTCAACCCTATTAAGGCACATAGTTCGGGAGTAAATCATAGTCTCAGTAAGTACATCAATACAGAAGCCAAACGGAAGATTTATGTTCGAATAAATTACAAAATAATAACATTATGACCCGAAGTAGAAGGTATTCCATCTATTCTTTTACACAGAGTTCCCTCGCTATATTTCATCAAACGACTTTTTAGATGCCTACGGCAGAAATAGCTCCCACTCGATTATGTGATGTAATTCGAAGCAATTAATCTAATATAGCTTTCATAGATGTGTACAGGAGCGATTAAACACATGAATTGAATGCAAATTTTGCACAACTATTTCGCAATATGAAGTACAGAGCATGACAAAAATATTAACACACGCATATGCTGTGATGTACATATTTGTATACGAGGCAGAGTCATCGCCGCACAGGAGATATTACAAGCAAACTGAACCACACCCGCAGGACAGAACGTACTTTTTGACGAGTTGTACGATAGAGAGGATAATCGTTATTTTCAAAATGTGGGTCGAACTGATAAATTTGAACTACATCCCCCATCGACTAGAACTGCCAGATATGTGCTTGGAAGCTGAAGGCACTTATCATTTGGAATATTGGCGTAGTCCCCGTGGACTTCTTAAAACATTAGGTTAAAACAACACCTGGAGCGTATTTCGCATAATTACGTAATTACTTGCAAAAATGAAGAAGGCAAAGGGTTGCTCCATGAGGACATCGCACCTGCTCACACCTCACCAGTCGAAATATGTAGTAATCATTGAGTCTGGCCCCCAGCGACTTTCTCCTGCTTCTTAAGCCTAAAGTTTCTCAGAGATTTTCATCGAACATAAATGTCTTTGCCTATCCAAATACCAGTTTTGAAGAGCATGACAGGAGCTTTTATGGAATTATTAAAGCACCGTTGGGAAAAGGTATCAACTTGAAAAGAAAATTATGCTTAAAAGTAAAAATACCCTCGACCGGTTGTAGTTTTGCTTTGAACAAATATTTTAGTTCACATTGGACAGTCGTGGACGGTATTAAGATATACTACTAGAAATAGTGAACTTGCCCGACTGCGGCCTTGGGGGTGCTATTGGAGCTGACACCCCTCGATCTACTGGCTGCAGAATGTGCTATTGGAGCTGACACCCCTGGATCTACTGGCTGCAGAATTTGCATACAAAACAATCATGAGAATGGCAAGAGAAGGGATAGGAAAAATTTCAAAGGGTGATAAGAAAATTCAAATTCCAAACGAATTTTGTCAAAAAGGACTGGAGCAATGAGTCCATAGTCCACAGACCGAGCAGCAATGCGTTAAAATGGCATACAGACGGATTAATAACTGATGAAAGAACTGGGGCAAAGGTATTTGGAGCCATGGAGCTTCGATCCCATGAGCAAACGCACCAACACCTTTCAACCAGAAATCTATGCCATAGACAGATGGGTTCAATCTTGATAGGAACTATACCAACTGCGACATAGCAATCATGTCTGACAGTCAAGCGGCTACTATCGTACTAGACTCCTACATTATCAAATCCAAGCTAGTGTGGGGAGGCCTACAAATGCTTAATGAGCTAAGTAGAAAAAACAAAGTAAAACTCCGCTGGATAACTGGTCATACGGGGATTGAAGGCAATGAAATGGCTAGTTCCCTGGCCAGGAAAGGAGCATCAGAACCCTTCACAGGCCTTGAACCATTTTGCGCTGTAGGAGACCATGTCTACAGAGAAAAATGTGGGCTTTGTAGGGTCTGAGCCTGATGTATTGCATCCCTGACGGTTCCGGTCACACTGCTGCTTCCAATCATCAAAACAAAATTTTCTTGCAGGAGGTTCAGTCTTACTCTCCTTCTCGAACCAGTGGGCTCGAATTCGAAGACTTTCTTGGCTGAAGCATTGGTGTTCATTCAATCGATGGGGACGAGCCAGTTTAGTCGACCAATTTGCGCCTTCCGGGCTATGTCCACATCTTTGTACATCTGATAGAGTTCGCGATTCTGACTTCTTCTCCATTCGTCTGCCTTGTAGACAAGAACGTAGAATTTTTTTTTTCGAATCTACCAAGAATCAGCTCTTCAGTTCTGCTTATCATTCAGCTTTCGACTCCAGATAGCAAGACTGGCAGAATAAGGATATTGTAGAGCATGATTTTGATCCTTCGAGTCAAGAGTTTTGACCCAAATTGTTTCGACGAACCGAAGCAGCAGCGCTTACCAAGGGCTTTTCAACGTTGGATCTGTACCAAGATATCGTTTGTGGAGTTCACGCTTGCCCCGGGGTAGACAAACTCCTTATAATATAATAATAATAATGGCAGCGCTACAGTCCGAGGTGGACTCAGCAACCACTCGTGTTGTGCTATTGTTCTCTCACGAGTGAAGGGAACCTACAGCTTAATGCCGACTCCGAACGGCGAGATTGAGAAGCCTTTTCTGGACTCTTTGAGCATTGTCAGTGACTCGAAAGAGGTAAAGCCGTGAACAATTTATTTTTGAAAAATTGTTTGTCTGAACTTGGATTCGAGCCTAGACTGTGAAAGTCTAATGCGCATGGGTCGACGTACGAACCCACACGGCCACAGCGCCCACCCAGACAAACTCCTTAACTACCTCAAAATTTTAGCTTTCGATTGTGACAATTTGTTCTAGATGATGGGCGACGAATTGATTTATATTCTTCGTCTTCTTCTCATTTACCCAAAGACCAGCTTGTTTCGACTGTTTTTCAATCGTCGTGAATGCTTCTACTGCAGCTCGCTGGGAACGCGCGACAATGTTGATGTCATCTGTGTAGGTTAGGTTAAGTTAGGGGTGGTGGCTGAGCCTCACATAGACCAATTTTGGTCCATAGTGTTACCACTTTACAGAGTTAACCTGACTGTTGACATCATAGCCTTTATTGAGGCAGAAGGATTTTGAGGTTATTGTAAATTTGTCATACCGCTTAGAGATTTGAAGAAAAGCTGTCCTAGCGTTTTTTCTCTAGTTTTGACCAGAGCAGGACGAAAACAGAGGAAGTGTTCCAGAGTTTCACTGACCGCTGAATCTTTGCAGTTCCTACACATATCGGTAGAGACTAGGCCAAGTTTACGAGCATGGTAACTCAACAGACAGTGGCCTTTAACGATACCAACCAGTGTGCTGCAGTGCTCTCTGGGTAACGAGTTGAAGTGTTTATTTTCAGGATGTCCTTTCAGAATATTATAGATATACGGCAGGTGTTACACCTGTTCCATATACTGCTAGTCACTTTATATGACTCGGTATCAATTTTGGCGAAAAACAGCCGAATTGGAGCTGCAATGGTGATTGATTCCGTAGGGATTAGGACTCCTTGTTTAAAAAGTTCGTCAGCATTTTCGTTTCCTAGAATTTGTTCATGTCTAGAAACCCAATATAGAGAGACTATGTTATTAATGCAAAGTATTTGTAGCGAGTTGTAGCAGTTTTATACGGTTGCCAATATTCGGTCCTATTATCAATTGGTTCAGAATTCCTAGAGCCGTACTGCACGGTTCATCTCGTACGTTTTAGTGTTTTTTTTGGTTACTTCCAAGGATGTGGCAATCTTCGAAAGATACTAACAGCCCATGCTATCACCATGTACGATTCGCAAACCCAAGTATTCGATTTAGGGAATACGCCTACGTACTAACCCACACCCTGCACTCTTCTACCACTCTCTCCGCGGAACTGCCGTTAGGTAATACTTCGCGGGGCTGGCAAGCAATTAATGCTACTCCTGTGCTTCAGCAGACTCTGTTGCTTCTGCTGCTGCTGCTCTTCTTGTTGCTTCTATTCTCTGCAGCTCAATCTGCAGTAATCTTCCGACTCCATCATTCTCTTTACTACATCTGATGGGTCTGGTAGATTACCTCTCCATTCCGTGAAGCGTCGACAGTAAAAGAATGCGTACTCCACGTCCTCCTCATGGTTTGGACATACTGGACAGTACGGCGAGTCATCATGGCCAAAACGGTGCAGGTACTTTCGGTAACCACTGTGGCCAGACAAAAACTGCGTTACGTGGTTGTTACAGTTTCCTTTCGACCTGCTAATCCAGGTATAAATTTGTGGAATCAAGATATGAGTCCATCTGCCCTTCGTGGTGCTATCCCATCGAGATTGCCACAGAGCTATTGAACGAGTCCTTTCTTCCTTTTTCATAATCCTTATTTCCCCGGGCTCCGTTGGGATTAAGGGTTTCCTGCGGTGAATCCTGCTCATCTCATCCGCAGGGATATCAATGGGGATCATTCCCGCTATAACAAATGCAGCTTCGTCTGAGATCGTCCTGTAGCCGCTTATTGTTCTTAACGCGCAGCGCCGGTAAATCGAGGATAGTTTCCGGCGTACGTTTTAATAATAATAATAATGGCGGCGCTACAGTCCGAGGTGGACTTGGGCCTAGCTTAGCGTACGTTTTAGTGTGGCACTAAATAACCACATCAATCATCCCGGGATCCCGAACTCGGACATCGAGTCAAATATTTCATTGCGATGAATGTTGTCGTATGCGTATTTAAAGTCGATGAAGAGGGGGCCCGCATCGATTTGAAATTCACTGGGCTTTTCAAGGATTTGACGAACTGTGTCGAGCCAGAAGCCGCACTGGTTTAGTGCGACACAAAAGGTCTTTAGACGGCCATACTGTGTACGCTGAATAAGATCTTGTAGCCGACATTAAACAGGGATGTATGTATTTCTCGTATGAGGAAGGATCGCTCTTTTGTGGATGGGGAATATGGATATTCCAGTCGTCTGGCATGTTTGCGTCTTTCGAAATTCTATAGACGATCTGGTGCATGCTCCGTACTCGAACATTGCTGCCAGCCTTGAAGAGCTCTGATGGCAAACCATCTGAGCCTGTGACTCTGTTATTCATCAGCTTCTTCGTAGCTGTGCGGACTTCTGGGTGAAATACTTCATAGACTGGAGGTGGGATTTCTTCCGTCCATACCACTTTCTCCTGGTTGTGCTTATTAAGAAAGAATTAAGAAAACTCTGATTGTCTTGTTTGGTCGTCACATCAAAAGTAAGTGGAATAAAAAAATTTTCTGTGTCACTCGAAAATTATCAAATATTCACGTTTCGGAAACAGACGACTTCTCGAAAAGTAAATTTGAAACCAAGTATTTGTTTCTTGTTCCCTTATTTAATAAAAAATTTCACTGGAATTGATAGCAAGGATGCTTCCAAGTAGAGCACATCTAAGGTTAAATCATTTGAAACAGATACATTTTCTATTTGGAAATTTTTACGTAAAATATACTCAGAATCAGTCACAGTCACACACTCTCCCACTCAGACGAAATCATTTTTCGTGTACTTGGCAAATATCAGTTCTGCGAAATCATGCAGGGCACTTTTGCTTACTGTTTCATGAAAAGTAATTTATAAATGTAACCACTGCATGACACACCAGAGACTCATAACAACTAAATGCCAGTAAGTAAAGGAGATATGCTTGCTTGACATTGGTTCAAGGCTACACTTAATCGTTTTCTGCTAAAAGCAAACGTTTTTCGACCGTAACTCCTCGCCACAGGATAATTTACGAACACGTCCCCCTTGTGTAATTTGAAGAATTCTTCATGTGTGTTAGGATCCGAAGCGTATCATGCTCAGGGGAAACTTAAACGTCTGTTTACAAGCAAACAGATGCAACTGAGACGTCTCTGTCAGCAGCTAGGGCTTAAGTCAATAGAAGGCCCATTAGCAAATGTGTCCTCCGACGGAAGCCATGCCAGGTCAATCTATATGCAGGTGGAAATAAACCTTGTTTTAATAATGCTGTGAACAGGCGAAGGCGTTGTGGCAAAAACTATACATTTGAGGATAGATATAGTGGCGAAGCTGATTGAAAATGGTTTACAGGGTGATTTGTTTGATTTTGTCCTTATTTTGAAGCTAGATTCATGGCATTTTGTAGGGAATAGCACATCAATCCACCTCGCCACCTCGGCTTCACTGGCACTGCTTCAAACTCCAACTTTTTAGCTCGGGCTGATATTTGCTGCGTTATTTTGGAAATAATATAATAAAAATGGCGGCGCTACAGTCCGAGGTGGACCTGGGCCTAGCTTCTCAGCAACCACTCGTGTTGTGCGTGCTACTGTTCTCTCTCGAGTGGAGGGGACCTACAGTTTAATGCCGACTCCAAGCGGCGCATTGTCAGCATTGTCAGTGACTCAAAAGAGGTAGAGCCGTGAAAAAATTGTAGGTGTTTTTTCTGGAATCGAAACGAGAACATCGATCGTATAAGTCAGCGCACCTACCCACTACGCCCGGCAATAGCGCCGGGAATGTTGGCCTTGAGCCCGTCCCAGACGGTTGGCTTGTTAGCCTAGACTAATAATCGAATAAAGTCAATTGATGAACGTTCGCCGAGAGGTGACCCAGTTGCTGAATTTCTCCTTCACAACTGCGAGCGTGGCATCGCTTGTATGGCATGTAGTGTCGCGTCGTCTTATTGGAGTCACAGCTCGGATACATCGACGTTGTCGAGCTATGGCCACAAAAAGTTGGTTAACATCGCTCCATACCTGAGATCATTGACGGTAACGGTGTCTCCTTCCTCATTTTGAAAGAAATAAGATCCGATGATGTCGTCATGCCATATACCGCACCAAATAGTCAAAATGTCGTGAATGCATTGATGCTTGATCGAGCACTTGTTGATTGTGTTTACTCCAACAGCGGCAATTTTGCTTGTTGACATAACCGCTGAGCCAGAAAAGCGTCTCTTCAGAGATGATGATTTTCTGGTCAAAATCCGGATCTCCAGGCAACATTTCCAGGGCCCAATTAGCAAATTCACCGTGTTTTCTATGATCGTTCGGCTTCAATTATAGCTTCGATTTAATGCGGATGTAGGCCCAAATCAAAGGCAAAATAACCCTCTTGACTCTCTGGCAATGACCAAAGGGTGTACTCACGAATTGCCTGCACACAGAGGGCGTGATAACGATCGACCTCACGCCGAAATTTACGTTTCGTAATTACCTACTGATCCCAAATTTCTATAATATTTTCTTAAAGTTAAACACAAAAAGTAGATAGCACTGGTTTGAATAATTCAGTTCTGTCATCCGGTTTTTGCTATTGTAAATGAAACGTAAACTGTCATCCAAGTCCATTCGATACATTTATATGACATTCTTCTCGCTTTTTATTTGTTTCTTGGAAATGATAAGATTGTCCCCTTTTTGCATCAACAAAAATGGTCACCGTATGTATAGCTCGTCTCTATGCGCTCTGTCATATGCGGCCTTGAAATCGACGAATAGATGGTGTGTGTCAATTTTGCATTTCTTGGGTCTTTTTTCTATTATATATATTACTAGCTCTAGATTGATACCCCTAAAATTCTAGCCCTAGGTTTATAGCTCTAAAATTCTAGTCCTAGATTTATAGTCTTAGAATTCTAGCCCTAGATTTATACCCCTAAAATTCTAGCCCTAGATTTATAGCTCTGGAGTTCTAGCTGTCTGGCTGGCTGGCTGGCTGGTTGGCTTGCTAGCTGGCTGGCTGGCTGGCTGGCTGGCTGGCTGGTTAGCTGGTTGGCTGGTTGGCTGGCTGGCTGGCTTGCTGGCTGGCTGACTGGCTGGCTAGCTGGCTGGCTGGCTGGCTGGCTGGCTAGCTGGCTGGCTGTCTGGCTGGCTGGCTGGTTAGCTGGTTGGCTGGTTAGCGGGTTGGCTGGCTTGCTTGCTGGCTGGCTAGCTGGCTGGATGGCTGGCTGACTGGCTGGCTGGCTGGCTGTCTGGCTGTCTGGCTGGCTGGCTGGTTAGCTGGTTGGCTGGCTTGCTGGCTGGTTAGCTGGTTGGCTGCTTTTCACTTTTTATTTATTTCTTGGAGATGATAAGAATGTCCCCTTTTTTTGCATCAGCAAAAATGGTCACCGTAGTTATGCAGCACATTGTCTTGCCTTAGCATCTCTGCAAAACTCTTTCGTCTTTGTAGAATGGCCGTTGCTTCATCACGGTCAGTTAAGACTTTAGACAAGGCGACGTACTGTGAGGCGATTTTTTTAATGCCATTCTTAGGAAGATATTGCGTAACTTAAACGTCAACACCAGAAACACGATCTTCAACAATAATATCAGCCAATATTAAACGCAAAACAAAAAGAATAACATGTCAACAAACGGAAAGCCGCAACATATCCAAAATTTTATGAACACAGATACATCGCATCTACAAATAAACAGTTTACCGTTTCAGAAAAAAATGCAAAATGAAAAAAAAAATATTTTATCTAAAAAAATGGAAAAATCGGCCTTTGTAAGCGATATGCCGTTGTAAGCGATTTTGACGGTATTCTTCCCAGAGGCTTACAAGAAACACCCAATCAAAGACAAAGTAAGAATACAAGAATTTGAAAATTTTCCAATTGAGTTCTTCAATGAATAATGAACAAGCTTCAAGTTTGTTTAATTCGTTTGGCAAGGAACACTGAACGTGAGCTGCCGAAGATGGTATGCTTCAAGAGAACAGCAAACACCAGCCTGATTGGTAAAACAATAGCGAATTGGAAACCATTCAACAACCCAAGAGACTGAATCCGTTTCAGCACCCCTTCTCCCATGTCTTCAATATTTTTGGGAGCCAAGAATTACATTCACACTCTGAAAACCTTTTCCATGGGAAATCAAAAGTCTGAATTTCCCTCCGGCTGATTAATAATGGAAGGCACACTACTCTCACATTTTCGTTAGAGCCGACTTGCTGCTTTTCACAGCTAAATTTGTAAGCACAAACCAAAGCAAACATCCCACCTCATGGTACTCGTAAGTGTGCTGAAAGCATTTTTGATAAAACCTCTCTCCACACTCGTATCACCGTGGAGCAGAGCAATTACAAAAAATCGATTTAACATTGTTTACCTCCACGGATATTGCCTGTTTTTTAATGCTCCTCTCCGATGGGTTTTTTTCCGTACCAAAGAAGCGTGGACACGTGTTGCAGAGGAAGCTAAAATCGAACAGTTGACACCACGAATTTAATCTCCTGATTCCAGTCGCTGATTTCACTGCCTCTTCCGGTGTGAGGTACCCAAACACACATCACTTGTTGAAATTCCGATTTCTCTCTCATTTTTTGTAAATGTCGGTTCACGGTTTGATTTTATCAAACGAAAGTTGAAACCAGTCCAGTAGCATCATTGCGCCCTTGACAGAAACTCCATTTGTGTCTTTTATTTTGAATCTTTCTCCTGACATATATTTTCCGTTTCTCAAATTGAATTGTCTTGGCTTATAACGCAAGTAAATCCAATATCCAATCGAATTATTTCAATGGCGACATTTTTCATTTTCAGATTTTATTGCCATAATCCGTGGGACGAATTTGTCAAAATGTCAAATGATCAGTTTCGGAGAATGGTGACAGTTAAGCTGTGTGGCATCATAATGCGGGGCAGTAAACAGAATAAATCCTTAATCCAGTTATAGCGGTTGTGTCCCGAAAGAAGAGATACTCAAATCAAATAAAATGAAGATGTGTGTCAGATTTGAAGGACACTTTTGTGTAGACACTGTCTAACACCTTTCCTTTGTGGTAGTTTTGTAGATTTCCTAAGACAGTTTTTCTAATACTGTCTGTTAAAATGTGTCCGTCCGTCCGTCCGTCCGTCATGTGTGTCACACTTTTTTATCTCCGAAGTTTATAAAGATATCGGCATGAAATTTTGGAATAAGGTACTTCAGGCCTAGATGTCATTGCCCATGCACTCAAATTTAAAAATTGGGGCCATTTGGGTGTGGCTTCAGTACAGGTGAAGTTGACATTAATTTTGAAAAATTGTCGCACCCCATCGACATATAATCGTATATCAATCGACATATCTTTTGAAATGAGGTAGAGGTTTGCTTCAACAGTTTTTTATCCAAAGTACCGTTTGGAAAATATGGAGTTCCAAAGTTTTTTTTAATGCGTCCCCCCTGCCATTTCTAAACCAAAGTTTTTTCAAACATTCTGGCTTTAATAGTTTTCGAGATATTGGCCAAAAACGTTCAACCATCGACATGCGAATTTTGAAGATCTGAAAACGCAGTTTTGAAGACCTCAGCGTAAGCATTAAGAAATGATAAATTTCAAAATATCAATTTATGTTGAAATTTTGAGATATCTAAGATTTCAAATGATAAATATTTTCATTTTCACACATAAATTTCATGCTGTGTTCGACCACTCTATTCGTTGATGAGTGTTATCTTTTGGATCTAACCCCTAAATGCCGAACAGAAATGAACACACACAACGCAGGCATGAGCAGTGATTGGGTATGTGTATGATGGAAGGGATTTTCTGAGTTGGATAAATTTGGATAGAGATATATGTAGGTATATGTACGGATGAATGTTTGTTTGTTTGGATGTATGAATGAATGGTTGATTTGGGTTTAAGTTAGAAGAAAATTCAACTGAAATAGTTGGGAAACATCGTTTGATATTCAGAAATCATTCATCAATATTATGCGATGGAACCTTACCCGTGCGAGTACAACTCGCACTTACCCAGTTTATTTTGTTCATAGTGGTAAAAAAAATGATATGTAATTTTGTGAAAGAAAAGAAGCAAAATGGAATACAAGGCGGATGGAAAACTAATATCTGAGGCTAAAATGCGTGATTTGTTTTTCTGCGATATCCTAATTGAAAGTGAAGATGATGCTGAGGATTCAAAGCTCGATGAATTGATTCCGAAAGAAGACATAAGGAATCCGTTGAGCTGAATTTGGAACCTCTAGAAAATTAAGTTACTGCTACTGATATCCCTACTATCCCTAATACTATGCATACTACAGTAAACGTAAAAAATCTTTAATGGAAAAGGAAAAATTTGATTTTAGACGAGGAAAAAATCTTATCATTGGGAACAATTAGAAGGAATAGAATTCCAAACTGTAAATTGCCAACAGATTATGACTTTAAGTCTAAGCTTAGAGGCACTTCTGAAGAGTTTGTTGCGTCTTACGACGAAAATGAAATTACTTCCATAGTTTGGAAAGACAACAAATGCGTAACATTTATGTCAACTTTTGGTGGGTGTTCATTCTGAAACCGCATTGCAAAGATTTGACAGAAAACTCAAAAAATTACTATCAAATACCTACCTATCGTCAAGCAATATAATCAGCATATGGGTGGTGTTGATTCGTTAGATAGCATGATAGGAAGATACCGAATTACAATGAAGACTAAAAAGTGGTATATGCGAGTTCTCTACCATTTGCTTGACGTTTCTATTGTAAATGCGTGGGTATTGCACAAAAGAGTATACGCAGAGAAGGGACTCCAAACTATGAAACTAATTGAGTTTCGAAGAGCATGAGCAATTACATTATGCTCTCTGGGTGTAGTAATGACAGGAGGAAGACCCTCGACTGGAGTTCAAATTCAGCACTCCAAGAAGTAGAAGGAACCTACACAAGCCATACCTCCCATTGAAGTCATGTGTAATAATAATAATAATGGCGGAGCTACAGTCCGAGGTGGACCTGGGCCTAGCTTCTCAGCAACCACTCGTGTTGTGCTTGCTTTTGTTCTCTCACGAGCGGTGGGGACCTACAGTTTAATGCCGATTCCGAACGGCAAGATTGAGAAGCTTTTTCTAGACTCCTTGAGCATTGTCGAAAGAGGTGGAGCGGTGAAAAAATGTTTCATGTTTTTTTCGAGATTCGAACCGACGACCTCGAGCGTAGGAGTCGACGCACCTACCCACTACACCTCGGCGCCCACGAAGTCATGTGTGATGGCATACAGCATTTTCGTCTTTGGGGCGAAAACAGACTGAGGTGTAAAAACCCCAACTGTGTAGAAATGCTCTATGCCTTAACGAAGAAATGAATTGTTTTACTAAATTTCATGAATTTTATTGAGTTATAAATTATTTTCTTTTTTTTTTAATATTTATAATAACTTTTTTATTTACTTTTTACTGTAGACTTTACTTTTCTATGCAAATAAAATAAAATTTTTGCTCTAAGATGTTTATTTGAGTCAGAGTGGCCCTTAATGCATGGTGATGCATATATGAATCACCACGTTTTTTGGTTTTTATAAAACTAAATCGCAAATTTTTGAATTTTGCTAGAACAAACGCTATTTGCAAGCGATTTCAAGAATCCTAATGAAAAATAGAATGAAGATGTTTTGTAAAGGGTAATAATAATAAGGGTAAGGGTAATAATAATAATAATAATAATGACTTTCGAACTTTGCCAGTTGTTGCCGGCCATATTGCTGAAGCTACGTCTGTCAAATTGACTGTCATTAATTTAATCAATTCATGAATGTGTGGCGACCTCACTCAACAACTCCTGACGAAAGTACTGTGGCGTCCTCATGCAGCGACTTCGATCAACAGAAGTAAGGTTTCCTTTATGTGGAGCACACATGACGCCACGGACAATCCAAGCCACATATAGTCAAAATCGCCGCAAAATGCAACGCATTCATTGGCAGTCGCGTTCCGTATTTCAGCAAGTAAACTACTGTGCAGTTTAGTTAATTGTGTAGTTTACTTCCATTGTGCATCTAACCTTTTTGTATTTCCATAACGTAGTTTTCTAATTTAATAAATAAGTTGACATTTTACCAATACAACAACCAAGTGTTTCAATCATAATGATAAAATTGTTTTATCAAAATCGGTGTTCTGTTTGGGCAACATTCCGCGCACTTCGCCCATTTTACAGTTGCCATAATCGTCCTACTGGGAGGACTACGAGTATTCGCAGTTTGGTGGATATATTTTATTTCAGTAAACAATAAATCAACACCCGTACGTCGACGAAACACAAAATCTGACGAAAACATTGTGAAGCCGCTGTCCGTGAGAGCGTGTAGGAGAATCCGAGGAAGTCGATTTCGCGTCGCTTACACGATCTCAGCCGTTCGTATACCACAACTTGGTGTCACACAATTTTGCGTCCTAAATTGGGCTTGCACCTGTAAAAAATTCAACTGATCCAGGAGCTGAAGGTAGACAACCAGACCATAGACAACGACGGGGGCTCTAGAGCAGTTGGAAACTGGCCCTAATTTTCATCGAAAGCTTATCCTCAGCAAAGAGGCCCTTTTCTGGATGAATGGGTACGTCAACAAACAAAATTGTCGAATCTGGGACGATTCCAATCCACATGAGATCCAAGAGCATCCAATGCATCCCGAAAAAATAACTGCTTGGTGTTGATTTTGGGTTGGCAGCGTCATGGGTCCATATTTCCTTGAGAACGACGTTGACCAGGCCATCACCATCGAAGGCGAGCGCCGTAGGTCGACGGTTATCAACTTCTTTTGGCCTGAATTGGATGATATGGACATCAATGCCATGTGGTTTCAATAGGATGGCGCTACGTGACACACAGCTCATGCCACACCACATTGGAAATTCTGCACGAGCGATTCGAAGGCATGGTCGTCTCACGTGGAGGTGATGTGAACTATCCACGAAGATCGTGCGATTTGACCCTGTCTGACTTTTTTGTGGGATTTGCTGATCTTGCTCATCTATGCGAATAAATCACAGGCCACAGAATAAATAAAGCCAACATAACCCATGCCTCTGGTCTAATTCAGCCTGATTTACGAATATAGGCCAGATTCATGGACAATTGGACATTTCGGATGCGCGGCACTCAGAGAAGTTGCTGCGGACTTTTGAACGGCCTTTCAAACGAATAAAATAGAGGAAGCACTTAATGAAGGACCCTTCAGTTTATCATCATTTCTCTACGAAAGCTGTCTATCAAAGGTACTTCCCTTGCGCGTCCCTAGGTCCCCTATTTTCAGGACTTTACTTAATTTGATATTTTATTAAGGTAAACAAAAGCTCTTTATACCTCAGTCCTTCTTCACTTCGTTCACTTAGAAAGACATCGTTCAGCTAAATTGATGAAATGAAGAAGAAACCTGATCCATCTAGGATATCAAAAAATAAAATTAGACCGAGAACGGTGGTGCGAGTATTTCGCACGCAACAAAAAGCCAATTACCTGTGTTCAGAGTCCGTGACTAAAATATAAATACATACTCACCGTCCTGGTGACTCCATCGCACCCTTACGAATGGTGCAAAGCAGGAATTTGAGGCTGAATATGTGTGTTTTTAGATAAACATTTTACTGTCAACGAGAGGAGATGATTGCTTCTCTCCGCGGACACGTGAAGATATGAAAGGATTTTTTCCTTAAAAAAAAGCAAAAAGCTTTTCACATCACGTTCAGCTTAAATTCGAAAATGTATTTCAGTCAGCCGCCAAAGGAACCAAATGAAAATTATTTAAACCGCATGAGTATTCAACAAATGAGCCTTGGCTTCATTGGTTAATGCTTTAAATTGAAATATATCAGGCGGAAGAAATCATGTGTCTCAGTTCAAGGGCAACTGAGTTTGCAACTGAGCAACCACATTGACCATGATGACCACAGTGACCATGTGTAAGGTCAACTTCCTTTCAGGCTATAAAGTTCGCATGACTCAAAAACATAATTTTGTGGCTTTGCATGAATATTATGGTGGGGGTCGTGGGTGTCGTTGCGGTGACAGTTGAGTTCTTGATATCTGAACACACCCGGATGATGACCAAAGGGGATTTAATTAAAATTCAATTTGATTTACCCCAAAATAGCGCACACAAATGACATAAATTTAATTTGTCTTCCATTAACACTCTCGTCGTCCTAGCGACTAACTTTAAGTAGTTTACATAAGTTTCCCGTGAATTAATCCGTTTATCTGAGTTCGCAGTAAAACAATTAATTTGCAAAATTGAATGATGTGCCCGCACACTCAATCCGCCTACAATGCTCTCGGAAAAGTAAAATTTAATAAAGTTCGACAAACATAATTCGCACATTTCCCCGAACCGGCAGTTGAGTCACTGAAGGACATCCATAGACAAACGAACGAATGCCAGGATAAAAGTTTTGGGTTCAAATGGGTTAAGCGTTTGTATCAGAGGAAGATACAAGTATCCAAAGATTCCGGTCAAGAGAAAGGAAACCTTTAAAGTGAAAACTCTTGGAAAAAGTGCGGAGAGTAGCGCTGCACTAACATGTTTGAACAGTAATAATTTATGGAAATTATGAAGTCGGACTGAGCAAAGAAATAAACAGGAAGAGTGCGATTTTTATCCGCGTCAACAACAATTAATTTCCAAATGAACTATTCAGTACATAAACTATTCTGTCCAGAGGATGACCAGATAAGAACGATAGTAAAAAAATGCAATCAAAAAAATAATGGTGTAAGATATAAAATTGATTCTAGCTTTATTTTGAAGCCACATTCATGCCATAATGAACAAAATTATGTACATTATTCAAATGGCCGCCTTTCCTCAGCTGGCAGCGCTTCAAGCGGACGGTCCAATTGTTGATGACTTGGTCCAATACATATGTGCTGAGATATTTCAGCTATAGCGCCTCGAATGTTGGCCTAGAGCTCGTCCAAGGTGGTTGACTTGTTGAATTGTCGTAGCTGCAGAGAAAATAATCGTCGCGTGATCGCGGCGGTCAATTTATGAACGTCTTGAGATGACCCAATCAACAAATTTCTCCTTCACAACTTAGACCGTTGCGTTTCGTTGCTTGTTTAGTATGTAGCGCTATCTTGTTGGAACCACAGCTGGAATATACTAGTATCGATGTTGCTGCGCTCTGGTCATAGAAAGTCGGTTAACATAGCCTGAGACCATTTACGGTAACGGAGTCTCCTTCCTCATTAAAAAAAACAAGTTCCGATGATGCCCCAATGTCATAAATCGCGTCAAATAGTTAATCTTTGTGGATGCATTGCTGCTTGGCTGAACGTTTGTGGATTGTGTTCGCTCCTAAAACAGCAATTTCGTCAGAGAAGATAGTTTTTTGGCCAAAATCCGGATCTCTGGCCAACATTTCCAGCGCCCAAATAACGAACTCACGGCATTGTCTATGGTCGCACGGCTTTTTCTTTTTTTTCCGGAGGATTTTTGAAACACTACTGAAGCACTCAGACTCAAAACTGGTCCATTGTACTGCCAGGTAGCAACCTACTCCAGTGCCGTTAATTTAATCCCAACGGAAAATGATGACTGGACCAGATCCGATTTCACTGGGATTCGAACCTGGGACCCGGGACTCGAACTTGGGGCAGGCACTTAACCAACTGTCGGCTTTAATTTTTTCTCTATTTTCGACATTAAAGGGTTCTGTTAATTCGTAACGTAGGCGCCGTGGCGTAGTGGGTAGGTGCGTCGACTCCTACGCTCGATGTTCTCGGTTCGATTCCCGATAATACACCAAACATTTTTTCACCACTCCACCTCTTTCGAATCACTTACAATGTTCAAAGAGTATATGTAATTGTCTAGAAAAAGCTTATCAAAATCGCCGTTTGGAGTCGGCATTAAACTGAGGGTCCCCTCCACTCCTGAGAGAACAATAGTACGCACAACACGAGTGGTTGCTGAGAAGCTAGGCCCAGGTCCACCTCGGACTGTAGCGCCACCATTATTATTATTTTTAGTTCGTAACTAACCTTGATGGAGTGTTTCAAATTCATTGGTCGTCTCAATGTATTGCAGTTTTGTGATTTCATATTTCATTAACAAATTTCGTGTGGATTTTAATTTCTTGAGCATTTTACAGAATCAAACGTAGAGTGGAACTTTCATGCGGAATTTCCTGAGCTTGAAACCAGATGTCAAGTCCATCCAATTCTGGTCAAAAGTAGTCCTCTGACATGCTACTATAGCAATCGTAACATGGCGATAACTTTCGTTGACGGAAAAAAATGCAATGATACCTCACTTTTTGTGAATGCAAAGCAGTCTCTTGAAGCACCTGTCCGTTTTTTGCTGCCCAGTAACTCACATTTTACTTATTGTCAAGGCAAAACTGAGCTTTATCGCTAAAGATGATGTTTCGATGAAATTTCGAATTTCCTTAGAATGTTTGCAGTGGCTAATCGCAGGGCTTTCATGTCTTGAAACGATTGATAGACTTCAAATCTAGAGGTATTTTAATCTTATTAGGGCACAGGCCAATGCTAATGTGGACTAAGGGATTCCCAAATGATCTAGATCATTTTGGAGCGAAATACTTAAAGTTACAATATTTGCGGTACTTCGACCGGTAACTAGAATTTATCCACTAAAGCTCGCACATCCTTTATGGTGGACGTTTACTAGGACCAAAAATTTGACTAAGCGCTCTTAAAGTTGCCACCTTGACGGTCAAAAGTTTTACTAATCTCCAAACGTTGCTTGTTCGCGAACAACATAGTGATAAAACTGTTTCGTATTGACTTGATTTAAGGCAGTTTCTTCAAAAATCTGCACAAATTCTTATTTTTTTCGCCAATACAGTAAATTAGTCTTGAATACATTATTAACCAAAGTAGAAAACACATTGGGGATCTGTATCTCTACTTCCTGTTCTTCTTCTTCTTCTTCTTCTTTTCCTGACAGCGCAATAGTCCGGGGTGGACCTCGGGCTCAACCAACAAGCATCTAGTACGGTTAGTCAGCTGCCTCCAATCAAGTGCCCTAAGTTGGTTGAGGTCCTTCTCCACTTTTGTGCGCTATCGGTTTCGTGGGCACCCTCTATTACGTTGCCCCACTGGCGTCGAGTCGAAGACTCTTCGGGCCGTTATCCATACGTTATACATGGTCTAGCCATCTTAGGCGTTGGATGCGTAGATACCTGACTAGGCTCATGTCGCTGTACAGCCCGTACAGGTCGTGGTTGAATCCTCTTCACTTCACCACATTCTCGCTGTGTTCGACCAATTACGTTAATGTCATCCACGTATGCTTGCATATAACTGTTACTATAACTGCTACTATATTGGATTCCTGTACACGAAGGAATTTCAGGAAACGAAAGTGCTGACGAACTGGCTAAGGAAGGAGTCCTTATCCCTACTGAATCAATCAACATCGCACCTCCAATTCGGCTGTTTTCCACCGAAATTGATATTGACTGTCAAAAAATGGCTAGCAGTATATGGAACAGGAGCAATACCAGCCGTTGATCCAAAATCTTCTGACCAGACTACGACATCCGCAAGACTCAACACTTAATCTCGTTACCCAGAATTCACTGAAGCACACGGGTTGGTATCGTTACAGGCCGCTGTCTGTGCAAAAGATAAAATTGTTTTATCAAAATGGGTGTTCTGTTCGGGCAACGTTCTGCGCGCTTCGCCATAATCATCCCACTGAGAAGACTATTCGCAGTGTGGTGAATTAGTTTGGGTCCACTCAACGATAAACCAACACCCGTACGTCGACGTAGGCGAAACGCAAGATCTGTCGAAAACATTGCCGCTGTCCGTGAGAACGTGGAGGAGAATCCGAGGCAGCCGATTTCGCGTCGCTCAAAAGAAATTGCCCTTTCGCAGACCACAACTTGGCGTTACGAATTTTGCGTTGTGACTTGGGACTGTACCCGTACCAAATTCGACTAACCCAGGTACTGAAGGTAAACGACCAGACCATTGACAATGACGTTTGTTCGGTGCCGTGAACGAAGGCCATATGAACTAACGCCATAATGGCGTTAATTCGCATTTGAAAGTGAATTAACGCCATAATCCACTTATGGCTTTAATTCACTTTCAAATTTGAACTAAAGCCATACATTAAATTGAACTAACGCCATATGGTGTTAGTTCACTTTCGAATGTGAACTAATGCCATACAATGTATTTGAGCTCTAAAGCGCGTTATATGTCCAATGTCCCACCATGATCGGACCACGTTTAGTTTCCAACCAACCTACCTCCCTTGCCCTTTACATGCATACATACATATGAGGTATGTATGGAGGGGCATGCTACCCCCCTGCAACCCCCCTGCTTGGCCACATATGCAATTTGGAGTAAGTGCGAGTTTGATTGTATTTACTTTCTTTAAACTCATGCAAATCATGGATAAAAAAAAATCATGGATACACTTAGTCTCGCGCCTACTTCAAATCCTACATGTGGTCCAGCAGGGGGGGTTGGATTTTGAACTGACGGCGTTATCGGTTTCTTTGAGAATGACGTTGGCCAGGCCATCACCATCAGCGGCAAGCGCTATACTCGTAGGTCCAACTTCTGGTCTTAAGAGGATGATATAGACACCAACGACATTTGGTTTCAGCAGGACGGCGCTACATGACACACAGCTCACGCCACAGCACATTGGAAATTCTGCACGAGCGATTCGAAGGCATGGTCATCTCACGTGGTGGTGATGTGAACTGGCCACCGAGATCGTGCGATTTGACCCCGTAAGACTTTTTTTGTGGGGATTTCTGAAGTCGCAGTTCTATGCGAATGAGCTACAAAGCACAGCGGCCCTCAAAGCCAACATAACTCATGCCATTGGTCAAATTCAGCCTGATTTACGAGTATGGGCCAGAGTCATGGAAAATTGAACATTGTAGATGCGAAGCCGTGGTTGACATTTTAACGATGTTATATTCTACACATAATGACATCGATATGCCTTTCAAACGAATAAAATGAATAAATTTCGATGATACCTGTAGTGTACACCATATCGCAGTAGCCTACGCGAAATTACCGAATTGTTCGGTTGCCCTCGACAACGATACTTGGAGTGAGACGGCGAGGCGGACAGTACGTGGTGTACACCGAATCTAAGAATATTACAATACCTCACACACACTTCATTTTATTTAAATTTAAATGTAGGAATCTCTTAATGATTCGCCCTTTAGATGTCAGAATAATAGGACGGATGACCAGACACGAGTTTTGAGCAATTGTTTCAAAACAATCACAACTCTCAGAGAGACTGGATTAAAGAGACTTCGTTGCCACTCAAAGGTCAGAATGTTCTAAAAACAAACAATGAACCGTATTTCCAGCCATGGTACTTGAATGCCAACTCAATGCTCTATAACCTCGGTAATGGTCTGCAGGTATTCCCTCAAAGGAAAATAACTGCCGGGGTTCTTATGAGCGGAAAAATATTATTGATTGAATTTCGTTTGGGCAATGTATTATAGCTCTTTGACACTTCAAAAACGTGTTTGACCAATCAGTGGTCTGACCGAAATGGCGAAACAGTTTCCTAGTCGTTTATTGTTCAAACGAACAAAAGCCTAGGAAAATATAGTAGACATAGGAGTCAAGTCAATAACATAACTTCTCAGGGTTTCATTTAACTGCCTCCATAATGGATTTCACCCAATTCCCTTGACAACTTGCTTCTCAATACATTGTTTTTGGAAAACATTAAAGCCATTTCCAGCTCGCTGCTCCACATGATTTTTCTAAATTACCACCCGTAAACAAAATCCAGCCACACAATCAAATTGTAACACCAAACAGAGGAAAACTACACATAAGAGCCTGACATCTGCAAGCAAAGGAGAGACATTTGCAAGTTTTAACGAATTTAAGTCCCTTTTGCGGGGTGAGTCCTGAGGCATGTTAAAGTCTTTAACAAAGCTCTAACCCAAGGCAAACCATCCAGTGTCACCTGTGTAGGCGCTTTCCCACTAACTCAGCTGTGTTCGAAAAAGCTCCTACGGCTTTCATGAATTTCCCCTCCTTGCAGGGACCTATTTGAATTAAAATTTCCTTCGTTCCATTAGTCCAGCGGCTGTTGATGTGATGTACCATCATAAATCATTTCAGAATCTATTTGTGGGAGTTTCAACTCCAGGAGTGAATGCAATCATTTTGAAAGACGACTCCGCAGTTGTATCCTTCTTCTTTAGCGAGAGTATTCCGCACTTAGCAACGATAATGGCGAAATGAATACAATAAATATTATCTGGTTTCCCCTTTGGTGTTTTTGCGAACATAATCCCTAGTACAAACTTCATCCTGGCCTCGGGGCTTATCCGAGTATCACTCGGCTCGGTGTGACGTGAATTTATGTGCCTCATAAAAATGGATCTGATTACTTCAATTACCCTGGTGGTGTTGGAAATAATTCTTTTGACGTTAAGAGAAACTCGTATTTGATTGTTTTTGAGGTTATGATCGACGATAAACCCCGCTTAAGGGATAATGATTGTATTGGTGGCCTTTTGTTTATTGGTTTTTCTTAAAAAGTATTTTCATTGCTCTTTAATAATCCCTTCTTGACTTTTGCATTAGCGCAAGACAAAATTTTATGAATTACACGTCTGGCAAAGGATGGGTTTTCGCCAAAAAAAAAAACGAAAAGTTGAGCATTGTTCACATGAGCAGCCATTGGATTCCCTGAAACCATTACAAGTGTGGTTATCTGTTGTGATACGTGTTATGTTATGTTACCCTTGTAGCATGTATCTGATTATTCCGAACAAGGGTAAAATGAGTTATGTCGTTAGTTAGTGAATGAAAGGGATAATTAATAATGAAGCTGAAGTTAAGATAAGGTCTAGAGTAAATAAACATCTGCTACGTGATTTAATGATTTGTAGAAGCCCAGATATTCAAAGTAATTTTTTGAAACCAAAATTAGTTCTGAATGGATTTTGTTAAGAACTCGAATTAGGTTACATTATGTTAAATAAGGGGAGTGTGATGGTAGAGAGATCACTTCCACTCGGGGGCCCTAAGGCCCATTGTGAATCCCTTCAATTTGTGAGGTACACACATGTAGATCCTTGCTGCAAGGGAACACTTTTTAAGAAAATTAAATTACTTTACATTTTGCAAAGAGCCAAACTGATTTAAGGAACACAAGTTATGACTTCATCACTCAGCAGCTTAGTTGCTACTCTTTTCAATTCAAATCGAATCGCATGGATTATCGTTCCGTCCTTCTGTTCGTTTGTTCGTCCAATGGGAGAATGGGAGACAAACTCGGTGCTAAGAAGTAACAACACAAAGGAGATCTACACAGACGGGTCTAAGACTGGTAGTGGAGTAGGTGCTGGAGTTTTCTCGGAACAACTCCAAATCAGCCAGTCCCTTAGACTACCGAACCACTGTAGTGTCTTCCAAGCGGAAATTATGGCTATTCGTGAAGCTGAATGGCTAACGATGAACATGATATCGGGAGAGGATATCGTAATATACACCGACAGTCAAGCAGCTATAAAAGTACTCGAATCACCAATATTAAGATCAAAATTTGTAAAAATCTGCCGTATATCTCTAAATGTGATATCTAAACAATGCAGCCTCGTGGTGTGTTGGGTTCCTGGTCATAGAGATATGCCAGGTAATTGCGAAGCAGACGAGCTAGCCAAAATGGGTACCACAATCAGTGACCCAAGCAACATCTCTGTGCCAATAGGTACATTGAAAACCAAAATCTCTGAACTAGCAACCAGTAGGGCTACAGAGAGATGGGGAAACCTACATACCTGTTAATATGCAATAAAAACATGGCCAAAAATGAATCTCCGGAAAACCACAGCCATCCTTAGTCTAAGCAGGA
Organism: Myathropa florea; assembly: GCA_930367185.1. Taxonomy (NCBI): domain Eukaryota; kingdom Metazoa; phylum Arthropoda; class Insecta; order Diptera; family Syrphidae; genus Myathropa; species Myathropa florea. The sequence continues at coordinate 78,183,804 of OV884003.1, read as the reverse complement.
GCAATCTGGGTGTCCTAGTAAATGTCCTCACAGGACACTCCGCTATGGGAAGGCACGCCACAAGACTAGGGTTACTATTTAACGACTACTGTAGTAGATGCATGGATGTAGAGGAAGAGGAATCCCCCTCACACTTACTATGCAAATGTCCAGCCTTAGCCTCCATAAGGAAGAAAACCCTGGGAGAATATAATCTAAGCTCACTAACTGAAATTTTCGAAAAGGACGTCAAGAAATTATGGATATTCGTCCAGAAATCGAAATGGTTCCAGAAAAGAGCGGCTGGAAGCCGGATGTGGCAATACAATGGACCCTATAGGTCTAAGTGAATCCAATGTGCATATGCTGGAAGCCACCATACCTACCTACCTACCTACCTTGTTCGTCCATCCATGCTTAGTGGAATGGGTGCGTTTGTATCGTTTGTGGTCTGTTTCTTTTTCTTCTTCTTAGGGCGCTACAGTCCGAGGTGGACCTGGGCCTCACTTAACATGCCTCTCCAGCCAGCACGATCTTTCGCCAGCTGTCTCCAGTTTCGCACACCAAGTCGGCCGAGGTCCCCCTCGACTTGTGTGCGCCACCTTGTACGTGGACGTCCTCTGTTGCGTTGTCCCACAGGCTCAGAGTCGAAGACTCTTCGGGCTGGAGCTAAGTCGTCCATACGCTCTACATGGCCTAGCCATCTTAGGCGTTGGATCCGTAGACGCCTGGCTAGACTCATGTCGCTGTACAGCCCATACAGTTCGTGGTTGAATCTTCTCCTCCAAAAGCCATCAACGCAAACAGGACCAAAGATCGCGCGCAGAACTTTTCTCTCGAAAAGACCAAGAGACTGTTCATCCACTTGGGATATTGTCCATGCCTCTGCGCCGTACAGCAGGACTGGGATGATCAAGGTCTTATACAAAGTCAGCTTGGTCTTCCAAGAGAGGGCTCTACTACTCAATTGCCTTTTGAGCCCAAAAAAAACAGCGGTTGGCAAGAGTTATTCTGCGTTTGATCTCAGTACTGATGTTCTTTGTACTGTTTACTGCGGAGCTGAGGTAGACGAAGTCCTTAACTACGTCAAAGTTATTGCTGCCTATGGTAACGTTCTCTCCAAGTCATCGATGTTGTGCGTCCTTTCTCGATGACAGCATATACTTGGTTTTGCCCTCGTTTACCGCCAGACCCACTTTAGCCGCTTCCGTTTCAATGCCTGCAAACGCATCATCGCTGTGTTCGCCCAATCACGTCAGCTAGCAGTTGAACAGACTTTTGGAAGATCGTGCCTCTTGTGTTGGCCAGTGAGTTTTGCACGATCTTCTCAAGAACGATATTAAAGAAATCACATGACAGCGCGTCGCCTTGTCTAAAACCTTTTTTGACTTTGAAGGTCTCGGTGAGTTCGTTACCGACCTTGATGGAGCAGCGAGAGTTCTCCATCGTCATCCTGCTCAGTCTGACGAGTTTGGCAGGAATGTCAAAACTAGACATGGCGCTGTATAGCTCGTCTCTTGGCACGCTGTCATATGCGGCCTTGAAATCGACAAATAGGTGGTGTGTGTCAATTTGCATTTCTTGGGTCTTCTCCAGGATCTGCCGCAGTGTGAAGATTTGATCGATGGTGGACTTCCCGGGCCTGAAACCACACTGGTAAGGACCTATCAGTTTGTTCACGAATGGTTTCAGGCGTTCACACAAAACGGCAGAGAAGATTTTGTAGGCGATGTTAAGGAGACTTATCCCTCGATAGATGGCGCAGTCAAAGGGGTCTCCTTTCTTGTGGATTGGGCAAACGATACTGAGATTCCACTCATCGGGCATGCTTTCCTCCGACCATATCTTACAGATGAGCTGGTGCATGCGCCCTACCAGATCATCTCCAGCTGCTTTAAACATTTCAGCGGGCAGACTATCTGCAACGGCAGCTTTATTAGACTTCAGTCTCGATATCGCTATCTTGACGAACTTCGTCTAGGTCGGGGGGACGGTATTCTCTTCTATCATCGTCCATTGTGTTGAGTGGAACATTCTGCCTGACAGCGGTATTTGTGTCCTCATCGCCGTTCAACAGTCTGCAGAAATGATTTTTCCAAATTCTCAGCTGAGAATTTGTGGTCTGTTTACATCCTATATTTCGGCGCTCCTGACCGTTTATTCGAATAAAGTCATTTGTCCAGGCTTTTATTCCCTCAGCAGCGGCAATGGTACCCCATGGCCCTTCATGGTACCCAACTTTTTCAACGTCGCAACGACCATTGGCATTAACGTTTGTCGTTTTGTAGAGTGTCAATTACTTTGGCTTGAGTTTAAGTCCTGAACCAAACTGCGTTCGTCGGCTAGTTACAACATCGTCAATGCAACTTTTTATTGCCCCTTTTTTAAGGTTCCTTCTACAAAAACGGAACCTTTATAATTTCGGTGTGTCCATCCGTCCGTCACTTTTCTATCTCCGAAGTTCATGAAATTTTGAAATTAGGTACTTCAGGCCTAGATGTCATTGCCCATGTACCCAAATTTAAAAAGTGCGGCCATTTGGAGGTGGCTCCAGTACGGGTGAAGTTGTCATTAATTTTGAAACATTGTCGCACCCCATCGGCTTACATACAGTTGTGTTCAAAATAATAGTAGTGCGTACCACAACAATACTTTTATGAATATTTCAGCTTGCTTCCACATGGAAATTTGATTTTCAGTTTTTTCCTAGAAACTAACATATGTCAAACAGAATTACTGTACAATTCATAGCAATTATCTTAAAGATCAATGCATGTGAGTCGAGTTTGTGATCTCAGTGAAAAGAGTGCTGTTCAAAAAAATAGTAGTAATAGTAAGAAAACTATTTATAAGCAAAGATTTTACTTTTATTTTATTTGTTTCAAGTAGAAAAGTAAGTACTGTGTTTGTCTTTTTAAAATTCGAAATAAAAAATTAAATTTTTTGGCCAAAAATATATACAGTGGGAAGAGACAAGCATTGCAGCCAAAAAAAGCGTGATCTCATTAAAAAATTAAAAAGAGAAGGCAAAACTTATGCCGAAATATTAAATTTGCTAAGTTGTACTCCAACAATGATAGCCAATGCCATAAAATATGTTAAAAAGGCGGAAACTCGAGGTAGAAAGAGAACAACGAACGAAGTAGACGATCCGGTCATTGTCCAATACAGCCAATTGCATCCATGTGCTTCATCATTTGAAATCCAAAAGGAGCTCCAACTTCCTGTAACTACGCTGACTGTTCGCAGACGTCGTTTAAACCACGACTTGCATGCACGAAGTCCACGGAAAGTTCCTCTTTTGACAAAGAAACACCTCAAGAGCCGTATCCAATTCGCCAAAAATCACATAGAGTGGCCAGTTGAAAAATGGTGCAATGTATTGTGAACAGACGAGAGTAAATTCGTTATCCTTGGAGGTACTGGTTCTCGGCAGTATATTCGTCGTCCACCCAACACAGAATATCAACCCAAATATACTGTAAAAGCCGTAAAACACAAGGGTCAAAAATATTAGTTTGGGTATGCTTTTCATACTACGGCGTTGGGCCTATACACCTGATAGACAGAATAGTGGATCAACATGTCTACGGTGATAGTTTGAACAACACTACGCTACCCTACACCGAGTATGAAATGCCTTTAAACTGGGTCTTCCTGCAGGACAATGACCCGAAACACATGAGTCGAGCAGCTAAGGAATGATTTCGGTAAAATGAGGTTGAATTTATGCTTCGAACTGCACATTTCCCCGCCCTCAAACCCATATAAAACCTTTGGGGTGATATTAAAAAAGAGGTAAAGAAGGCAAAACCATCAAACAATTGGAACCTTTGGGAGATAGTAAAGGAATCCTGGACAAAACTCCCAGAACGGCGGTGCCACAGCTTAGTAGACTCTATGCATCGTCGTTGTAAGGCTGTTTTGAATAATAAGGGGTTCACGACAAAATATTAACCCCTAGTGTATTTTAAAATAACTTTAATTTATTATTTATGCCATTTAAATGCCGTTATTTCTTAATAATATGAATACTACTATTTTTTTGAACAGTGAATTTTCTTTGTTAACTTTGTTTTAAGCTTATGTTTTTAAATTTTAAAAGGTAATGAGTTCTTGTAAAACATAAAATTATACTTTAGGTTTGGATTTTTTTTATTTTAACGAAAAAAAACATTTAAGAAATTTTTCTGAAGCTATTTGTTTTCTTTAGCAGATGTCACTACTATTATTTTGAACACAGTTGTATATATCAATCGACAGATCTTTTGAAATGAGGTAGAGGTTTTTTTCAACAGTTTTTGATCCAAAGTACCGTTTTGAAAAATATAGAGCTCCAAAGTTTTTTTTTTTAATGCGTCCCACCTGCCATTTGTAAACCAAAGTGTTTAAAAATCTGAAAAAATCGCAAAAACTTGGCTTCATTAATTTAAAATAAATTCAAGCATTCTGGCCTTAATAGTTTTTGAGATATTGACCAAAAACGGTCAATCATCAGCGTGCGAATTTTGAAGATCTGAAAACACAGTTTTGAAGACATCAATATAAGCATTAAGAAATAATAAATTTCGATAAATAATTAAATAAATATCGATGTACATTTGTTGAAATTTTGAGATATCTAAGATTTAACCCTCTAACGTTCAAAACTGCAACTTTGACGCAAAAGAGTCAGGAATTTTTTTTTTGATAAATAATGGGCTTATAAATCATAATCTGAAATCAGAATTCGAAAAATTCTTTTGGTGGACCTCCAGGTACAAAACAGATAAGGCGGCCTCAGGGCAGCTATGACCGTTTAAGTCAAAGTTTTTTCCCTCCGCTTTGCATCGTAAATCATTGATTTCATCGTTTCACCGATTATTTCAAAATAAGAGCAGATTTAAAAGCTTAATAAAAGCAAAATGCTTAATCTATCAGGCTTTTTTATTGTTTTATTGAAACAGGAAGATAATGAATAGTAGAAAATGAAAGAGATAATCACTTTTTGACAAAGGTAAAAAAAGAAAAACAAAAAAAAAAGTTGGCGTAAACGGTCATGGCTGCCCTCAGGCCGCCTTCGTATTTCTTCTCTCAAACACGACATTTTTATTTTTTTTTATTATTTGTTTTCTGTGAGGAGTTTTCTGAGTGGAGAATATATCTATAATAATAATAATAGCGGCGCTACAGTCCGCTACAGTTCTGTCACGAGTGGAGGGGACCTACAGTTTAATGCCGACTCCGAACGGCGAAATTGAGAAGCTTTTCCTAGACAGTTATACTTTTTGAGCATTGTCAGTGACTCGAAAGAGGTGGGGCTGCCCTGAGGCAGCCCTAAACGTTAGAGGGTTAAAGTGATAACTATTTTCATTTTCACACATAAATTTCTATGTTCGACCACTCTATACGTTGATGAGTGTTATCTCTTAGATAGATCTCAACCCCTAAATGCCCAACAGCAGTGTACACATGCACCGCAGGCATGAACATTGATTGGGTATGGATGGAACGGATTTTCTGTGTTGAATAAACTTCAATAGAGATGTAGTTATATGTATGAGTGTATGAATGTAGTAATGAATAGTTGATTTGGGTTGAATGTAAAAGAAAATTCAACTGAAATAGTTCGGAAACGTCGTTTAATATTCCATCAATATTATACGACGGAACTTTCCCCGTGCGAGTTCAACTGGCACTTGCCCAGTTTATTTTCTTTTCCTTTTGTTCGTTTCTATTTCTTTCTTTTTTTTTCTCTGTTTCTTCGCGTTCATTCATTTCGTAATTTTCTACTTTTTTATTTTGATCTTCATCTTATTCCTCTTTAACTTTTTCGTTATTGCCCTTACCTTCAACTTTAACCTCAACCTAAACTTCAGCTTCACTTTTGCCTTCATCTTCGCTGTACTCTTTAGACAGAGCTTCTTTTATTGCCATTGTCTCAGCCTGGTATACGCTACAATCTTCTGGATGGTTCTGGAGGGACATGCTAAAATTGAGATCCTTGGAGTAGAGACATACTCCTACTCCCTCGTCCGTCTTGGTTCCATCTGTCCATCAAGTCCAGCGTCTGAGAGTCCGATTTCCAGTTGGACCTGGAGGGTATGTTGGCAGAGAAGTTTTTCTCAAAGAGGAGATGAGGTAGTAGGAGGTCAGTGTCGTGCGGTAGAAAGTATGGTGGTTATTTCAAAAGTGTAGTGTTCTGAGACTTACCACTGTGCAAGCTGCTACTTGTTTGGCAAACAAGTCGAGTGGAAGGAGATGAAGTATGACATTCAGCGCTTTGGATGGCGTCGTCCTTAGCACCCCACTGATGCACATGCTTGCAGATCTTTGCACGCGGGTAAGAAGATTGAGGTTGACATCTGTACCAAGAGCTGTCCACCATACTGCGACACGATACAATAGGATTGGTCTGACTACGGCTGTGTACAGCCAGTATGCTATTCTAGGCTGTAAGCCCCATTTACAAGCGATTGCTTTCTTACAGCAATAGAGCGCTGTGGTACATTCCGTTCCCTTCCGTAACGGTAATTCTTCTTGCCGCTAAGCCAATGGGTCTTGTTCGAGAACACGATTTTTGGCCAAAATCCGGATCTCCGGCCAACACTCGCTGTGGGCCCAAGTCCTACTGCAAAATAAGCCGAGTTGACTCTCGATCCAGAAATATAGCGGTCTGTACTGGGCTGTTGGCAGTCATGCTGAAAGACTAGGCATACCATTTAACTGGCACTGCCGCAGCTGCCGGGTGGAAATCGATAATATCCGGAAATCGCAAATATCCGGCTCTAGCTAGAGTCAGACAACGTACTCTGAGCAAAGCCTTCTTTAACACCCCTAAAAACTTCTCGGAGGCAAACATTCATAGTCTGCTAGCCTTCATAAATTCCACAAAGTGGTTTTACCAATTAGGCAAATCTGAGTGAATACACACTCCTTTTCACCCCCTTCTCACAAATTAGGTATCCCATAGGATGTGGTATCAAAACGGCACTTCCGACCATATCTTACAGATGAGTATCTCCAGTTGTTTTAAAGATTTCAGGCAGACCAACTGCCCCGGCAGTTTTGTTAGACTCAGTATCGATATTGCTATCTTGAATTCATCTAGGCCCGGGGGACGGAATTCTCGACTATCATCGTCCGTTTTGTTGAGTCGAACATTCAGCCTGATAGCGGTATTTGTGATCTCATCGCCGTTTAAAATTCTGCAGAAACTCTCAGTATCGATTGTGACACTACTACCAGTTAATCATTCTCATTCCAGCAGGCTTTCGTCTGAACTTTATATCCATTCGATAATAGTTTCACCCTCTGGTAACATTTTCGGCCATCATTCTTGTCTATAGCACGTCTCCGTCTACTCAATTACGTGCTTTTCATGTTCTTTCTTTTTCTTTCTGAGAAACCGGGTCTCTTCCCTTCGTTTCTGTTCGTAGAGCTCACGGATGGCTCGATGCAGCGTTCGTTGCCGTGTAAGCTTTTTGCTTTGCTACATGTGCCTACTATCACTCGTCCTCAAACCAAGTCTTATCCTAGATGGTTTCGTAAAACCCAGTACATCTGAGGACAATGTTTCCATTCTTCTTCTATTGTCGTCACAGGTGGCTTCGAACTTTCGGAGAGTTTCAGGGAGACTCGATCGGCAAATTTTCTACTTCGTCTCTAAGTGGTGTACAAAAAATTTCTGCATGAACTAAATCTGGGCATGTGTCTGATGACTGACATTTGTCTTAACTAAAACCGCATACACCCCAAAAATGAATAACCCCTAAAATTGCTCATAAGTTTGCCAATATTTCGAAAGTACTCTTAAAATGCCAGCGGGAGTAAAAATTCATGTTTTGTATCAAAAAAGTTCGTTTTCATAAAGACACCTAACTGGCAGAAGTCATAATGCGGCACCTACTCGTTCTGTGGGTGCAGTGGAATTACACTTACGAGGTTATAAATATTCTTTGAAAAACTTTTCAGTAGGTCGCTGATATTGCCCGCAATTGGAATGCAAAACTCAAAGCATAACAATCGCAACATCACAGCAACAAGTAGGGTTGCTTGCCTATTTTCAAATCAATAAATTTCATCCATTTTTTTTTTCAGAATATTTATCATCACTGTGGAAAAAAACAACGGAAATAGGCGAAAAAATAAGATGAAAAATTGTGCGAAATTCTTGTGTGTGTTTTTCTGTGAAAAGTTTCGGTTCGGTACCAGTGGGAGACTAAAGAATGTGGCAGCCACCATCCTATTGTGATATCGGATCGTACTCGTAGGATATGCTGCTTATTGAACCATTCTGAGCATGTGATAAAGCGGTTGAGTTGACTGAAGCTGATCTTTTTTAATTTGCTCAAGTTTTTTAAGTAAAGGGTGGTCCAACCATAATGCACGATGTTCATTGTGAGTCACACCTTAACATCAAGTTTTTTTGCTCAACTTAATTTGGCGCCGTGGCGTAGTGGGTAGGTGCGTCGACTCCTACGCTCGAGGTAGTCAGTTCGAATCTCGAAAAAAACATCAAACATTTTTTCACGGCTCCACCTCTTTCGGCCTTTATTATTATTATTATAATTTGACATTTCTCTGTTTCAGTGTTTGACAAATTCAACCATTGAGAGGTACACAATTGAGCAGCGCGTTAAGTTTGTCGAAGTCTTTTGCGAAAATAGGCCTTAAAATCAAAATGCATTTCGTGAATTCGTGATTTTTTTGGTCAGCATAACCGACAAAATGTGTCCACAATCGATAGAATTGTGCGCAAATTTCAGTAAACCGGGTCTGTAGGGGTCTGCATCCACAAAGAGTGACTGTTTGGTCCGGTTTATGAGCTGAGTCTAACTTCTTCGAAAATGATGTCGGCCAAGCAGTTACCATGAATGGTGTTCGCTATCGTGAGATGATAACAGACTTCTTGAGACCAGAAATTGAGGATATGGACCTGGACGACATGTGCTTCCAACAGGATGGTGCCACTTGCCACACAGCCAACGAAACAATGGCTCTTTTGCGCGAGAAATTCAATTACCGTGTTATCTCACGTCGTGGCCATGTTAATTGGCCCCCACGATCATGCGATTTGACACCCTTGGCACTCTTTCTCTGACGATATTTAAAAGAAAAAGCGTACGTCAATAAGCCGAGAACAATTCAAGAGCTAAAGGATGAGACAATTCGGTACATTAACGACATTGAACCTCATTTACATATGATAGAGGATAGAGGTATACCACCGAAGCCGTGGCGAGCATTTGGCCGATATTTTGTTTCACACATAATTGTCATAGATCCTTCTATCATAATAAAAAATATTAAGATAATTCTCTGAAAACTTTTGTTTTATTTACAATTATCATCGTGCGTTTTCGTTGGACCACCCTTTACATACGCTTACTTTAAACAATTGCTCCACAAACAGAAAATTTTGTCTTAACCCTGGAATGCGATTTCGGGTACACTCGTAGTCCAGTCTTATTTAAAATTCCCGCCAATCTGTAGCAGGTAAAGCTGCAAGCTTGAACGTCTGAGCAGTTTCAAGACGTGTTGAATTAGTTCGCACCTGATACTGACGGCCGGCGGAATGTTTGGCATTGTGCTGATATTCGATATTGGGATACGGATGTACACCACTTTAGCAGAATACGAAAATTATTCAAAGCTCAGTTCAGTGTTTTTATTTTTACTGTGAGTATGTTTATTATTGCTCAATATTGCGGGATATAACTTGGTGATCCTTTTGCATGGCTCCTACGCACCAAACAAAGAAAACTTAGAAAATAGAAGGACATATGTACCTAAAGAAACTAGCACTGGTCTTAGCAAGACCACATATGAATGTCGTTGACACACCCCAGCACTTTGAGGCGTGAACGTGAAATAACCCCAGCAACAGAAGAATCAACAAGGCCAGCTACTTCCGCAGTTAGATGTGCATTTGGTTCAAGAAGCCGCTATAGAAAATCGAGAATCAACTGCGCTCTATGCCAAAAAAAAATGTTTATTTTTCTTTGGGTTATGGTTGTACATACCACAATGTAGCATAGTGGCACTGTAGTATTGCTATTAGGCATTCCCATTCTATTAGCATGTTTCTAATTGCACAGCCTCTTTTTATGACACCGATGAGTGCCCTTAGTGATGGCCTTCTCATGTGCCCTTAGTGATACGTGCGTTTGAAGCTGAGCACTGAGCCAGATTTGTTTGGTTGTAGCATCGTGTTTGCCAACATGACAGGTAGATAGGTAAAAGTGGGGGCTCAGAAGATTTGAATCCATTATAACCAGGGCTCGGATTTTTATGCGCTAAAAACACACAAAATGTGCGCATAAAATATGCACATAAAATGAGAAAATATGCGCTTAAAAAGTAAAAATATGCTTTGAAAAATAATAAAAAGATGTTGAAAATTAAAAAAAAATCAGTCTTTTATTTAACAACAATAAAAGAAAAACTTCAGAAGTAAATAATCATAAAATTAACCTAATTTAATTGAATAGAAAGTTAAAATATTACATGTTAGTCTTATAAGGTACTAACTATCAAAATTCATTGAGTATGCCTTGTTACATATACCAAAAAGTGATTTTTTTTGGGAATTTTCAGAAAGAAAACTCTGTCTATTTGGTCGGAAAAAACTCTTATACAACAGATGTAACTGGAGCATTCTTGAACGAAAGAATTTCACTAATTGAATAGTTCTCCAGGTTCTCTTCTTCGTTACTCTCCAACGTCAATATATTTGAGTTTTTTTTTTCATTTGTATGTACCCTCCGTTGTTGTTTAAAACATTTTCAATTTTCATTTGAATAATTCTTCCTATTGAACCTTCGACTGAATTAATTTTTGCACATGCATCTTCCATCAAGTCTATTTGGGTTTTTAGCGTGCCCCATCCCTGTAGCTTAGTGATACTTTCATTAAGAAGTCCATCATTGGAACTTATAAAAATTAAATGTTTTTTTAACAGTGACTGGTTGCGCATTTCTTTTGTTTTTAATTTCGGTGTGTCCGTCCGTCCGTCCGTCCGTCGTGTCTGTCACACTTTTTTTTCTCCGAACTTTATGAAGATATCGGCATGAAATTTTGGAATTAGGTACTTCAGGCCTAGATGTCATTGCCCATGCACCCAAATTTAAAAAGTGCGGCCATTTGGGGGTGACTCCAGTACAGGTGAAGTTGACATTAATTTTGAAAAATTGTCGCACCCCATCGAAATATATATCAATCGACAGATCTTTCGAAATGATGAATGGTGGAGGTTTCTCTCAATACTTTTTTATCCAAAATATCGTTTGGAAAATATGGAGCTCCAAAATTTTTTTTAATGCATCCCCCCCTGCCATTTCTAAACCAAAGTGTATAAAAATTTTAAAAAATCACAAAAACTTGGCTTCATTGAGTACTTTCATTTAAAATAATTTCGAGCACTCTGGCCTTAATAGTTTTCGAGATATTGGTCAAAAACGGTCAATCGTCGACATGCGAATTTTGAAGATCTAAAAACGCAGTTTTGAAGACATCAATGTAAGCATTAAGAAATGATAAATTTCAAAATATCGATTTATGTTGAAATTTTGAGATATCTAAGATTTCAAATGAGAACAGTTTTCATTTTCACACATAATTTCATGCTGTGTTCGGCCACTCTATTCGTTGATGAGTGTTTTCTTTTTGATCTCACCCCTAAATGCCCAACAGAAATGAACCCACACACTCCGCAGTCGTGAGCAGTGATTGGGTATGTGTATGATGGAAGGGATTTTCTGTGTTGGATAAACTTGAATAGAGATATAGGTATATGTAGGGATGAACATTTGTTTGTTTGGATGTATGAATTTGTGAATAAATGGTTGATTTGAGTTGAAGTTAGAAGAAAATTCAACTGAAATAGTTTTGAAACGTCGTTTGATATTCAGAAATCATCCATCAATATTATGCGACGGAACCTTCCCCGTGCGAGTACAACTCGCACTTGCCCAGTTTTTTTTTATAGAAATAGCTTTTGAATCACTAAACTCTTTGACTACCCTTTCAAATTGTTCAAAATTTTTTTTATAATATTCCACTGCATTAATCCTTGTTCCTCATCTAGTAATAATAGGTTGAGGAGGAAGTGGAATCCCGGGATTTTTTTCCATAAACATATCTACGCGTGTTGGTGCTTTAAGGATTTTTTTTTCATTTGGCGCGTATGCACGTTTTTCAAAGTAAACATTTTAAAGATTACGAAAATATGAACTAAAAAAAACCAGAAAAACACTTATATGCATTTATAGTAATAAATGCATAAATATGCTTTAACGATTAAATGCTATTTTAAAGGAAATCCACTGATTCGAAAAACTATTGTAAATAAATTATTTGTTTGCTCTACCTTTATCCAAAAAAATGTATTAACATAGAAATCCTAGCCCTGATTATAACCATTATCCTAGAATTTATTGTGAGTATCTCAAGGTAGCCACATGTACGTTATGAAAATAATTTCTGCTGATATTTTATCAACGTACATATGTAACACCCTCAATGCCAGATGGACATGTATTTCTCTTTTTTCTGTCTCGAATGTAATTTTCAGACATTGAATTCTACAGAGACTCGTAAAGTAGAAACAGTAGTATACTTCTCCAAGAAGGAAACAAGAATTAATAGGCTGTTCCAAAGGGAATATAACACAGAAATCTTAGCAGATCAAAGTTGTGAGTCTATTGGGAGTTTTTCAAAGGAACTTCTTTGGCAAATAAGTAACATGTTTTGGGTAAAGTTTTATCTTTTTAATTATTCTATTGACTTCAGCATAATAAAATTAATAAAATTCTTTGCCAAAGTGCGGAGATGGCACATGTCTGGACGAATTTTATTATTCTAATTTATTTGGGATTTTATTGTCTGTTGATTCCTACCTTAGTAATTTTTTTACTGACTATTTATACTAGAGTTGTACCGAATAGTGATTTGGTCGGATACCGGATACCGAATATTCGGCCTGCAGCTAGGCCGGATAGCCGAATATTCGGCGGCCGGATATCTGCCCAAATTAAATGTATAATAGTTTGGTGCTCTGATACTCAAATCAGACCGGTACAAGTAAAACCAAGACATGTTTTTTTCCTTCTCCTCCACAAGATATTCTTACTTTCTACGCAGCAATGGGTTTAGGACATTTTTGAAAAGGTTGCGGAAGACAAGTCAGATTGAGTCTCCTGCCAAAAAAAGAGCGCCAACGAGCTTGACTTATATCTCAAAAGAGTTTATTTTGAACGGAATAGTGACCCTTGGGCTTGGTGGTCAGTAAATGGAAGACAGTAACCAATTTCGCTCAAATTTGCCAAAACTTATTTTTCATCTCCATGTAGCAGTGTATACAGTGAGAGACTCTTTTCTGAAGCATGCATCGTATAGGAAAATAAATGTAATAAATTATTACCCCTGAATGCAGAGAGAATGGAGAACACGGTGATTTTTTTTTGGTGCCTTCGAGTTGTAAATGACTGTGGGTGCGTGGTAGACGAGACCATCAAACGCGAAGAAAAGAAAGCACGGTACATGCGACCGACGATTGCGAAGAGTGCACTGGATTTTTTTTATTACTAAGTTCGCCAAGGGGCGGAAAGGGTTCAGTGGAAACCGAAGAACTCCCCATCCTCATCTTCGGGAACCAAAATCAAGAATCACTCCCCCCCACCCTAAGCAACCGCAGCCGGCGACAATGTCTCATAAGGCCGTTAAAGAATTGCCGTGTGCGAAGGGTGCGGCCGAGAGCGAAGAACTCCATCTATTGCGTACGGAGCTACGACGGCTGAGGGGAAAGGTCGCCGAGCTCACGACAGGGCCGACCAGAGTGGCTGGGGCTGGTTTTGCAGAAGTGCAAGATTTGCAGACACGCCGTAGGATCCCCGAGGAGCCAATGCATGAGGAGTACAAAAGGGAAAGGTGTTGTTTCCGCAACATGTACTCCGTCCGAGACGTCGCAGAGATGCTTCCGCCGTTTAACCCCAAGGCGTACGATGGACTGTCCGCCGCGGGCTGGAAAAAGAAGAAGTGTTAGATGTGCAGAGGTTGTACGCGTTAGATGAAAAGCTGGTACTGATGGCCGCGACCACCAGGTTAGTGGGAGCAGCGCAATTGTGGATCCGTAGCGTAACCGTCGAATCTCTGGGAGAGTTCTTCGCGGGGTTGTGCTACAACTTCCCGGCCGGCAACACCCCAGCGAATACATCTTCGAGATGAGAATGATAGTGTCCCGAGGACACATGCAGGAGAGCACCCTGGTAAAGTACATCGTACAGGGAATTGTGGATGCTGAATGCCAGAAGGCTTTCAGAGCGCTAAGGCGCTCGTGCTCGTCGAGCTCGTCTCCGTATTAAATTGTTTTTTTTTTGTTGTTTTTTACTGAAAAAACGACTATCCGGTATTCGGCCGGATATCAAAAGACTATTCGGCTCCGGCCGGATATTACAATTAACCAGTTTTTGAGTCTGAGTGCTCCAGTGTAGTGTGACAAAAACCTACGACAAAAAACAAAAGTAACTAGAGTCCGACCGAACATTTGGCTTCGGCCACCTTCGGCTAAAAATAACGCCTTCGGCAAAACATTCGGCTTCGGCCAAATGAGACCGAATATTTTGCCGAATCCGAATGTTGAATTTTCCGTTTTCTGTAAGAGTAAAAGTTGCAAGAAACGGTGTATTTTTTATTTTGTTATTGTCGGATATTTTGTTTTTTGAAAGTGCGATTGTTTACAGCTTTAAAATCAAAAGATTTAGCATTTGCAAGTTGGTAAACTATTAAGTGGTAGAAAAAACATCAAAAAAAGCAGCTAACGATCCAATTTAAAGCTATTTCAGTAAAAAATGCGCAAGCAACTTGCAAAATATGTTCCAAATCGCTGTCACTTGGTAGTTCGCTACTAAAGAATGAACTCCTCGATGATACACGATGGATCAAAATAGACCTCTCTTCGTTTAAGTGCGTCCCCTCTTTTTGAGAGACAGGCGCTTATACCTATCTACGGACAAATACAAGCACACATGCCTACATCACAATGCACCCAGATACATACCAAATTATAAAATTACTACCTCGCTTCTTCATCGTCATTCACATCATAACAGAAATAGACGAACTTCCAAAATGTACAAAGTTTCGATGTACAAAGATGATGAATTTGTAATGTTTTTCCATCTACATACATTTGAACAATAACGTGCTTCTCCCTTCTTCTGTTGTTACTGCTTAACGATGTATCAATAAGCTATAGAAGTTTTGTTCGTTTTCTTCTTCAAACACCGCTCCCCAGTCATGTTGGCTGATTCGATTGTATTTATTCAAATTCAAGACAATTGGCTCATGTCGTTTCTCGGCATCGAAAACACATGAGTGGGATAACAAGCGAACCCCCGATGTTGCCTTATCCTCTTCAAATACTTCAAATTTATTCCTGTAAACACGTAAACAGCTCCATGATATCCATAATGAGTTTCGGATGCGTTCTCGGAAAGTAAAATTACGTCCAATTTATTGCATACGAGTATTTTGCGATGCTTCTGTCCATTCCCGTTACTATAATGCCGTAAATAAATCCCTGGGATGCTCTCAGACTTCGTCATATGTTGCTGTAAGTACTTTAAGTACTTGTGTGGCAACAGTTTTTCTCAGAGGATAAACCGGCCCTTAATCATGTTTCCCAACTTTAAGTCGTTCAATTGTGGAAAGAATTGTACTCGACATTTGTCTGGATTAGACCATTACATCTGCGGTTGTATGCCACTTATTCATGGGTGGCCCTCCATTCCCTTAATTTGGCTTTGAGCTTTATGAATTAAATGATAAATATCATGGGCATGGTGGAATGCTAGTCGTTGGTAATGATAAGTTCTATCTCAAGGGAGTAATTTGTAACCTTCACGCCTAAGGGAGATCTGTATCTCCACATTCTTGAATAGAAATATGTGTGAGAGAAAGTGCTAGTAGCTTGTTGAATGCGAATAAAGTAACTTGACCTTTTACCCACATCGCAATTAAGGATGAATCATTTTTAAGTTTTATGATACACCTTGTGGTGGGCCATCGTGTGTTTTTTTTACACTGACAGCTGTTTCCCGCTCAAAATTTTGACAGAAAGTCAGTATCATACCTCCGCGGAACGAAATGAGTCGCTTTACCCTCGAACAACGTTGGGAAATATTGAAAACTTATTTCCAAAGTGAGTGCTGTGTAGCCTAAACAGTGCGTTTTTTGAAAAGAAGTTTGGCCTAAATGAAGCATCCAACGCGACTGCTGTACGGAAGTTTGTGCGAAAAGTTCGTGAGACTGGTATGCTAGTGTATAACGTTCATGGTTCCCGTGGTCGCACAGATGAGAATGTGGCTGCTGTGGCCGAGAGTGTGAGACTCAATTCACGAACATCAACTCCCCATCGATCTCAACAGCTGAACATTTCATGCACTAGCCTGAGGAGAATTCTGCACATAAATCGCTTACAAGGTCCAATTGACTCATCAATTGAAAGCGCGGGACCATACGCTTCGTTATCGCTTCGCAGTTTGAGCCTTAGATCAGCTTGAATTGGACAACGATTTTGGGCGAAAAATCATCTTTTCTGACGAGGCGCATTTTCATCTCGGCGGCTACGTTAACCAACAAAATTGCCGCATCTGGGCCTCAGAAAACCCGCACGTTATTGTCGAAAAGCCAATGCATCCACAGAGAGTGACAGTTTGGTGCGAATTGTGGAGTGGTGGGATAATTTGACCATCTTTCTTTTAAAATGAGATTGGGAACAACGTTTCGGTCAACTGTAGGCGTTACGAGCTGCGATTTGACCCCTTGGACTTTGTTTTGTGAAGAACCGATGTTATGCCAACAATTCGGAAACGATTTAAGCACTTAGGTTAGGTTGAAGTGGCTGACTGCAGAAAACAGTCACACTTAGGCCAAATTAGGCCCATTGTGATACCACACGGATCTTGTGTTCCTTATCCGAAAAACCATTTAGTGCTTTCAACGAAGCTCTTTAATTGATTGATGCCGACGTTGTGCAATTCGCTCAAGTCGTTAAAGAAGTAGGCTCCAAGGTGTTTCATCCTGCGAGAGGAGAGAGCGCTACAAGTGCAGAGGAGATGCATTATGCTTTCCTCTTCTTCTTCGTCTCTGCAGCTTCTGCAGAAATCATTATGAGGGAGTCCCATTCTTGAGGCGCGAGTGCCAATGGCACAGTGTCCTGTGATAACGCCAATGAGAATCCTTAGGGATGACCTGTTCATTCTGAGAAGATAGAGTGAACGTTTTAGATCAAGTTTAGGCCAGATTTGCTTTGTAATGAGGCACGTAGTGCCATCTGACCATCTTGAGTTGGTGTTTTTAATGGTATGATTCTTTAAAAGAAGTTTAGCTGTAGCGAATGGCATAGGCGGAAGATCCCCACTAGAGAGGTTTGTGGAGATCGTACCGCTCCTGGCGAGATAATCAGCTTCACAATTCCCTGGAATGTCACTATGTCCCGGCACCCACATGAGGTGAATATTAAAATGCTAATTAATTAATCTCGTTAAGAGATAGGCGGCAATTTAGGGAGGTCTTAGAGAGAAAAGTGACCGAGTTCAGGGATTTGATTGCTGCCTGGCTGTCTGAACAGATGGTGATGTCTTTCTTGAATATCACGTTGTTCTTGAGCCAAGACAGAGCTTCTTTTATTGCCATTGTCTCAGCCTGTAAACCCCACAATGTTCAAGGAGGTGGAGGGATATACTAAAATTGAGATCCTTGGAGTAGACAACTATTCCTACTCCCCCGTCTGTCTTGGATCCATCTGTGAAAATACGCAGAGGACCGTTCAGCGTCTGAGTATCAGACTTCCAGTCTGACCTGGAGGGTATGCTGGTAGCCTTAAGCACTTAAGGCAAATATTATCCAAGTAATCCGTGAGCTACAGCCCGAAACCACCAATAATGTCTTGGAAAATTGGGGTGACAGAATGCGCTACTGCGAAGCCGGCCAATGCGGCCACTTGAACGACGTTCTATTTCGTAATTAATGGGAATGTTTGTTCTTACTGAAAAATACATGGAAAAATTTAATGTTGTTAATATTTATTGTGGGCGCCGTGGTGTAGTGGGTAGGTGCGTCGACTCCTACGCTCGAGGTCGTCGGTTCGAATCTCGAAAAAACATCAAACATTTCTTCACGGCTCCTTCTCTTTCGAGTCACTGACAATGCTCAAAGAGTATAATTGTCTAGAAAAAGCTTCTCAATCTCGCCGTTCGGAGTCGACATTGAACTGTAGGTCCCCTCCGCTCGTGACAGAACAATAGCACGCATAACACGAGTGGTTGCTGAGAAGCTAGGCCTAGGTCCACCTCGGACTGTAGCGCCGTCATTTTTATTATTATATTAATTTTATTGCATTTTTAAAAAGAAATTTCTATTTGGCCCACCCTGTACTACGGCGATTGCTGGAGAGAGCGAAGGCATAGAATGTTCGGAAGCGGATTTGTTGTTCGATGCACACTTAGGAAAAGTCTTAAGGTTCAAGTATGCAAGCGAACGCCTCATAACAATTCGCATTAAGCCGAAATTCGGAAATATCAGCCTAACTTGCGCCTACCCCCCGAAAGAAGAGAAGTCAACAGCAACAATGACTTCTATGATCTCCTAGAAAGAATGCCACAACTACGACACCAAGATCGTTCTAGGAGATTCAAACGCTAAACTGGATTAAGATGGCGTCTTTGTTAGCCTGCACGGCACCACGTGCGAAAACGGACTCAGGCTGGTGGACTTTGTTACTGGGCGAAACCTCTCTGTAGCTATCACGCGGTTCCCATGCCTCAACATCCACAAAGGGACCTGGCGGCCCCTGATCATTCAACCTTCAACCAGGTTGATCACGTTGTGATCGACGTCAGACACTGTTCCAGTACTTTTGATGTCCGAACGTTCCGAGGCGCCAACATTTGTTCGCATCATTTCTCTGTTGTAACCAAAGTAAGGACACGGATATCGAGAGAACAACGGAGTCGAGGAAGACAACCACGGTTTAACGTCGGAGAGCAACAATTGCAGCAGAACACTAGGAACCTTTGCCAATCGAGTCTCCCCCAAAATGTCAAAAAATTCGATGTCGCCTGCACAAGCAATAGACGAAGAATGGAAAAATTGTCATAAAGCCATCAGAGAAGCCGGTACTAATGAACTAAATTTTACGACTCTACCTAGAAAAAAAACCGTGGTTTGACGATGATTATAGTAGGCACAGGCAGAAAAGCTACGAGACAACGCTGCATCGAACTACAAGAGCTCTACGAACATAAACGAAGGGAAGACACCCGGTTTCTCAACAAGAAAAGGATAGAGCACGAAAAGTGTGCGATGGAGGAGATGGAGACTCGCTGAAGAAGGAATGATGTCCGTAAGTTTTACCAGAGAGCGAGTTTATAGTTTGGACCGAAGCCCACGGTGACGAGAATGGCCAACTAGTGGTAGAGTCACAATCGATACTGAGAGTTTGGCAGAATGTTAAACGGCGATGAGGGCACAGAATTGCAACAAAAAAACAACGAGCAGAATTCAGAGTTCCCGAAAATGTTATACCAAGCATAGCTTTGCTGACGAAAGCCCTCAGACAGGATTTCTTACTCTCTCATGAATTCAAAAATATCCGCAAGTCAACAGATATACGGAGAGTCCTTCTTTTGAATTTCCAAGTCATTTTTCGCATTTTAAACAAATTCATTTCCAATCTCTCGTATTTTTAATATTCAAAACTTCCCTTTAACCCATCGTCAGTTCACCGAGAAAAAAATGTACGGACATAAAATAAATTCTTTGCCTCTCGTAGGAATTCCTTGAAAAAGAAACGACTACCCTCTTGTTACATAAGGGATATCCTCCGGATCTAATCTGAGCGTGTTTGCTTTCCGTTATCGCTAAAGTGCAGAGCATGGAATCCAGAGAGAAATCCCTCCTAAAATATAAAACGATATAAATTTACTCACGAAGCATGGAAAACGTACTCACAAATGTCGCCAAACCTAGGCATACTCAAATTCCCGCCGGAATAGACTTGCCCTGATACACTCGTTACAGGGAATCATCGTCATGTGCGTGCAAATATCCACTCCTTGAACCCAGCCATTATATCGCTTACATTTATTGATTGCGAAATTCCATTGAATTGAGGCAGCATGTGGCCTCCATGAGACAAGATGTGCGCATAAAATTTGTTTATTTCCGGCGAACCTATTCTGATTCCCGAATGCAAGCGGATAAGTGGCTGGATGGGTGGCTTCCTTGTGCGATTTCTCATGATTGAATTGTTTTCCAATTTGCCTTGACATGTGATTTTGGGGGCTGTGAGGGTGGCTAAGTGCACGAGAGGCTGTGGCTTTTTGAGCGATTTAATGAAATAATAGCTTTGCCAATCACATGTCTTGCGTGGTCGCTTTTATAGATAAACCACAGCGGGACATTCTTTAGCAGTAAGGAATGAATAACGGTGAATAAATATTTGGTTGGCATTTATTTCAGTTTTTTCATGTGTGTCTGCAGTACAAATTCGTCTTGACAGATATTATGGCAAGTATTCTTTTTTTTCTTTTTGTCGGCCTTTTTCTACACAGGGAATTTCATAAATAGCATTAGAATTAGAAACCCACTTTTGGCCAAGAATAGGTAAGTGTTTCACCGAAAAGCCAACTCTTTCTCGAAAATGGTAAGTCTGGCATAGTTTTGACCACAACAAGTCTTGTGCAGGCATTCAATACGAACATTTAAAGTTTTAGACAAGACGACGCGCTGTCGTGTGATTTCTTTAACATCGTTCTTGAGAAGATCTTGCAAAACTCACTGGCCAACACAAGAGGCACGATCTTCCAAAAGTCTGTTCAACTGCTGGCTAACGCAGATAACATTGACGTGGTTGAGCGAACACAGTGGGCCGTCAATGATGCGTTTGCTGGCATTGAAATGGAGGCGGCTAAAATGGGTCTGGCGGTAAACGAGGGCAAAACCAAGTGTAAGCATACCCATCCCCAACATTACCGTCAATGCCTGTGTATGTGTGTGCATGCGCTCATTCAGCATTATTGGCGCAGTAATTATTCCTGACGATGGCAGCAGGCAGTCGACGCACAGGCATTGAGCGGGTAAATACTTTGAATCCGAGGAATAGAGTTTAAATAATACAGTGTAAAGTACATGCACACGTTTGTTTTTCTTAGACGTTTAATAACACAAGTATATGCTGTCATCGAGAAAGGACGCACAACATCGATGATTTGGCCAGAATGTCACCATAGGCAGCTGTAACTTTGAAGTAGTTAAGAACTTCGTCTAAATTGGCTCCGCGGTAAACAGTACAAACAACATCAATACCGAGATCAAGTGCAGAATTACTCTTGCCAACCGCTGTTTTTTTGGGCTCAAGAAGCAATTGAGTTGTAGAGCCCTCTCTCGGAAAACAAAGCTGACTCAATATAAGACCTTGATCATCCCAGTCCTGCTTTACGGCGCAGAGGCATGGACAATATCTCAAGCGGATGAACAGTATTTTGGTGTCTTCGAGAGAAGTTCTGCGAGCGATCTTTGGTCCTGTTTGCATTGATGGTATTTGGAGGAGAAGGTTCAACCACGAGCTACGAGTATATGGGCTGTACAGCGACATGAGTCTAGCCAGACATCTACGGATCCAACGACTAAGATGGCTAGGCCATGTAGAGTGTATGGACAGTACAGTTCCGGCCGGAAGAGTCTCCGTCTCTGAGCCTATGGGACAACGCAACAGAGGACGTCAACGTACAAGGTGGCGCGCACAAGTCCAGAGGAACCTCGGCCGGCTTGGTGTGCGAAACTGGAGACAGCTAGCGAGTGATCGTGCAGGTCCGCCTCGAAGAAGAAGACTGAAAAATATAAACTTTGTCCTGATGACAAAGCCATTGAGCCACACCCTAGATCCACAAGGAATATGGTCTTAAGAGCAATTGCCCATCGGGCAATCATGGCAGTGATAGTAGTTTTATATGTGGTGCAATGTTGTGTGGCATCTTTCCAATTTGAAAATTTCACGGGTGAGTAAGCAACTTTGCTGTAAAAAAAATAATTGCATTCTCCAGAGTAGAAACACACACCTTTCTTAAGGCGAAAAGAGTGAGGTACTATGATTATTTTAAACGTCCATCATTACGTCAATTGCTTGATCAGCTGTGTTGCATGTGGTACCAGCTTGCTGAAACCCCACATCACTGATGTTAAGTCCATCCAATTCTAGCCAAAAAAAAGTTTGCCAACATCGCCATGGCGTTGTGGGTATGTGCGTCGACCCCATCGCACTAGACTTTCAAGTTTTGGTTCAAATTCGGAAAAATAAACTGTTCACTGCTCTATCTCTTTTGAAACAGCCAAAGAGTATAATTGTCTAGAAAATGCCTCTGAATCTCGCCGTTCAAAGTCGGCATTCGACTGTAAGTCCCCTTCACTTGTAAGAGAACAATAGCACGCACCTTGATGAAGTTAAAAACTTTTTACGTCAATATTGAAAACCTTTTTGTGCTTAAAACAAATTTTGACGAAACATTTATCTCTGTCCCCTCATTTCCAATACACGAACCAAATTACCCAATCAAGTTGAATCTCTTTGTGACATGTTTTTCGTTTGTTGCAAACTTTTAACGCCATCATAACATCTTATGAATTACTGACGTCTTTTGGTGGCTCATATTCTTGGGAGAACTGTATCCCCATTTGTGATGTATAAGCAAGCCCATGAGAAATGGAAAGATGTCTTATACGCCGGTATAATTTACTCACTCCAGAAAACTCCAGAGAAATTAAGGAAACAAATTAAATTGGGTTTCAAACTTTGTTACACGATAATCCAAGGAGACTCATTTAACTTAACGATAAATATACTCTTCCCATATATGTAAGTGGGGTAGGCCGACACAGCCGACACAGTTTTGAGGATGAGAAGATTTGAAATGAACACTTTAGGAAGTGGTGCTGAAGATGTTAGAAGGAAAAGAGGAAGTTTCCGAATGAATGGTGTGAGATCGTGCATAAGCATGTGTATTCTAATTTGATTTCATCGCTTTTTTAAATTAGTTAAAGACGAAAGCGTGAAATTGGTTTGAACTTATTTTTCCAATTTATTGCTTATTTTTATTTTGTTGTGTTTATTCGCAGCTGTCCAGGACATTAATGTCTTCAAAAACGAGGCGTTCTATTCTGTATTAATAACTCTTACTAGGTTTTGGAGTTTCGGGCACAGTGGCCGTGTGGGTTGGTGCGTTGACCCATGCGCAGACTTTCACAGTCTAGATTGAAATCCAAGTTCAGACAAAAAATTTTTCAAAAAAATTGTTCACGGCTCCACCATTTTCGAGTAACTGACACTGACAAAGAGTATAACTGTCTAGAAAAAGCTTCTCAATCTTGCCGTTCGGAGTCGGCATTAAACTGTAGGTCCCCTCCACTCGTGAGAGAACAATAGCACGCACAACACGAGTGGTTGCTGAGAAGCTAAGCCCAGGTCCACCTCGGACTGTAGCGCCGTCATTATTAAGTTGTGGAGTCAAGGAACCTTCAAGCCTTCAAACAATAATTAAATGCTAATCTCAGCGAAAATGGATAGATTTTGGACTTTCCCAAAGCACTTCTCAAGAAGTACCTCGTATGAAGGTATGTTACCAAAAAACAAAATTTTAGAATACTCTGTACAAAACTTGATTTAAAATATTTTTCTCATTTTCTCTGGTAAGTTCAAATCCTGGCTAATGAGAAGAATTTAAACCTGATTCTCTCCTGATTAAGTCTTTCTCATATCCCTTTAAAATGGAGACAGGTGGATGTAATATTCCTACCACAAGTGAATCGTTGCTCTCATGTTTAACCTAGGGACTTCAAAACTTAGGGACTTAACTTAGCGTATCTTTCTAAAGAATCTTTCATTAAGCGCTTCCTATCTTTAAATTTAAATAAAATTAAAAGTATGTAAGATATCATCGACATCGTTCTTAGGCCTACTAGTTTCCGAGTCATAGCCAATAAATTGCATCAACAATAGAGTCCCAAAATATAAACGTGCATAAAGTGCCCGCTCGGGAACCCCAATCCCGAACCGTAGGATCCTCCAACGTCACCTTGGGTTTTACGTTGGCCCGACAAGCCACAAAGTAAAAATCCAATCATCATTTTTGGGTTGAAACTGGCAAGACTAGTATATTTTGTTGTTTAGGTACAGTACGTCCAAAATATAGCCAACAATTTGTGTGATGGAGAAGATAATTAAGACATCGGAAACCCATCGATGTATCGTTGTTAATACCGATGCTTTTTAACATCGATTTTTGTCGTGGAACCATCGACGTTTTCAAACATCGATGTTATTAAGAACGATGTTGCATCCCTAGTTACAGCCGTTCTGCTGCTACAGAAGATGTCAAGATGTGTAATAACTAGAGTAGGACATCGATTTATTTGAGCTAGCCGGCGCTCATTTTCTCTAAGTCATATCATATCTGCTAAATAAAGCTAATATCATAGACATTAACATTAGCTCCAAGTGTTTTATTTCTTATTGAATTTGTACACCTCCAGAAAAACACACCCTTTACCACAGTTTAAAATTTGGAAACAAATAAATATACAGTATCAAAGTATTTAAGTGTGTAAATATGCATACTCACAGAATCATAAACAAGAATTAAATAAGTTGAGCATTCCGGAAACAAAAGGAAACCCTCCCGTTGACATCTTTTGAAATATTTCTGACAGGTAATTGCCCGAGGAGGGATGGTACTCGTAGTTGGAGTCCCACATCGTTCTCGATGTCCATGCTTCATTAACGAGAAAAAATATGTGGGTCCATCTGCCTTTTACGGAGTTTTTCCGGCTGAGTTGTCACAGAGCTACTGATATCACCCTCTCTTTGTTTTTATACATTCTTCGAGTATCCTGTTCGTTTGCCTAAGGAGCATATTTGAATCTCATTTGCGAGGATACCCATTGAGCATGGTGTGAAATTGGCTCAGAAGATAATAGGGTAATAGAAGTCCCAACCCAGTTGCTTTCGTTTGAAAACGTTATCACTATTGAACCATGGAAAATATCGAAGTTGGTTGAAGAAATTTTTGGTAGATTCGAGAAAAAGGTTCTAGGAACGGCCTTTGGTCGTATTTGTGTTATTGGAGCTTGGAGGAGTTGATTCAACCAAATATAGACTATACAGGGGTGTACGGATGCAGCGCAGAGTGGTCAACGCATTTCCTACCAAGGCAACCGGCGACACCAGGCATATGCCACAGAGACGGCTACTAATATTAAATGAGAGTCACCAAGTTGAGACACCACAAACAAGGCATGCGAAACAGCAGACAGATGACTTGACTATTGCGTTATTTTAAAAGGCTGGTTGGGGTTCATGCCGGATATTTGTGGCGCTACAGTCTAGAATGGACTTGGAACTAAAGGGTTCTTCATTAAGTTCTTCCTATCTTTACATTTAAATAAAACAAAGTGTGTGTAAGACATCGTCAACATTTTTTATTCGTTTGAAAGGCATATCAATGCCATTATGTATGGAATATGAAGTCGTTCAAATATCAACCGTGGCTTTTCTGGTAGGGCCCATCCGAAATATTCGATTTTCCATGACTCTGACCTATATTCGTAAATCTGGCTGGATTTGACCTATGGTATGGGTTATGGTGGCTTGAGGGTCGCTGTTGTTTGTGGCATATTCGCACAGGCCTGACACCTTCAGAAAACCCCACAAGAAAATGTCTAACGGGGTAAAATCGCATGGTCTCGGTGGCTAGTTTACATCACCTCCACGTCAGATGACCATGCCCTCGAATGACTTGTGCAGAATTGCCAATGTGGAGTGGCGTGATCTGTGTGGCAAGTAGCGCAGCGCCGTCCTGTTCAAACCACGTTGGTGTCGTCGGTGTCCATATCGTCCAATTCAGGTCAAAAGAAGTTATTAATCATCGACCTATAGCGGTCGCCGCTGTCGATGATGGCCTGGCCAACGTCGTTCTCAGAGAAATATGGATCGATGACGCCGCCAGTCCAAAATCCACACCAAAGAGTGATTTTTTTCCTGATGCATTGGACACACATGAATCTCATGTAGATTGGTTTGGTATCATCCCAAACAAATTTGTTTGTTGAAGTACCCCCTTATCCAGAAATTAACTTCATTGCTGAAGATCGTTTTTCGATGAAAATTAGGGTCAGAGCTCCAGACCCCATTCTGCGAACACACTTCATTGTCTATGGTCTGGTCGTTTACCTTCAGCTCCTGAGTCAGTTGAATTTTCTACGGTTGTAGGTCGAAGTTACGAAGCAAAATTCGTGACGCGAAATTCTGGTGCGCGAAAGGCCGAGTTTTTGTGAACGACTCGAACTCGACTCGCTCGGTTTCTCACGGATAGCGGCAATGTTTTCGGCAGATCTTGCGTTTCTTCGACATAAGGGTATTGGTTTATCGATCACTGAACCAGTGGACTTAAATTTTTTGACCACACTGCGAAAAGTCTTCTCCGTAAGGCGATTATGGGAACCATAAAATGGGCGAAGCGCGCAGGTCGTTGCCCGAACAAAACACCCATTTTGCAAAAGCAATCTTATCATTTGCACGTGTTGTTGAACGCTATGCCCATCCATGGTAATTTGGAAAAACAGACTGAATGAAATGCCAGCCATATTGATAGATGTAGCTTTAACAATATGGCCGCTTTCAATTGACAAATTTCGGAAGACCCTATTGGAAGACCCTTTAGCTTCAACAGCAACCACTTTGTTCTAAAGAGTGAATGGGACCTGCACGTTTCTGTCGACTCTGAACGTCGAAGCGATTCTTTCTAGCCAGTTATACCCTCCAGCTTTGTCAGTGACTCGAACGAAGTGGGACCGTGGATTATAAAAATTGTTGTCTGCGTGGGGAATGAAACCCAAACCTTCAGCATAGGAATCGACGCACTTACTCACTACGCCACAACGACTACCCCACGGATAATAGCGTCATCAAACAAAAATGGCTCCCAAGAGAAGTTGGTGTGAAATAAAAGCCTGTGTTTGTCTGTGCTCATCATGCTGTGGCCATGAAATTTATTGATTTTTTTTAATTCCTGCAGTACTCTGCCCCGCTTAAGCCTCACCATATCCCTGGACTATAGCACCCTGTTCCAAAAACCAATTTCATGAGCTTATATGCACGTCTATATTTAGGTCAATCATTATTTTTACGTGGTCGACGCGGCGTCTGGATTAGACTGGATTTAATGGAGTTCATAAATTATTGCAAGACTTGTCAGTGATCTGTAACATACCCTCACACAGTGCACTCAATTCTTGAAAGATTTTTGCAAAATGTAATCATCCGTTATGGTCTGCACCTTTTATTACCCCATTGTGGCTGAAGGCGGATTCCCGTTGAATAATTCAATCTTTTCTTGTCTGCTAATTTTCCTGCCATTAATGGCCCGAACACGAAACATGAATAATTGCCTGGCAATGAGACATGATATCCTTTTTTAAACTGAAATAATTTTATAATACGACGGATGCTGTCGTCAAGCTAAAGTATCTTTTTCAATTACTCCTTCTACCTCCAGTTTTTTCAGAAAGCAAAGGATGAGGTTGAGATTGCAGACATTTTGAACATAAATCGAATACATTTTCAGCCGCATACACACACAAATCATATTTTTGGTGAAATTTTCATTTTTTTACCTTTAATGGCACTTATTCTCAGAAGCTTTTAGTCCCTTAGAAGACTCTTTTTGTATATACGTCGTTATTCCGATGTCTCAGGGATACCAGTGAGCAAAAGGGAGTGGAATGCACTTATTTTCTCGGTTATACTGCGAGTTGATCAAAGTATCAATGGTTAACTTTGGAAGAAGATGACATGTGTTACTGAAGGTTTTCACTAAAGCACCGAAAAAACTGAAAACAAATGAATGTTTCGTTAGTTCGGATTGAGTGGCAGATTGTTAAAAAATATTGGGGGTTTAGCAATTTCGCAAAGTATGTTTGGAAATCCTCGATTTTTATTTCGGATCCGAACTTAATTACCTTATAGTCCACTGGCGATATTATTTAAAATAACTCAATTCAATAATAGTGGGTAGGTGCGTCGACTCCTACGCTCGAGGTCGTCGGTTCGAATCTCGAAAAAAAACATCAAACATTTTTTCACGGCTCCACCTCTTTAGAGTCACTGACAATGCTCAAAGAGTATAACTGTCTAGAAAAAAAGCTTCTCAATCTCGCCGTTCGGAGTCGGCATTAAACTGTAGGTCCCCTCCACTCGTGAGAGAACAATAGCACGCACAACACGAGTGGTTGCTGATAAGCTAGGCCCAGGTCCACCTCGGACTGTAGCACCGCCATTATTATTATTATTATATCCACGTTTTGTGGTACAACATTTTTTACATTTCTAATTTGAATTGACTAACCAGCTAATGCATCCACAGAGTCCTTAGAACATACTTAATTTTCTCCGCTGCTTACCGAATCTTCTTCAAGAACACACTACGATGACAATGGTACCACATAACCCCTCCAGAATTGGTACTGTCTCATACATGAAAACACATAATTGCTTTTTAGTCAACAACAGACAAGAGGCACAGGTTTGCTTAAAAAAAATTAAGTTTAAAATGCGCTTCCATTAACCGGACGTGGTGTGCTTATGCATTTTCTGTCTCCTTTCTGTGAGGGTATTTATTTAATGCTATTCAGTGTTGATGCCGAGACGCAAAGTGCAGACATTTAATGCGATTTCATGTGATGCTACCCTGCTCTTGGTGTGTCCTTTGTTTGCGGTCGTTCTTTTGAAAAGATTTCGTCGAGTACAAACGGTGTTTTAATACATTTTGTGATTTAACCAGTTATGGGAATTTTTTTTAATTAGCTGCCTTTCTTTCGCTTCCATTAGTTATAACCATGAGAAAATTAAAAGCAAGCAACCACACAAACGCTTCAATAAAGTTTCCTAATCGATGTGTAGGTGTCCCAACAGAGTTCGAGCTCTTATACAATGTGGCGCAAAATTAATCATCCAATTTTGTTTTTGAATTACTTTTTTACTAAATGAAAAAAAAAATGATTTTGAGTGATGGAAATCTTTATTTGGGCCTTTATAATTTTTTCTGCTAAGTGGAAAAGATGATATCCGCCAAGTGGCTGCCGCCAGTGTTGATGCACATTTGTGCCCGTTTTATCGCATTTTCCCTGACTTTTCGCGAAGTCTTTCCTTAAGGGCTGCGATTGCCTGAAGTTTGTTGGCATAAACCCGCGACTTCAAGCAGCCCCAAAGAAAGAAGTCATGGATGGTTAAATCGGGCGATCTTGATGGCCGTGTCAAATCGCCAAAACGAGAGATTACGCAGCCAGGAAACGCTTCCTTCACAATATCTACTGTGGCTCGTGCTGTTTGTGTGGTTGCACCGTCTTGTTGAAACTACATGTTCACCAAGCACCGCTAATTCAATTCCGGCAGTAAGATGTCGCTGTACGGTCCGTCTGGTGATGCCCAATTGCATGGTCCGTCGTCTGGGTGATGTTTCTTAGTTCTCAGCAACATTGGCAGCCACAGCCGCGGTATTCTCGGCCGAACGACCAGTGGCCACTTCCTGCATGGAGTCTGTTCGAGTCGAGTAGCTAGCGCCAGAATGTTTACCCAGTTGGCGCGACACGATTAGGAAATCGACGTCGAAATTCACGCTGCGCTAACACCACCGACCGAATATTGGTCAAAAAATGTATACAATTATTCCACGCTCTTGTTTGCTTGTCTGTTTGTATACTGCAGCTGTACAGTTCACAAATGTCAAATATGATTGATGTACGGCACTATTTGTACACTATTCATTGTGCACCACCTTGTATAGCAAAGTACGGTTTACAAGTATAAATGCCATCATTTAACAATTTATACACATGTCATCATTAAACCAGCTGCAAGTACATTTGTCTAAAGTTTTTTTATTTTCTCCATCTCTAGTTCAAATGCTAGATATTTTTCTGAGAAGAGTAGACCAAACTTGTTGAATTCACTTCAAAGCACAATTCAGTTGCGGGGCACACAAGCTGTTTCTCTTCCAAAGAGCAAGGCCGCTGCAGTATAATTCTGGAATGAATATTCTTTAGACTGCAAATAAATGCGTTACCGTGGAGATCTGCGCCTCAAATAGCGTGCGGAGCAATGCTGAGGCACGGTTAGTGTGTGTGTGCAAAACTCAACATAGTCGTTAGTACTTTAGCAAATATAAGCGATGCCGCAACGATGCAACGAAACAATGCCGCATAGCGTTAAAAACACTCATGTGCACAGGATCTTAAAGCTTTCTTTAACCGAAGTCTAAATTTAGATCCGGGGACCAAGAGCTTGGTTCGATAGGCAAATATAAAGGGTCTTCCAATAGAGACTTCTGTACTTTAACAGTTGATATCGGCCATGTTGTTAAAGCCACATCTGTCGGATAGGCTGTCATTTATTCAGTTAGTTTTGCCAAATCACCATGGAAGGACATGGCGTTTAACAACACGTGCAAATGATAATATTGTTATATTGAAAGTTCCCCGTGCTTCGCCCATTTTACGGTCGCCATAAACGTCTTTCCGAGAGGACAATTCGCAATGTGGTGGACAATTTGGAGTCCACTGGTTCAGTGAACGACGATGCCAATTCAATCCACATGAGATCCAAGAGTGTCCAATGCATCCCAAAGAAATTACTGCTCGGTGTGGATTTTGGGCTAGCGGCGCGGCGTCATCGCTTCATATTTCTTTAAGAATGACATTGACCAGACCATCATCGTCAACGGCGAGATGATTACCAACTTCTTTTGGCCCGAATTGGATGATATGGACACTAACGACACCAACGTGGTTTGAACAGGGCGGCGCTGCGTTGCTTGCCACACAGTTCACTCCACGTTGGAAGTCTGCACGAGCTGTTCAAGGGCATGGTCATCTAACGTGTAGGTGATGTGAACTGGCCACGAAGATCGTGCCGTTTGACCCTGTTTGACTTTTTTTGTGGGGTTTTCTGAAGATGTCAGGTTTGTGCGAATATGCCACAAACAACAGCGACCTTCAAAGCGAACTTAACCCATGCCATCCGTCAAATCCTGCCTGATTTACGAATATAGGTCAGAGTCATGGAAAATCAGATATTTTGGATGCGCCCTACCAGAAAAGCCACGGTTGATATTTGAACGACTTCATATTCCATACATAATGGCATCGATAGGCCTTTCAAACGAATAAAAAATGTTGACGATATCTTACACACACTTTGTTTTATTTAAATGTAAAGATAGGGAGAACTTAATGAAGAACCCTTTAGTTCCAAGTCCATTCTAGACTGTAGCGCCACAAATATCCGGCATGAACCCCAACCAGCCTTTTAAAATAACGCAATAGTCAAGTCATCTGTCTGCTGTTTCGCATGCCTTGTTTGTGGTGTCTCAACTTGGTGACTCTCATTTAATATTAGTAGCCGTCTCTGTGGCATATGCCTGGTGTCGCCGGTTGCCTTGGTAGGAAATGCGTTGACCACTCTGCGCTGCATCCGTACACCCCTGTATAGTCTATATTTGGTTGAATCAACTCCTCCAAGCTCCAATAACACAAATACGACCAAAGGCCGTTCCTAGAACCTTTTTCTCGAATCTACCAAAAATTTCTTCAACCAACTTCGATATTTTGTGGGCGCTGTGGCGTAGTGGGTAGGTGCGACGACTCCTACGCTCGAGGTCATCGGTTCGAATCTCAAAAAAAACATTAAACATTTTTTCACGACTCCACCTCTTTCGAGTCACTGACAATGCTCAAAGAGTATAACTGTCTAGAAAAAGCTTCTCAATCTCGCCGTTCGGAGTCGGCATTAAACTGTAGGTCCCATCCGCTCGTGACAAAACAATAGCATGCACAATACGAGTGGTTGCTGAGAAGTTAGGCCCAGGTCCACCTCGGACTGTAGCGCCGCCGTTATTATTATATTAATATAATAATGGCGGCGCTACAGTCCGAAGTGGACCTGGGCCTAACTTCTCACCAACCACTCGTGTTGTGCGCGCTATTGTTCTCTCACGAGTGGAAGGGACCTACAGTTTAATGCCTACTCCGAACGGCGAGATTGAGAAGCTTTTTTCTAGATAGTTATACTCTTTGAGCATTGTCAGTGACTCGAAAGAGGTGGGGCCGTGAACAATTTCTTTTTTGAAAAATTGTTTGTCTGGACTTGGAATCGAACCTAGACTGCGAAAGTCTAGTGCGCATGGGTCGACGCACGAACCCACACGGCTACGTCGCCCACGTTATTATTATATTATTATTATTATTATTATTAACTTCGATATTTTATATGGTTCAATAGTGATAAGGTTTTCTTACGAAAGCAACTGGATTGCGACTTCTATTACCCCATTATCTTCTGAGCCAATTCCACACGATGCTCAATGGGTATCCTCGTAAATGAGATTCAAATGTGCTCCTTAGGCAAACGAACAGGTTACTCGAAGAATGACTAAAGAAATTATATCTCAGACACACTTTGTTTTATTCAAATTTATAGACAGAAAGCGCTTAATGATAGATCCTTTAGGGAGAAACAAATGTCTAAAAAACCTCTTCAGTGATTCAGTTTCCACATACAGTGCGACCTCAATGAAAGCAACCCTCGATACGTGCAACTCCTCAATAAAAGCAACACCTTAAATCTTACCGTTGCTGACGCAGTAATTGCAACTCTTCAAAAAATGGCGACTCAATAAAAGCAACTATTGTTTCATGAACTCATGAATATATATTTTTATAAGGGACCAAATCCTAAAAGAACCCAAAATAATATCATCGATTAAAGATTTGTTTCAAGAGTTGACAGTTCCCAGGACATAACTGATTCGATTGCCGAAAATGAATCCAATTTGGAACCGACTAGTAGTAATCCGGAATCAGAAGTCGAAAGTGATGACGAAAAAGAATTTGAAGCAGAGGCTGCAATTCGAGCACTAAACATTTGCCCACAATGAGCTGAAGAAAATTATGCTTCACATTTTAGCTCTGGAAAATATACGACAGTCTGCTGTGGAAAAGAATTCTGCGTCGAAAAAGACATAATCAAAAGTGTCACAATTAAAGTTTGAATTTTTTTATTGTTATGAATTAAATTAAATTATCAGTTTTGGTCTGCTTACCAATTGAAAACACGTTCTTTTTACAATACTATTCTGACGTTTTTAACTTTTTGTCTCATTTTTGGCACCTACAATTTTTTGACTCGATTATTGCAACAAACTCAATAAAAGCAACTGCCCTAATTTCTATTAGTTGCTTTTGTTGAGGTCGCACTGTATTTATATTGTAGGCCTTTAACCGTGTCATTACACAGCAAATCCCAGCCACATAAGCCTTCTGCTGAAAATTTTATTAAAACTTCACATGATTTGCTTGTTGTATGTTGTCTTTTTCTAAATTGTTTGATGTTTTTGTTGCAGATCTTCTATTTGGTATGACAACCGTTCTTGTCCGGATAACCGACTTGAAAAGATTTTTTTTATTTTTAACGGGTTTCTTATTTCCAAAAATAATCAACCTGAGACCACCTGACACATGTAAACCCAAAAACCGTTAAAAGGCAGTACCCAAATTCACTACACATTTCTTGAAAAAAAAAATATGGCCACTCCCATTATTCCCACAGTAATACATTTCAAGTAATCCGGCTGCCACTTGGATTTTGTACCATTTTAAGTCTTTAAGAATTCTGATTCAAATCTACTCCTCCAAACCCACCCGAAACACTTGTTAGTGAAAATTTGACCCAAAATGAATTGCCTGCGGTTGAGTTCCCACAATAAATTCGCACAACCCGGAAATATAGCACCACTGAATCTTTATTTGTTTGGATCCGGTGATGAAACTAAATTCGTAACAAGTGTCCGTAAAAAAATACGATTTAAGCATTCAACTCAACCGAGAATGAGTGATGGTCTCCTGGGTGAATTCTGACGCCGAAGAGAAGTGAAAGAAGAAAAGTGTAATTTAATGCGTTGTGCCATAATTACTTCTGCTTTATGAATATCTTGACGTTGAAACATAATACTTTCAATCTACCGATGTTCTGAGAAAAGCTGTTCTGATTTATTGAAAGCTCGGTGCATAGCATGTTCTTTGAAATTCTATTTTAGTTGAGTCTTTGACTTGTAAATGGAAAGCGAATGGAAAATTATAATTAAGCAGGAGTGTTGATTCTTTCAGACGTTCTATGTCCATACAATACAGGTAGACAATATAAAAACACTTTATTTGCCGATAAGTATCTGTAATGAATAAAATGGCACAGTTCTACGTCCAATGACACCGCTGTGAAAGGAAAATATACAGGTCTTCCAATTTGTAGCTTCGAAATGAAATCAGATGAATCAGGTTTCGATCAAATCAGTATTTTAATTTATTGCTTGGAGCTTGCCTTGTGAGTGGATTATAATAGGAAGGTGGGTAGATGACCCCTGCGACTAGTCTCACTCGTGGCTCACTTAGGTTAGGTTAGAGGGTTGCTAGTGAATTCACCAGCGCACTTAAATCATGCTGGTCCATTGTGATACCCACAGTCAGACTACTACCACTGATCGACCGCTCCAGTGATAGCGCCGTTAATTTGATCCCAACGGTAAATGGTGACTGGACCAGATCTGAAAAACCGGATAAAAGCGTATTAACTTTGCTTTCACTGGAATTCGAACCTGGGACCCGTCTAACTTAGGACAAGCACTTAACCAACTGCGTCATCCAGTCGTTTTCGTCACAAGACTCTTCCAACATGGCTTCCTCAAGAGTAGGTCGACTACTACGAATCTTACAGAATTTGTCTCTCAAGCACTGTGCGCATTTGAAAATGGGAAAGAAGTCGATGTCATTACAACTGACTTTAGTAAAGCATTTGATAAAACTTCACACCAAGTTATTATTTTAAAATTGCTTGCCCTTGCTTTTCAACCCAGTTTCGTGAAAGTGATCAAATCATACTTGGAAGGCAGACAATATGAGGTCTATTGAGATCTTCTATTTCTAAACCCATCAAGGCCTCATCAGGGGTCCCACAAGGTCCCCTAATTTCCGTCATTACTACCACCGATG
This sequence comes from Myathropa florea, assembly GCA_930367185.1. Lineage (NCBI taxonomy): Eukaryota > Metazoa > Arthropoda > Insecta > Diptera > Syrphidae > Myathropa > Myathropa florea. Next base: position 78,148,698 of record OV884003.1, on the reverse strand, counting down.
TTGACTGCATAGCCAAAGAATCTCATCTTTCTGTGTATGCCGATGACATAAAAATCTATTCATGTATCTGCTCTCCCAACGATTCTTTCTCTCTTCAAAATGACCTGAATAATTTTTTCTATCTGGTGTCATAAAAATGATCTCCAACTTAATATTCGTAAATGTCAATCCATCACATTCACCCGAAAACGCCTCCCGCAACCCAATCGAAGGTATTTCTTGTTCAACGAATTAGTCTCTTCTGTTTCATCTTTCCGCGATCTAGGCGTGATTTGTGATCGAGAACTCAATTTTCGTTCCCACATTGGGCCAATTCTGTGCTTGGCTTTATTAAACGCTGGTCAACTACATTGGTTAAGGAAACGTATTCTCCACAGGGAAATACTGACTTCAGTGGAATTGAAAAACTCCACTACAAAAGATATACTATCTTTCATTAGGAAAGTGGTTAATCTTTTGGATTAACTCCAACCCGTCGATACAATAGACCTTTTTAGGTCGCAGTGTCGCTGCCTTTACGGAAGGTTGTACAAGAGGAAAAAAAAAAACGCTGGTCAAAAGAATTTTCGAATCTCTACGTTACGAAATCCTTATATACCACCTTCGTTCGGTCCATTCTCGAATACTCCAGTCTGGTTTGGTTCCCTTACTACGCCGTGATTTGAGCCAACGTATTGAAGCCACTCAGCGTAGGTTTCTACGCTTCGTCCTTCGGAATCTCGCCTGGACCGATAGAAATAATTTACCACCATACTCGCAACGTCTGAAACTTATCCGCCTCGAAATCCTTGAAAACCGTCGTAACATTGCCGATTTGCTTTTCACACTGATTGTACCGCACTACTCAAATTGGTTTCCCTTAGCACCAATTCCCACAATCTAAGATCCACATCGCTCTTCCGTGTTAAATCACATCGTACCAACTGTGTTTAACTCACCTATGTCCAGAATGTTACGTGTGGCTTACACTATGGAGTACTCATTTGACTTTCACCTTAGCAAAACATCTCTTCGCAATCCACTCCAGACCCGGTATTTTCCTTCTTAGCCCTGCCTTAGATTAAGTATTAGTTTTTAAGTTTAGATAAATAAATGAGGGTATTGCCCCCACTAACCTTAAACTTAATGGATCGGCTTAAAAGACACTGTTAGCTGAAGACAATGTTAGCTGAAGAAAAGACCGCCTTAGCTAAGAGCGTAACTTGAAAACCAGATGTGTTCATTTCAGGATTTGGATTTCCACAGCTTCGATTTTTTTTTGTGTGAGTAATAAAATGTATGCATTCCGAGTTCCTGTCCAACTTAAAGAGATTTTTTAAATTTAGAAGCTTCGAGAATTCTGAGGATGTTGACTTATTCCCAATATTATTGTTCATCCTTAAAGGGGCACTGTCGCGTAGGTGTGGTTTGTTTCTTAACCTCTAATGATAAAATCAACAATCAATCCCAGATTATACTCAATTGAACTCAACGCTCCCACGCTGTGTGTGAGACTTTGACAAAGCACAAGACACAAGAACAATAAGGATATTGATTGATTAGGTTAATTTGGTGTAATTTGAGAAAACTCGTACCATGTGCTGAGTGTATACATAAACAAAACCAGATGATATCGTTTGTACTGTGTCGAAGCATATCGCACACAATATGATTGGTTTTGGGAAAGGAGGGTAGAATATAGTAGGGCCGGTAACAAGTGAGTGTACTTTGGGGTAAGGCCTTTCTACAAAAGGGTGGGTGGGCCATCTAGTGTTTTTTTTTTCTAAATCATAGGTTATTTTGACACTGACAGCTGTTTTTCGCTCGAAATCTTGACAGAAAGTCTGTATCATACCTCCGTGGAACTGAGTCCACTTACGCTTGAACAACGTTGGAAAATATTGAAAACTTTTTTCCAAAGTGAGTGCCGTGTAGCCTAAGTAATGCTTTTTTTAAAAAAAAAGAGTTTTGGCCGAAATAAAGCATGGATTGAGTTGCATCAATCCAAGATGAAACTAAACTAATTGGTTGTAAGCATAAGCGTCGCCTGGAAGAGCACATAAACCCTGCTATCCAATCCAATTCTTGGTGAATGTAAAGTATTGCGCCGTCTTCAAAGGACTAAACCTCTTGACCTAGCACGGTGAATTCATCCCGCGATTAGTTGGGCTATTTAACAGGAACGCTCAGTGGAGAATCTTTTGTAGAACGCGTCTTAATCAAAAAAGGAAAACTGCTGGATAATTGTCAAACATAGTTGTAGTATGAATACATTTTTTGAATTTCATTTGAAGGGAGGTATTTTTCGGTTCTGCACTTGGAATGTGAGGTCCCTGAACAGACCACGCCGATGAACTCGCGGAGGCCCTAGACTGCTATAAAGCAGACGTTACCGCAATCCAGGAAGTGAGGTGGGATATGCCTGGCCCGACATGCTTATGAAAATTGTACATATATACAACAGCGCACGCTACAAATGCTACCAAAATTCTGCGAAATTCGCTAGAGAAACGGCAAGGATGCTTTCTGAAGAGAAACACTTCAGTAATTGCAGACAGTATGAGAACATCCTGTGTGCAGCCAGCGAAATACATGTGGGAGTCAGGCTGCTGCTTTTCCTTTCGACTCTGGTTGTGGTGACATGGAAGTGTAGCATGGTATAAGCAAGGCTGCTGTAATTGAACATCGTTAGCGAATAGTTGGAGTATTTTTCTTCTCAGAAAATGAAAACATCATCATTGTTTAGTTTATATTTTTATCTTTGTTGTGCGGCTTGATGAAATGCCATCATTGACATTGACTTGTGTTTTTTGTATATAACAAATTGAATGAATCTTAATGGTATGAATAAACCTATTGACGTTATATTGAAATGTTTTTGTACGAACTTATGCCAATTCTACGATTGATGTTGTATATATGGTAATATCCTTTTATAACAATCAACGGGCTTACTACGCACCTGTAAGTCGTGCTTACGGCGCTAGATGTCACTACCATAGTGACAGTCGTCAACCATTAAAAAGCAGTGGCGATTTCACACAACGACTCCTGACGTATGTACTGTGGCGTCCTCATGCAGAGACTTCAAACAACAGAAGTAAGGTTTCCTGTGTGTGGATTACAGATGACGCCACGGACATTCCAAGCCACCGGTAGTCAACATCACTGCAGAATACAACGTATTCGTTCCATATTTCAGTCAGTGCAGTTTAGTTTATTCCAACTTATTTTCCATTGTGTAAAATTCCTTTGTTACTTATTTCCATAACGTAGTATAACAATAGATATTTTACAATTCAATAAACCAGTTGACATTTAACTAATATCCAAACCGTTTGTTTACATCAATTAACATGCGTAGCTAAACATTCAGAAAGAACGTACGATCAATGCCCCAGCTACGACACTAAGATCGTTCTAGGAGATTTTAACGCTAAGCTGGGTAAAGAGGACATCTTTGCTAGAGTCATCGGTAAACACATCCTGCACGACACCACGTCCGAAAAAGGACTCAGTTTGGTGGACTTTGTTACGGGGCGAAACGTCTCTGTAGCTAGCACGCGGTTTCCACACCTCAACATCCATAAAGGGACCTAGCGATCCCCTGATCATTCAACCGTCAACCAGATTGATCACGTTGCGATCGACGTCAGACACTCCTCCAGTATTCTTGATGTCCGAACGTTCCGAGGCACCAACATCGACTCGGACCATTTCCTTGTTATAGCCAAGGTAAGGACGCGGATATCGAGGGAACAACAGAGTCGAGGAAGGTAACCACGGTTTGACGTCGAAAAGCTACAATCGCAACAGACTGCCAGGAACTTTGCCGATCGAGTCTCCCTGAAACTTACCGAAAGTTAGACGTCGCCTGCACTAACAATAGACGAAGAATGGCAACGTTGTTAAAGAGCCATCAGAGAAGCCGCTACTGATGTGCTGGGTTTTAAAACGCCAACAAGGAAAAACCCCTGGTATGACAACGAGTGCAGGCAGGCACATGCAGCAAAGCAAGAAGCCCACCGGGCAACGCTGCATCGAACAAAGAGAGCTGTTCGTGAGCTCTACGAACAGAAACGAAGGGAAGAGAACCGGCTTCTCAGGAAGAAAAAGAAAGAGCACGGATGGATGTCCGAAAGTTTTACCAAAGGGTAAAACTTTTATCGAATGGGTATAAGGTTCGGACAGAAGCTTGCCGGGACAAAAATGGACAGCTAATAGCAGATTCGCAGTCGATACTGAGAATTTTGAAAAATGATTCTGCAGACTGTTGAACGGCGACGAGGACACAAATACTGCTGTCAGGCAGAATGTTCCACTCAACACGATGATAGAAGAGAATATCGTCCCCCCAACCTAGACGAAGTCCGTCAAGATAGCGATATCGAGACTGAAGTCTAATAAAGCTGCTGGTGCAGATAGTCTGCCCGCTGAAATGTTTAAAGCAGCTGGAGGTGATCTGGTAGGGCGCATGCACCAGCTCATCTGTAAGATAGGGTCAGAGGAAAGCATGCCCGATGATTGGAGTATCGTTTGCCCGACCCACAAGAATAATTGACTGCGCCAACTACCGAGGGAAAAATATCCTTAGCATCGCACATAAGATCTTTTCTGCCATTCTGTGTGAACGCCTGAAACCTTTCGTCACCAATCTGATAAGTCCGCATCAGTGTGATTTTAGGCCAGGGAAGTCCACCATCGATAAAATCTTCACACTGCGGCAGATCCTGGAGAAGACCCAAGAAATGCAAATTGACACACACCACCTATTTGTCGATTTCAAGGCCGCATATGACAGCGTGCATAGAGACGAGCTATACAGCGCCATGTCTAGTTTTGACATTCCTGCCAAACTCGTCAGACTGAGCAGGATGACAATGGAGAACTCTCGCTGCTCCATCAAGGTCGGTAACGAACTCACCGAGACCTTCAATGTCAAAAAAGGTTTTAGACAAGGCGACGCGCTGTCATGTGATTTCTTTAACATCGTTCTTGAGAAGATCGTGCAAAACTCACTGGCCAACACAAGAGGCACGATCTTCCAAAAGTCCGTTCAACTGCTAGCTTACGCGGATGACATTGACGTGATTGGGTGAACACAGTGAGCTGTGAATGATGCACTTGCTGGCATTGAAATGGAAGCGGCTAAAATGGGTCTGGCGGTAAACGAGGGCAAAACCAAGTATATGCTGTCATCGAGAAATGACGTAGGTCCTTATCAGTGTGGTTTCAGGCCCGGGAAGTGTATGCTGTCATCGAGAAAGGACGCACAACATCGACGACTTGGCCAGATCGTCACCATAGGCAGCTATAACTTTGAGGTAGTTAAGGACTTCGTCTACCTTGGCTCCGCGGTAAACAGTACAAACAACATCAGTACCGAGATCAAACGCAGAATAATTCTTGCCAACCGTTGTTTTTTTGAGCCCAAAAGGCAATTGAGTCGAAAGACCAAGTTGACTTTGTATAAGACCTTGATCAACCCAGTCCGGCGCAGAGGCATGGACAATTTCCCAAGCAGATGAAGAGTCTCTTAGTCTTTTCGAGAGAAAAGTTTTGAGCGCGATCTTTGGTCTTGTTTGCGTTGATGGCTTTTGGAGGAGAAGGTTCAACCACGAACTATATAGGCTGTACACTAGACATGAGTCTAGTTAGGCGTCTACGGATGCAACGCCTAAGATGGCTAGTCCATGTAGAGTGTATGGACAACTTAGCTCCGACCCGAAGAGTCGTCGACCTTGAGCCTGTCCGAGAACGCAACAGAGGACGTCCACGTACAAGGTGGCGCACACAAGTCGAGGGGGATCTTAGCAGGCTTAGTGTGCGAAACTGGAAACAGCTGGCGAAAAATTGTGGTGGCTGGAGAGGCATGTTGTGTGAGGCCCAGGTACACCTCGGACTGTAGCGCCCTAAGAATAGGAAGTTTGAATAAAAATCTCTTTCGCTTTTGTTAAGTTTTCTGAATCAGTAGCTTAGCTTTCGTTGGGCAACACAAACACTAAATTGTTCAAATTTAACACATTATATGAAAATTGTTTGGAATTTACAAATATTGCACATGATGATAGATGGGCAGATTGTTTTTTTTGGAAGTAAGACACGAACCCCATGATGCCCGGAAAAGAGAAAACATTTCCATTTCCTCAAACTTTTGAGTTATTACTTCTTCTTAATCTATAAAGTCCAGAAGTTACGGAGACAGATAGACAGACAACCGAGCAAAACCATAAGGTTTCTGTTTGTTGGTACAAAACCCTAAATATAATAAATCGACAAGTTTTAATGCGATACAATCAAATATAGAAGCAGTTAAACATTCTATTAACGACCATATTGAATGGTAGTTAAGTCGAAGTTAATATTATGCGGAATTTCACTTGCAAATACAGGGTGGGCCAAATACAAGTTTCTTTTAAAAAATGCAATACAATTAACAAAATCAATTAATTTCCCCACGTATTATAGCTTTATTAGTAAGAACAAACATTCCCATTAATTATGAAACACAACGTCGTTCAAGTGGCTGCCTCAGCTGGCTTCGCAGTAGCGCATTCGCATTCTGTCATCCCAATTTTCCAAGACCTTGTTGATGGTTTCGGGCTGCAGCTCACGGATTGCTTGGATGACATTGGCCTTAAGTGCTTGAATCGTTACCGGATTGTTGGCATAACATCGAAGCCTTTCACGGTTACCCACAAAAAAAAATCCAGGGCGTCAATCAAATCGCAGCTCCGAGGCGGCCAATTGACATTGCCAAGACGGCTGATAACACGATTTGTGAATTAGGTGCGCAAAAGATAGATTGTGGTATGGGTTGTTTGACATGGCTCGCCATCCTGTATGAACCAGAGGTGGTCCAAAACCATGTCTTCAACTTCAGTAAAAAAAAGTCTGTAAACGTGGTTTTGTAAAGCCCACAGTTTACCGAAACGTTGTTCCCAGCCTCATTTTCGAAGAAAAATAGTCCAATGATGCCACCACTCCACTATACGCACCAAACATCCACTCTCTGTGGATGCCTTGGCTTCTTGACAATAACGTGTGGGTTTTCTTTTTTCCGAGCCCGAACTGCGGCAATTTTGTTTGTTAAATGTTAACGTAGCCGTCGAGATGAAAATGCACCTCGTCAGAATGAACGATTTCTCGCCCAAAATCGTTGTCCAATTCAAGCTGATCTAAGGCTCAAACTGCGAAGCGATAACGAAGCGTATGGTCGCGCGCCTTCAATTGCTGTGTCAATTAGACCTTGTAAGCGAATAATCTGAGATCTTTATGCAGAATTCTCCTCAGGCTAGTACGTAGAAATGTAGAGCTGTTAAGATCGATGGCGAGTTGATGTTCGTGAATTGAGTCTCACACTCTCAGCCACAGCAGCCACATTCTCATCTGTGCGCAAAGTACGACGATGGGGACCATGAGTGTAGTTCACTAGCATACCATTCTCATGAACGATCTTTTTGTACAAACTTGCGTACGTCAGTCGCGGTGGGTGCTTCATTTCGGCCACAACTTCTTTTCAAAAAACACGCTGCTTGGGCTACACACCACTCAGCTTGGAAATAAGTTTTCCATATTTCCCAACGTTGTTCAAGGTATATACAACTATGATACTGACTATCTGTCAAATTTTCGAACGGGAATTAGCTGTCAGTGTCAAAATAACCTATGATTTAAAAAAAAGACACCAGATGGCCCACCCTGTACATGTTAAAAAACCTCAAAGAAGAATTGTGAGAAGGATATAAAAAATATTCAGATAAACAAAACAGAAGGTAACAACCAACCTCTTACCTCGCGGCACATGTGTTTCCCAAAGTCACATTTGGCGTCAGATTTATTTTAGGATGTTCACAAATTTTCAAAGAAGATATTTCCAGGACTTAAAGTAAGTCTATTGTAACCTTGTCGGTGTATTGTGTAGTATCTTGCCAAAGTGCCTTTGCTGGCGTCCTTGCTTCGATGTATTAGATGTGAACACAGGCGAAGAGAGGAAGTGAAAAATATCTCATTCGAAAACTTGAAACATGTGTTCACTTTATTGACAAAGTAATGCCTATAATCAATAAGACACAAATTTCTATGACCTCTCATTGAATGTACAAAAAAAATTGTAAAGTTTTTCTCGGTTTTGTGGGAAAAGTTGGTCTGAAGCGACAAATTTAATTTTAATCTCTTTTCTAAAGTTTTAATGAGACCCAAGAGAAGGAGGCAATGTTCACATATTCCCATTCGGGGAGCTTAAAAAGAATCCAGGGGAGGGTTTATTTTGAAGAGTGATTGTTGAATATTAAGAACTCATAGGTCTTTGCCTCCTGGGAATGTGTTTTTGTGTCATTTAAACAACCGAACTTTTGTAATTATCCAAGAAATTGGTACTTACGGATAATTTGGGTGTGTATGCATCTGCGTTAATTTTACTGTGGGATAAAATCTAATTCATGCATCCTTCAATCTCGTATGAACACAGACATTGTCAAAATATTGATTAGGCGCGTTTTGGGAATGAAAACATGGCTATTTTATGCATTCTTCTGACGACTTCTTTACAGCAATATCACATGGTTGTTTAATTCGAATTTTCCCTTATGTTCTCGGACAGAAAAATATAGCAAGCCTTATTGGTAGATACTCTTCACGAGAAAAAGGAGAGTTCTGGAGTTCACAAGACCGCATATTAACAGGGTGGAACTCAAGCTCTCAGGGACGGCTAAGTATCTGGGTATTACATTCCGAACTAACCAGGAAAGGGAACATCAAGAAGGCGTGTGTAGCTTTCTGCACATGCAAGCGAGCTTTCGGAAACACCTGGGGTCTTAGGCCACGTGTGGTATACTGCCACATCGGTAGTAAGACCCATCTTAACTTACGGTCTAGTGGCAAGCACTGGAGAAGAAATACCTTCACCTTGACGAAGGTCCAAAGATCAGCCAGCTTAAGAGTCATAGGTGCCCTGAGGACAACACCGACAACAGCGCTCGAGATCTGTCTCTATCTTACCCCTCTTGACATCTTCTACAATAACAGAGCGGCTTCGACTGCAATGAGACTCAGAAAAGTAAAGATGTGGGTGAAGAGACCATACGGGCACGCGTCCATCCTCTCAAAGTGGACAGCCTCATACTGATACAAAACGTCGGATTACCTGCCACCAACAATGACTACCACGAGGAAGTTCCTTATCCGAATCCTGGACAGGAGAGGTTGGGTTGGGAAGTTATCAGCGGAGGTCGGCAATGATACAGTCCCTGGTCATATTTTTAGACGCACTATAGATTTTATGCGAAATGCGACTGAAAGAAGTCCGTACTTGTTTACGCTCTGTTACCATACTTTGACATTATGCATGTATAATACAACAAAATAAAAACAAAGAAAATAAAACCACAAAACAAATTTCTCGTCTCATCTCATCTCCAGTGACCCATATGTTCCACTAAAGGGGTCGCGAGGGCAACGCACGCCACTCGATCCTTTACTTTAACTCATCAGGAGCTATGCCCAAGCGCAACCAGGCGAGTGTTTGGACTTGGTCCAACCATCTCGTCCTAGGTCTACCAAGCGGTCGCCTGCCTGATGGAATCGAATCGGAAGCCGTGATAATGGGACCAAACCATCGAAGTACAGCCCTTTCCGTTCGAAGACGCAGCTGCCCAACATTGAGTTCCTCGTGCACTGCCATGAGTCTCACCCTATCCTGGCGAATAACTCCTACAACAGCACGAAGAAATCTCATCTCGGCAGTGATCTTAGTTTCTGTAACGTTAAAAGTTAAAAATATTGCGTGTAATCTCATACTTATAAAAATTCTACAGAGCGTCTAATAATATGGTCATGGACTGTATCTCCCTATACATTGATGGCTCGAAAACAGGACCAGGAACAGGGACAGGGGTCTTCTGCGAGTGCTTCGAAAGATCCCTGAATTTAAGAGACGAATGTAGCGTTTTCCAAGCGGAAGTGGTAGCAATAAGTGAGGCAGCGCTTACACTAAAAGAACTTAGTTTTGACAGAAAAAAAGCAAACTATATATTCGGATATTGTACAGGCGAAACTAGTCAAGCTATGCAGACAGAACGCCAACGAAATCTCCAGGCTAAATACGGTGACTCTCAACCGGGACACACAGGAGTTCAAGGAAACGAGAGGGCGGACGTGTTGACAAAGGAGGGCTCAGAGTTAGATAAATCTCAAGCACTACCTTATGTCAACATGCCGTTAAGTTTCCTTAGGAAAGACATAGAGGACGAAACCTTAGAAAGAGCAAATGAGCGTTGCCTGAATCTCGACATTGGGGCAACGACGAGAGCCCTATGGCCGGTGTTGAACAGGATGAAATCATTATCAATGATTGGCATAAGTCGCAGGGATATACGGATGGTGGTTGGTGTTCTCACCGGACATTGTCCGATAGGCAACGATGCCAGAAGGCTAGGTATCCTCCTTAGCTACGGTTGTAGATGTTTCAGGGACGAGGAGGAAATAGAGTCCGTCCACCAGCTGCTAGGGGAATGTTTAGGTCTACGGGGAAAGAGACTGCTAACACTAAGTGAGCCACAACACAGTCACAATGGCACCCTATCACCTACCTAGCTAAAATAAGGCGCAACTGTGGAGTCCAATTTTCGACAACTTTATCGAGCAACTGGGACCGTCAGCAAGAGGCCACTTCAAAGATTCATTACGCGAAATTATACGGTCAGCAAATTTTTCCCGCAATAAATTGATAATAAATAAAATAAATAAATAAATAAAATTATCGCGTGTCGTGTGACATGTTGCGCCATCTTGTTAAAAACAAAACTCTGTCACGTCAATGCCATTCAACTGAGGAACGAAGAAGTCAAAAATCAAGTTTTTAAAGCGCTCTCTCCATTGACGGTAACATTCTGGCCGGCATCTTCCTTAAAGAAATATGGGCCAATAATTATACCAGCCTATAAAGCACATCAAACGCAATTTTGCAATTTGCAATTTTGTCATTGTTTGTCAACGTAGCCGTCGAGATGAAAATGCGCATCGTCAGAATGAACGATTTCTCGCCCAAAATCGTTGTCCAATTCAATCTGATCTAAGGCTCACACTGCGAAGCGATAACGAAGCGAATGGTGGCGCGCCATCAATTGCTGAGTCAATTGGACCTTGTAAGCGAATAATCCGAGATCTTTGTGCAGAATTCTCCTCAGGCTAGTGCGTGAAATGATGAGCTGTTGAGATCGATGGCGAGTTGATGGTCCTGAATTGAGTCTCACACTGTCGGCCACAGCAGCCACATTGTCATCTGCCGTGCGGTGCGACGACGAGGACCCTAGCATACCACTCTCATGAAATTTTCTCACAAACTTGAGTACAGCAGTCGCAATGGGTACTTCATTTCGGCTTCTTCGACTTCTTTTCAAAAAACTCACTGTTTGGGCTACACAGTACTCACTTTGGAAATAAGTTTTCAATATTTCCCAACGTTGTTCAAGCGAAAGACGACTCAGTTCCGCGGAGGTAAGATACTGACTTTTTGTCAAGATTTCGAGAGGGAAACAGCTGTCGGTGTCATAATAACCTATGATTTTAAAAAATGAATAGAATATAAATATATTAGCCTTTTTTGCGAACTTTAACCATTTCTTTCATTGTGCTACACTAAAGACGAGAAATGTAAGGTGAATGGAAGTGTATCTATTTTTTTGATCCGGTGTGTACTTCGTTTTGGTTTCATTTACAGACAGACCCACTTTAGCCGCTTCCGCTTCAATGCCAGCAGACGCCGCACTGACGGCTCACTGAGTTCGACAAATAACTTCAACTTCATCCGCGTATAATAGCTTTAAAGGTCTCGATGTATTTGTTACCAATTATGAGGGAGCAGAGAGAGTTCTCCATACTAAATAACCTGACGGGTTTGGCAGAAATATCAAAACTAGGCATGGCGCTGTGGGCGCCGTGGCCGTGTGGGTTCGTGCGTCGACCCATGCGCATTAGATTTCACAGTCTAAGTTCGAATCCAAGTTCAGACACACAATTTAAAAAAAAAAATATGTTCGCGGCTCCACCTCTTTCGAGTCACTGACAATGCTCTAAGAATATAACTGTCTAGAAAAAGTTTCTCAAAATCGTCGTTCGGAGTCGGCATTAAAAACTGTAGGTCCCTTCCACTCGTGACTCGTGAGAGAACAATAGCACGCACAACACGAGTGGTTGCTGAGAAGCTAAGCCCAGGTCCACCTCGGACTGTATCGCCCTCATTATTATTAATATATATGGCGTTGTATAGCTTGTGCCTATGCACGCTGTCATATACGGCCTTGAAATCAACGAACTGATGGTGGGTGTCGACTTGCATTTCTTGTTCTTTTCCAGGATCAGCCGTAGCTTGATGTTTTAGTCTTCTGTGAACTTTTTTGAACTGAAACAGCACTGATAAAAACCTACCAGATTGGTGACAAAAGGTATACGCGATGTTAAGGACTTTTATCCCTCGATAGTTGGCGCATTCGGCCAAACGATATTGGGATTCCACTCATCCGGCATGCTTTTCTCCGACCATATCTTACAAATGAGACGGTGAACGCGCAGAATTATATCATCTCCAGCTGCAGGCAGACCATTTGCCCCAGCAGATTTAATATATTTATTCTCACCACTCTATCTTGACGTAATCTAGATTTGGGAGAAGGAATTCTCTCCTGTCATCCCAGATTAAGCTTAAATTTTATCAGCAGTATTTCCATTTTCGTCGCCATTTAACAGTTTACAGAAATAATTCTTCAAATTTCTCAGTATCGCCTGCGATTCTTGAAAGGAATCTTCAGCCAACATATTTGTACCATGTTTAAAGACTTAAGCGCACCCTCACAAACTCACAACTCTCAAATATTTGAAGAAGTGCCCGGACAAATTGAAGCTCCTCCTCCCAGAAATTCCATGTAACGAAGAATTTGAACTCCCTGCAAATCAGAGATAAAAGTGACTCCTTAATGATGAATAGAAAATCATAAATCTTTAAGAAAATAAATTGTTTTCACGGAAAGATTACGTGTTTTTTTTTCTTCTCTTGAGGATGTGTCGGCTGGAACTTGGGGCTATTTGCAGGGTAATGTTCAGTAATATCTTCAATATAACGCACTCTTTTTCTTCTGTTTTCTATGAACGTTCTCTCTGCAGAAATGCGCTGTCGTCATTTACTAACATGCAGGCTTCTGACTTTTATCCATGTGTTTATTATTTTGCCTATACACATAATTGTTCCGGAAATAACATAATTTTGCTGTCCTTGGGTGGGTGCTTCATCGACTGTGAAGCATTACGGGGTGACCATATAAGAATGATGGGAAGAGAATCTTAAATAAAGCTATGATGGTCTGAGATATGAAATTGATTCTGTTTTTATTTTGAAACTGCCATTTGTATATTAGATAGATATATTACCATAGGTAGCCATAGGCTTAGTGGACTTGTTAAGGAAAGTGTCCAGCGAACCATCTATGTCGGAGCATAGAATTATACGGTTCGATCTGGACGATACGGGCATAGCAAGTAAGACTGTAAGAAATCCGAGGAAAATTGACTGGGGTCTCTTTGAATCGTTGCTAGGAAGTAATCTGGAGCACCTTGACATCAGAAGAGCTTCATTTCACTTTCTAGAGCTAGAACATGTTGTAGAGAGCACAACAAAAGCTACCACAACAGCATTCGAAGCAAGCTGCCCAATAAGCGGGAACTTCAAGGGGAAGAGAGTGCCATGGTGGAGCAATAAGCTATCCAGCCTCCGGTCCAAAGTACACAAGCTGTACAATGAAGCCAAGCGTACAGGAGACTGGCAAACAGGCACTCACCACCTACAACAAAGAAATAAGAAGCTCAAAAAGAGAAAGCTTTAGGAAATTCTGCGAGACAATCACCCGTACCCCTGCTGCGGCCAGGCTCCACAAAGCGCTAGCAAAAACGGAGGAGATACAGACGTCTCTAAGAAAACCTGACGGCAGATACACCGAAAGTGAAGAACTTGCCCTCTGTTCTGTTCTGTTCTGTCTGACTTCTATTGGATACCCACTTTCCGGGCAGTCGTCAACACACAGAAAGGTGTGAAAATCAGCCAATACGAAGGGATGAAGACTGGAGAGTCGCAAAAGAGATCTTCTCCAAAGGGCGACTGGAATGAGCAATTAACTCGTTTCAGCCCTTCAAATCCCCAGGTGTGGATGGAATCACGCCAGTTCTACTTCAAAAAGGGCAAGGCAAACTAATACCATTTCTATTAATGATATTAAGAAGTAGTCTAGTACTGGGATACATACCGAACCAGTGGAGACGGACAAAGGTAGTGTTCATTCCGAAAATGGGGAAGAAAGACCCAAGTCTACCAAAGTCCTACAGACCAATCAGCCTAACATCGTTTCTTCTCAAAACAATGGAAAAGGCTGTGGATAACTACATAAGAGAGGAAGTACTACAGACATCCCCTCTTCATTACTGTCAGCATGCTTACAGGGCAGGCAGATCCACAGAGACTGCACTCTATCAACTGACAGAAACTATAGAAAGCGCCCTTGATCCGAAAGAAATAGTTATATGTGCTTTCTTGGATATTGAAGGAGCATTTGACAACACATCCCATGATGCAATTGTTCGGGCTCTGGACAAAAAGGAAGTAAACCACACAGTATCGAAACGGATGTATGAACTCCTGAGCATAAGATCAGCGGAGACTCACACACCAGGAGGCATAATAAAAGTCGACACAACAAGAGGATGCCCACAAGGAGGAGTTCTATCTCCTCTCATGTGGAGCCTAGTTGTAGACGAGCTTCTAGAGATACTAACTAAACATGGCATCAGATGTCAGGCATATGCCGATGACATAGTAATCATAGCCAGAGGAAAAATGGAGGAGACCCTATGCGATGTTATCAAATGGGGGCTAACTATAACTAAGGAATGGTACCTGTCGGCTGGGCTAAGCCTAAATTCGGCAAAAATCACCATAGTGCCATTCACAAGAAAACGAAAACTGGAACGACTAAAACCAATAAGTCTGTCGGGTACAACACTGACTCCGGTAAAAGAAGTTAAATATCTGGGAGTAATCTTGGACAGCAAGCTCATCTGGAAAAAACATACAAAACAGATAACCAGGAAAGCGACGAGTGCTCTGATGATTTGTCGAAGCTTGGCGGGCAAATCCTGGGGATGCAGTCCAAGTATTCTAAGATGGACATCTCTATTGTTCGACCTACAATAACCTATGTTGCAATAGCATGGACCAAGAGAACCAATCTGATCAGCGCGAGGGAGACACTCAGCAAAGTTCAAAGATTGGTATGCCTCTGTATTACAGGAGCCATGAGAACTTGCCCAACTGCGGCCATGGAGGTGCTACTGGAGATGACTCCCTTGCATCTTGGTTGCAAAGTGTGCAAACAAAACAATCATGAGAATGGCAAAAGAAGGGATAGGTTAAGACAGGTGCATTACATCGAGGCAATTCGACGCACTAGTCAAAAAGCTACCACTCCTGGCCATTCCGAAGGATGACGTGATTAGGAAATTTAATTTCCAAAAGAAATTTACCAGCAAGCTCAGCACCAAAAGGGACTGGAGCAATGAATCCATGGTCCATAGACTGAGCAGCAATACGGTAAAATGGTATACAGACGGATCAAGAACTGATGAAGGAACTGGAGCAGGAGTTTTTGGACCCAGGACAAAATACTTCGAATTCATGGGCAAATATACCAGCATCTTTCAAGCGGAAATTTATGCCATAGACAGATGCGTCCAAATCAATCTTGAAAGGAATTATACCAACTGCGACATAGCAATAATGTCGGACAGTCGAGCCGCTATCATGGCACTGGACTCCTACACCATAAAATCCAAACTTGTATGTGAATGCTTGCAAAAGCTCAAAGAATTGATTAGGATAGAAGGCAACGAAATGGCCGACTCCCTGGCAAGGAAAGGAGCATCAGAACCCTTCATAGGCCCTGAACCATTCTGCGCTGTAGGAGACCATCTCCTCAGAGAAGAATTCAGGGAACTGGAAAGAAGGAATCGGATAGAAACCTGGAATAACGCTCGTGGAATGAAGCAGGCCAAGAAACTCCTAGGGCAATATAACCGAAAGAGATTCGAGGCATGCATCAAAATGAGCAAGAATAACCTTCGTATCCTAACAGGCTTCCTAACGGGGCACTGTAGACTCAGGCAGCATCTAAGGAAACTAGGGGTATCAGAAGGTCTCTGCAGATTTTGTGGAGAATTTAATGAAATTCCAGAACATATACTGGGATTTTGTGAGGCACTAGCCCACAAAATAAAAAGAAGTCTGGGCAAGTACCTACTATCAGAAGAAGAAATGCAATCACTAGAACCATCTCTCATTCTCAGATTCCTGAAGGAAACTGGCTTAGAAAGAATACTCTAGAACAGATTTCTTCACCTATGCGCAATAGGAGTCCATTACCCTCAATACAACTCTGAAAAGAACTGTATTTGAGGGGAACTCGTAATTGTGCTAAGGTATTGAAAGGGGGCACAATAGATCTTAAAGGTCGCGGTGCAATATACCCTCAACAATAACAATAACAATAATGCCATTTGTATGTCATTTTGAATGGAATAGCGCATCATTCAAGTGATCGCCTCGGCCTTGCTGGTACTGTTTCAAGCGGGCGGTTCGATTTTTGACGACTCGGTCCAATACGGCTTGTGCTATTCCGTAGTGTCCATTGCGTCGCTTGTATGGCACCTAGCGCTATCTTGTTGAAACCACAGCTCGGATATATCGATGTTTTTGAGCTTTGGTCACAGATAATCCGGTCATATCGCTCTATGCCTGACACCACTGACGGTGTCTAATTTCTCATTTCGAAAAAAATGGCATGGGTCCGATGATGCCGCCTTGCCATAAACCGCACCAATCAGTTAATTTTTGTGTATGCATTGATGATTGCTCAAACGTTTGTGGATTGCGTTCGCTCATGGCGTTGCCTATGCTCGCTTCCAGGCCCAAACCCAAACGCAAAATAAGCCGGGTTGACTCTCTGGCGATGCCCAATTCAGCTGATCGACGCAGCGTTGAATTGACATTTTGGGTCTTCTTTGATACTGGCCGCTATGGAGGCTATTTTTTCTTCATTTCACACCAATCTCTGCCTGGTTTTTGATTGCGGGTATAAAAGAGTGTTCTCACGCTCAAATTATTTCGCGGTGCGACGAATTGACTGAACACATGATGACGACCGATCTTACTGCAAATTAAGGTTGCGAATTTACAACAGATCCGAAATTTCTATAATATATTTTAATAACTTCCGCACCTTCGGCGAGCATGAAACGACGAATGATGAAATGGCAAACCTTACTGAATATTTTGACAACTGTATGTCAGTGGTAACTTTGATAGCTGCTGAAACATAACAGTTGTAAAAAACTGTTAGGTTAACCTTCAGTATGTAATACGTATTAGCATCGTTTACCGTACCAAACACATTGGGAAGATCAAGAAGAACAAGGAATATAACATGGTCTTTCTTCAAAAGCATGCCTGGTGTCTTTAACTTCAAAATTATAACTTTGGTGGAAACCCGATTACTTAGAAGCGAGAGTGTTATGAGCTTTGAGAAAGACATACAGGGTTTGCTATCTACTGTTTTTCTTAAATCACAGGTCATTTTGACACTGACAGATGTTTCCCGCTCGAAATCTTGACAGAAAGTCAGCATCATACTTCCGCGGAATTGAGGCGCCTTACGCTTGAACAACGTTGGGAAATATTGAAAACTTATTTCGAAAGTCAGTGCCTTGTAGCCAAAACAGCGCGGTTTTTGAAAAGAAGTTGTGGCCGAAATGAAGCACCCACCGCGATTGCTGTACGCAAGTTTGTGAGACTGGTTTGCTAGTGGACAACACTCTTTGTTCCCGTAGTCGCACGGTGCCCACAGATGAGAAAGTGGCCGCTTTGGCCCAGAGTGCGAGATTCAATTCACGAACATCAACACGCCATCGATTTCAACAGCTCAATATTTCACGCACTAGCCTGAGGAGAATTCTGCACAAAGATCTCAGATTATTCGCTTACAAGGTCCAATTGAATCAGCAATTGATGGCGCGCCACCATCCGCTTCGTTATCGCTTCGCAGTTTGAGCCTTAGATCAGATTGAATTGGACAACGATTTTGGGCGAGAAATCATTCATTCTGACGAGGCGCATTTTCATCTCGACGGCTACGTTAACATTTAACAAACAAAATTGCCGCAGCTCGGGCTCGGAAAAAGGAAAACCCCCACGTTATTGTCAAGAAGCCAATGCATCCACAGCGAGTGGCAGTTTGGTGCGTATTGTGGAGTGGTGGTATCATTGGACTATTTTTCTTCGAAAATGAGGCTGGGAACAACGTTTCGGTCAACACTGGGCGTTACATAGCCATGATGACAAGGATTTAGACGACCTCTGTTTCATGCAGGATGGGGCGTCATGCCGCACAGCCCATACCACAATCGATCTTTTTCGCACAAAATTCCCAAATCGTGTTATCAGATGTCAATTGGCCGCCTACGAGCTATGATTTGATCTCTTTGGAATTTTTTTGTGGTGAACCGTGAAGGACCGATGTTATGCCAACAATCCGGAAACGATTCAAGCACTTAAGGCCAATATCATCCAAACAATTCGTGAGCTACAGCCTGAAATTATCAACAAGGTCTTTGAAAATTGGGGTGACAGAATGCGAATGCGCTACTGCGAAGCCAGCCGAGGAAGGCCCTTGAACGACGTTGTATTTCATAATCAATGTTTGTTTTTACTTATAAAACCGTAATACATGTGTAGGAGTAGTCGTATTGTGACTGAATAGTAGGCAGGAGTCGTATTGTGAACATCGCACAACATATTATTGTTATAATAAAGAAGAAAAACGAATAAGCATGTTTTCTCTGGATTTGGAATTTTCTTTTTTGGTCTTTACATATCAGAAGTGGGATAACAAAACTCAATGCACAAACGAAATTGCATTGCATACGGATTTTTTTTCTTTTCTAAATCTTCTCTAATTTTTCATATTTTTTTTCTGGTATCAGCAAGGGTATGTATAACAGAAAAGAACGAGAAGATCGTTATGGTGAGTTGTTGCGGGAAGAATTAAAAGACGGGGACTGGATCAAAGTGGCCTAAAAGATGAGCTGTTCAAGCGGCTACTGGACGCGACAGACCTCCTTCCTGTGACCGTCCAAAAACCCCTTGAGTGTATGGAATCGGTGAGAATAAGGCTTTCTCACTTCGAAACTATTTACATCATAAATATAGGTACAATACTTAACGCAAGGTTTAAAAAACATTGCATTTTCGCAACAACCGGAAATGCAAAAGCTGCTGCAAGTACCTCAGCGATTGAAATTAAATCTGTATCAATAAAAAGATTCGAAAACGTGATTAACTATTGATACAATTTGGGAACTGGGATTTCGGCAAACACATCTATCCACATTTTCAGTTCTTAAAAGACTCTTTCCATACAGGAAAGAAAAGTTAAATCTCAAACAACTGATATCTTAGTTAAACGAGGCGGAGCTTTTAGACTTTTGGAGGGTATTTTAGTGTAAAATGTTTTTATTTAATTTAAATAAAGTATATAATTTTTATTTATAATTACTAACTATTTTCGTATTCAGGTTAATGAGAACCAATTGAGTTCCTTAGGTAGTTAGGTAGGTATGTGGGTAGACGGGCTTAAGCCACGTCTCACTTAGGTCCTTAGTGACCCATTGTGATGCCCAATTGGAGGATAGTGTCCCCTTTTTTTAACCCTTGTCGCACTCATGGTCCTTCGTTGCGCCGGAGCCATCCCGATTTCCTTATAAACCTGTAAAGAGATCTAAGAGGTATACTTGAGATTTCATGAAAGTCTTGGAAGAAGAATTCTCCCAGTGTTCTATGACGCAACCGACACAGACTAGGGCAGTGACAGAGGTAGTGAGGAGTATCCTCACGTTCCTCCTCGTCACCACAACCTCTACAAATGTTGTCGTTGGAGAGTCCCATTTTCATGGTATGGTTTATAAGATGATTATGGCCAGTGAGAGCTCCAACCACCATCGTTAGCAACTCTTTGTCGCACTGAAGGATCTTGTCGGTTTTTGCTCGGTCGTATCTGTCGCCATAATGCTTTAGTAGTCGCACATGTAGACAGACCGCGCCATCTACTGTTTGCCATTTCAATGATCATAGTATCCACCTTATTCCTCAGCCCTGAGAGTGGCGGTTTAATACCCTGAATTGCTTGTGACGCGTCGGTCACTGACCCTGTTCTGGCAAGTTCATCAGCTATCTCATTGCCGGCTATGTCCCTATGTCCTGGGACCCAGCATAGATTGATCGAGTGCTGTGAGCCAAGAGCCTTTAGATGTTCGCGACAGCTTGCGACTAGCTTGGACTTGACTTCTATTGCGGATATAGCTTTCATGGCCGCCTGACTGTCAATGAAAATGGTAATATCAGCTGGTGGTATCGCCATCATTGATATCGTTTTGGCCGCTTCTTTGACCGCCAGGACCGCTTGAAACACACTGCCATAATCAGGTAGTCTGATTGAGCAGTGCAAGTTTAGCTCGTTGGAGAAAATGCCCGCGCCTGTGCCTGTTTCCATCTTTGACCCGTCGGTATATACCTTTATTGACGAGTTGTTGATGGGTTCATTGGACGCCCACTCCTCTCTGGTGGGGTATTGGCATTTGAAGGGTCTCTCGAAGTCGAGGAATATGAGCCTGTAGTCGCTCTCGACTTCTGATACTGCAAGTTTGTTAAGAATACTTGCATGTCCAGTGGTACCTGAGCGCCAGTTGCAAGATTGAGTTCCTTACACGAATGCTCATAAAGTTTTTAATGGTTCCAGGATCTTCGGTGGAATCCTAAAGAACTTCCAGCATCACTAGTCAAATAATAACCGGAAGGCGCTTAGGACTTAAACTATAAAAAGTCGACAGATTAACATTTATAATTAAAACCAAGTGCCTAAGCAATCACAAACTTTTTACTTTCTTTTAAAAATAATTTATTAAATTATTAATGAAAAATAAACTAACGATAGTCTTGCAGAAGCTATTAATTATTATTGATGGCAGAGACTATAGCTAGATCTCCACGTCCAACTCAGACCGGGAACTCTGGGACTATGGAACAACGCAATAGAGGACAATTGAGGTGACAATAGCACCATATGAAAAAAGAGAAATATGGTATGTTGCTGAACATTGTATAAAGACCTGACTTGGATTTTGTCTGCTTTTTTTAGCACATTCACAAGATGAGAGAAAAAACTATTAGATGTGTGACGGATATCCGTTAAGTATTCAGTATCCGGCCTATCCGGCTTCTTTTATAGTATCCGGCCGCAGCTGAATAGTCTTTTGATATCCGGCCGAATACCGGATAGTCGTTTTTTCAGTAAATAAAATAAACTGGGCAAGTGCGAGTTGTACTCGCACGGGTAAGGTTCCGTCGCATAATATTGATGGATGACTTCTGAATATCAAACGACGTTTCAAAACTATTTCAGTTGAATTTTCTTCTAACTTCAACCCCAAATCAACTATTCATTCATACATTTATACATCCAAACAAAAATTTATCCATACATATACCTATGCCTCTATCGAAGTTTATCCACCACAATAAAATCCCTTCCACCATACACATACCCAATCACTGCTCATACCTGCGGTGTGTGTGTTCATTTCTGTTGGGCATTTAGTGGTGAGATCGAAAAGATAACGCTCATCAACGAAAAGAGTAGCCGAACACAGCATGAAATTATGTGTGGAAATGAAAATTGTTCTCATTTGAAATCTTAGATATCTCAAAATTTCAACATAAATCGATATTTTGAAATTTATCATTTCTTAATGCTTACATTGATGTCTTCAAAACTGCGTTTTCAGATCTTCAAAATTAGCATGTCGATGATTGACCGTTTTTGGCCAATATCTCCAAAACCATTGAGGCCAGAATGCTCGAAATTGTTTTAAATGAAAGTACTCAATGAAGCCAAGTTTTTGTGATTTTTTCAGATTTTTAAACACTTTGGTTTAGAAATGGCAGGGGGGGGGGGGCGGTAAAACGGTATTTTAAAAAAAAAAGTGTTGAAAGAAACCTCCACCTCATTTCGAAAGATCTGTCGATTGATATATATTTCGACGGAGTGCGACAATTTTTCAAAATTAATGTCAACTTCACCTGTACTGGAGCCACCCATAAATGGCCCCGCTTTTTAAATTTGGGTGCATGGGTAATGACATCTAGGTCTGAAGTACCTAATTCCAAAATTGCATGCTGATATCTTCATTAACTTCGGAGATAAAAAAGTGTGACGGCCAAATCACTATTCGGTACAACTCTAAAAATTATGTCCTGTTAAACAAAATATGTTTTCCTTGTAAATTTTTTTTGGATTGGATTCAAGACGCCAGTGGAATCTGGTCTCTATTGACTTGGGAGGTTTTCCAATCGCGAGGAATTTTACATCTTTATTTACAATTTCAAAATCCAGCTCACCATATGAACACTGATACATTTAAAAAGTTTAAGTTCGAATTACTGTCAAATCTTAAATCACGTCGAACTATTCTCGGGCATTTTATCCAACTTGAAAACCAGAGATAATCTAAAAACCAAGAGACGTAACCAAAAAGTTTCCTTTAGCCCAGATATACTGACAAATTGGAAGTACAAAAGCAATATGTCCCTTCGACCTACGTTAGTGGCTCTATGCTAATGGAATCGACAGAATCAATTTTAATTAACGTTCGAATTGATTCAATTATCTTAAGTAGCTCTATGGGCTCTCTGCAGGTAAAAGATGTGTACAGAGACACAATAATGAACTTAATTATACTGCCCCAGGTAAGGGTAGTCCTTCATGAGATGAGGGTGATTTTCTTTGTCTCAAGTGAATGAGGTCAGTCTGTGCAGGAAATATTTCACATGGACTGCGTAGTCTTCATTGGGATATTTCAAGAGAAACATGTGGTTGAATATTGTTATTAAATGCTGTCCTAAGGATAGCTTTGATGAGCTGAAAATAAAAGCTCTGTTCATGCATTTTCTCATACGCAGATGACAGTTTCAGGAAATAACAAGTTAAGTATGAAACGCTCAAATCACACCTACACTTCAAGTTAAAGTAAACATAAATACATCACAGTCACGCCCGCAAAACTGTCACCTATAAAATTCCCGCGCAGAGTACGGTAGCAGAGCACCATATTTTCGTCCCTGGAGGATATTTAAAAACTTTTCTCATGACAGTCCTAATCTATGATGATTTGCAATCAATTAAATTCTCAGAAGGAACAAAATGTCCCCTTTCAGTGATTCAAAATTTGAAGTCCATTATTTCCGCATAATTTCACAAAACGTGGGGGTGTTAATATAATACAACCTTTCGGCAACTTAACCCATTGGAACGAGGCCGAGTTAATAATTACTTTGAGTTTAAAAGTTTTCACATGAAATTGTTTGTGCTGGAGTGACAAACTTTTCACTTACCTGATTAATAATTGGATTAAATAATCGTATACATAGCAGAGGTTAAATAGGTGGGAGATATGACTGCACACGTTTGCCTCGGATTTTGGTTAGGATGTGCTGGGTCTTTAATATCGTCTCAACGCATACATTTTTTTTTCGGTGGATTTTTGAAACGTTACACTGGAGCACTCAGACTCAAAACTTGTCCATTGTACTGTCAGGTAGCAACCTATTCCAGTGCCGTTAATTTGATTCCAACGGCAAATGGTGACTGGACCAGATTCGATTTCACTGGGATTCGAACCTGGGACCCCTCGACCAACTGCGCCATCCAGTCGTATCAACGCATACATACTAGACATTTCGTAATTTTCTTAAGAAAATGTGTCTATCTGAGTGAATCATAGGATGAGATTAGTCGCAGTGGCAAATTAATCGATTTACGCTTGAACAACGTTGGAATATATTGCAAAGTTATTTCCAAAGTTTACTTCACTGTAGCATGGTGAAAGCGAAGACAATGGCAATCAGCGAAGAAATCCGTCTTCTTCTTGTGGCGCTACATTGTGGGGTTGACCTGGGTCTCATCAAACAAACCTCTCTAGCTGACATGATCTTTTGTTAGCTGTCGCCAATTGCATACGTCAAAATAGCTGAAGTTCCTCTCCATTAGAGTATACACTTGCGCTCATATAATTAAGTCACAAAAAATTTTCATATCAATGTTTTTAAGATTCGTGTTATATTTACAAAATCAAATTGATAATTCAAAAATCTATTTACATAATTCGTAATTAATAAAATCATATAAATAAAAAAAAGAAAAAATAATAATAGGAAAAAAAAACAGCAAATATAGGACGAATTCATTTAATTGAAGGCAACATATAATTAAGTCATCTGTAAGAATATTATGTAATTAGGTAAGGTTCTATTTTAAATAACTAATTTTTACCTTTCTTATTTTAGTACTTGGTTGGGTAACCTTTTTGGTTAATAACCTGTGCACATCGATCACTCATTGTCTCGACCAATGCTGCACATTGGGCGGGAGTGATCTTATGCCACTCTTGTTTTATAATTTCCCAGAGGGAGCTTTTGTTATGGGGTTTTCTGGCTGAAACTGCCCTTTTTATAATGCCCCATAGATTCTCTATGGGGTTGAGGTCAGGACTTTGAGCAGGTCACTGGAGAACTTTAACTTTCTCGCTCGCCAACCAAGATTTAACGACCCGAGAGCAGTGCTTGGGATCGTTGTCCTGCTGAAATGTCCACGCAAGTGGCAAACTGTCAGCAAAATCGCCATTTAGATGGTCATTTAGAATGGTCTTATAAATTTCACCCGTCATTTTGCCATTTATCTGGACAATTGGACCGACCCCAGATGAGGTGAAACATCCCCAAACCATTACCGACGAGCCTCCATGTTTGACAGTTTTCTTTGTGTATTTTGGGTCCAATTCTTTTAGCGGTGGTCGTCGGACGTATGGCCTTCCGTCGTTCCCGAAGACGTTGAACTTCGACTCATCACTCCACACTATCATTTTCCAAAATTTTGAGTCCTTACGCCAGTGTTCATAGGCAAATTCTAACCTTTTTTTAATATTTTTTTTGATACGTTAGGTTTTTTTCTGGCAATTCGCCCATTTAAGTTGTTTTCTTTCAAACGCCTTCGGACGGTCTGCGCTGAAATATTAACACCATAGTGGCTGTCCATTTCAGCTCTTATCTCAGTAGAGGTGAGAAATGGATCTGATTTGCTGATCCTGGCCAATATTCGATCCTCACCTTCCGTGGTTTTTCGTGGTCTCTTCCGCGGTAAATCGTTAAAGGTGGCATTTTTTTTATAATATTTAATAGCGTTATAAATTTTACCACGACTAAAGTTTAAATGCTCTTTAACTTTTCCAACGCTTTTCTTTTTTTGGAAGGTTTCCCATATCAGTTTGCGTTCGGCTGGAGTGGAGCTTTTCTTTTTTCCCATTGCATCAATTTTGTTTTATTTTCTGTTTTATGTATTTAAAGTGGTAAAAATATTAAAATCAAATACATAACGTAGACTTCACACCTCGTATACAGTTGACTTACCCTTTTTAAAATAAATGACTTAATTATATGAGCACTTACGCGTTCCACTTACCGACAATTAATGATCCCTTTTTGATAAAAAAATAATATTTTTTTCTTCGATGTTCATATAAATGCATAACGGAGTTAACGGAAGATCACAGTCATGCGATAAAAAAAATACACACGCAGAAAAAGAAAATAGCTGCCAATAAAGCAAACCAATTTTCTGTGACTTAATTATATGAGCACAAGTGTACCTCCTAAGACGTGGACGTGGGCTGTTGCGTTGTCCTGCTGGTTCAGAGCAGAAGACTCTTCGGGCCGAAACCAAGTTGTCCATGTGCTCTACATGGCCTAGCCATCTTTGGCTTAACCGCATACGCCCGGCTGACCTCATGTTGCTGTACAGCTCATACAATTCGTGGTTGAACTTTCTCTTCCAAACCCCATCAACCCAAACAGGGCCAAAGATCGCACACAGAACTCTCTCGGAAAGGCCAAGAGCTTCTTCGTCTGCTTTCGATATTGTCAATGCCTCTGCGCCGTTAAGCAAGACTGGGATGATCAAGGTCTTATACAAAATCAGCTTGTCTTTTGAGAAAGGTCCTTATTTGTTTTTGATCCCCTTTTTGAACACTGTCGTAGTTCAAATAAAACAAAATATCCGCACCCAATAGTCTGGCAGCCATCAAATCTTTAGATTTACTTACCTCCCTACTTATCAGGCCTGCGACCCATGAAGAGTCTGAGCCTGAGCAATTGGCACCTCCCATCGCTGATGATCCTGGACATGCTGCTTTTAGTCATTTAGAGCAAGCTGTCTGGTGTCCGTGATGACTTGGTCTTTGTACCGGAGGTTCGGTCTTCCTCTCCTTCTCGAACTAGAAGACTCGGACTAGAAGACTCTCTTGGCTGGAGCATAGTTGTCCATAACCTCGATGTGGCCGAGCTAATGTAGCCGACGGATTTTCGCCTTCGGGACTACATCCACATCTTGATACAGCCTATAGAGTTCGCGGTTATGCATTCTCCTCTATTCACTTTCCTCGCAAATAGGATCATATATCCGACTCCACATTTTTCTTCAGAAGGAACCAGGAAACAGCTCTGCCGTTTTGCTTATCGTCCAGCATTCAGCTCCATAAAGCTGGACTGACAGGACAGAGGATTTGAGGCAGCATGATCTTGGTCCGTCGAGTTAGACCCTAGTTGTTATGACAAACCGAAATAACTACGGTTGCCAAGGGCCACCCTGCGTCGGATCTTCACCAAGATGTCGCTAGTGGAGTTTACATTTGCCCCGAGGTAGACAAACTCATTCACTACCTCAAAATTGTAGCTGTCGATCGTGAAATATTGCCCGATGTGATGTGCGACAGATCGATTTGTACTCGACAGCATATATTTTGTTTTGTCCTCATTGACTCCCAGACCACCTCCTTTCGCCTCTTCTCGGATCGCCGTAAAAGCTTCTACAACGGCACGCTGCGACCTCGCGACGATGTCAAAGTCATCAACGTAACCCAGCAGTTGAGCAGATTTGTAGAAGATAGTCCGACAGTTCTATCAAAGGATAATACAACTAATCAAGTAGTATATACTCGTACTTCGAACAGAAGCCTGTTGCAACGAGGGGCTACAGCCGGTAGTAGAGTCGCAGGCGTTACTGGGAACCTCGAAAGATCACTTCTGTAGACCGTTAAATTGTGATAAACACGACAATACCGAAGCATGTTGCACTCAATACAACTGACGATGATTAAGAGAGTTGCCTCCCCCGACCTAGATGAGGTCAAGAAAGGAGACACCTTTAACTGCGCCAACTATCGAGGGATACGTCTCCTGAACATCGCCTATAAGATCTTTTCTCCCTTCTGTGTAAACTTTCCATCACCAATTCGTCGGAGTTTAGCATGTCTATTAGCTTTTTACCGATTATTTTACCATCACTGCTCCAGTTGCATTCCATCCCCTCTTCAGTTTCCCCATAATACCCGCCTTGCAAGGAATGCTCATCAATTGTGAAGTTTAGAGATTAATTTCTTAACCGCGCTACACGTTTGTGAAATGCCTTACTACAGTCGGTTTCTAATATGCCTTACCATATGGAATGCCTTACCACAGTCGGCGCTACAGTCCGAGGTGGACCTGGGCCTAGCTTCTCAGCAACCACTCGTGTTATGCGTGCTATTGTTCTGTCACGAGCAGAGGAACCCTACAGTTTAATGCCGACTCCGAACGGCGAGATTGAGAAGCTTTTTCTAGGCAAATATATTCTTTGACCATTGTCAGTGACTCGAAAGAGGTGGAGCCGTGAAAAAATTTCAGGTGTTTTTTCGAGATTCGAACCTTAGAGCTCGATCGTAGGAGTCGACGCACCTACCCACTACGCCACAGCGCCCACAACACTGGAGATTAAATGCATAATAACTCTTAACAATCGCTGTTTCTTTGGGCTCGAGAGACAAATGAATAATAGAGCCCTCTCTGGAAACACAAAACTGATTTTATATAACACCTTGATCATCCCTGCTCTATTGCGTGGAGATATGGACAATCTCAAGAGCGAATAAAGCCCCTTTCAATCTGTGTCCCTGTTTGGTTGATGGCATTTGGAGAAGAAGTTTCAACCACGAACTGTATGGGTTATACAGTGACAAGAGTCCAGACAGGCTTCTACGAGTCCAACGCCTCCATTGCCTGCAATTTCAAAGTAAGTGCTTGGAGATTATGTGCCTAAACACGACCTTTTACAGAGTCCCAGACAAAAAATTCAACAGTGATAAATCAAACGATTTTGGTGGTCTGTTCACGTCACCCAAAACAGGAAACAAATCGTCCAGGGAATTTTGCTTGCAATAAATTCCAAATGGCTGGTGTTGTGTGAGAATTTGGTGAAAGCGGATGTCTTCCACATCCTTATCTTCGTTTTGAGGCAAAAATTCGATTAATATTTGGCTATAGCAATGAGCGTTGAATTTAACTGTTAAACCATTCTCATTTTGAAGGAGTATTGACCAATGACACCACTAGAACATATTGCATTGACTTCCTCATATCATTGCTAAAGAAAATGTTGTCATGCCGATCTTCAAGCACCCTATCGGCATATGATCAACACATACCGTGGTCAGCTAGCTTTAATTTTCGAGTGAGTTGAACTTTATAAGGGTGCAAATGCACAAAACGCCATAATGTCCCGTAAGACAAGCCCATTTGCTGTGCTCGCCATGAAATCTTCTTCAACGCTTTCCCTATTTTTTTTTCCTCTGGGGGGGTCTGATTAATGACTTGGATTGCCTGAGACCTGACCCATTGGTCCAATTATCTAGGCGAAGTTTGTTTTCCCATTCGTTAATCAGCGCTGCAGCCGTCGTCCAATTGACACTGCAGTACGGTTCAGGGCGAAGATGGACTCTGAAGTGGACGCTGGAATCTTCTCCGAAGCCCTCAAGATATCAAAGTCACTCAAGCTACCAATATATGATGCGTGTCTTGAAATTAAAAACAAAACAGAACCAACACAGCGGATAGCAATCTTTTCAGATAGTCAAGCTGCTATCAAGGCTCTAACATCCATTACCACAACGTCTAAACTAGTGGATTGCTGCTGCAAGGAACTATCCATTATAGGTGAACGGAGCCCGGTCTCTTTGATCTGGGTTCCCGGGCACACGGGTATAATAGGAAACGAAGCAGCAGACGAGCTAGCCAGACAAGGATCCAAACTCGATAGTCTCGTTGTGGAACAAATCCAGGCTCCACTAGGCTTCGTAAAAAACAACATCTACAATCACTTCCTCAAAATCGCCAACGAAAGATGGACCAAGCTGGAAACATGTATTCTATCCAGAAACTTATGGCCCAACTTCAACCAAAAGAAAACAAAAGACCTGCTTAACAACAGTAGAAGAAATATATCCAGAATCACAGCGGTCTGCACTGGACACTGGGCTGTTGGCAGGCATTCTGAAAGACTAGCCACACCATTTAACTCGCACTGCCGCAGCTGCCGGGTGGAAACTGAGCCAGAAACCCCCGAGCACTTTCTGTGCAAATGTCCGGCTCTAGCTAGAGTCAGACAACGCACTCTGGGCAAAGCCTTCTTCAACACCCCTAATAATCTCTCAGAAGCAAACATTCACAGTCTGCTAGCCTTCATAAATTCCACGAAGTGGTTTCAAAATTAGGCTAATCTGAGTGAATACACACTCTTTTTCACCCCATCTCACAAATTAGGTATCCCATAGGATGTGGTATCAATACGGCGCTTTCATGGCGCTAATTGGGTGCGAAAACAGGATCTGTATGTCCGCCGCCACTTTTACCTACCTACCTACGGTTCAGGCCTATGAACGCAGTACTGCAACCTGCTCTAGCGAGTTCGTCTGCGGATTCGTTACCTGCAATCCCTTTGTGTCCAGGGACCCAGCCAAGTTTCACTTTGTTGTGTTTGGCTAGGGATTGCAGAGCATCGTGGCAACATTTGACGGCTTTGGAGTCTATTTGACTGGACGATAAGGCCTTAAGTGCTGCCTGGCTATCTGAAAAGATTTGTATAATTGCGCCCTTGATACCTTTACCAAGATTATGTCTCGCGCAGATCTCAATGGCATGGATTTCGGCTTGAAACACAGTGGGACTAGACGGCAACGCTTTCCCTAACGGCAGACATATTTTCTGGAGAGTATTTTGATGACTTCTGTAATCAACTCAGTCTATACAGTACGCTCAGGTTGACTATTAATTTCGACCATAAACTACTTGTAATGCGTGAAATATACCTAAGCACTATTTTTGTGGTAAGTTTTCACAATTTTTACAGGTTCTGTGATTGTTAAGTGATGCTTATTTTAAAATCTACGCTAAGGTGTTGGAGGCGCGTTCTAGAGCTTTGGTCGAAACCAGAATGGGAGATGAACAGTGCGATTTTCGTCCCGGCAGAAGTACAACAGACCAGCTTTTCACTCTAAGAAGAGTACTTCAGAAGGCTTTGGAGTAGGTACGCCAAACCGATCTACACTTGTTTTGTAGATTTTTGGAAAGGCATACGACCGAGTTTCTCGAGGTAAACTCTGGAGTGTTCTGCAGGAGTATGGGATTGATGGGTCTTTGTTGAGGGTCTCCATATACAAACAATAGCAGCTGTGTTCGGGTTAACGGTAGTAAATCAACACCTTTCACCGTGGGCGTTGGACTTCGCCAAGAAGACTTCGGTGCGTCTTGTCACCTCTCCTTTTCATTATATATATGGACTGGATTTTACAGTGCAGTCGAGGTGAGGACTGTTTCACATTGGGAGAGTTGAGGGTAAGCCATCTTCTTTTTGCAGATGACTTAGTCATCCACAAATCCTCCCAGATGGAACTTCAGCGCGCGCTAGATAGGTTTGTGGCCGTATGTGCTGATGCTGGGATGAAGGTTAACGTGGACAAATCCGAGGTTATGGTTATTTCCAGAACGCCTTTTCAATGCACTCTACATGTTAGTGGAGTCCCATTGAAACAGGTGGAGAAGTTAAGTATCTCGAGGTAGTTTTCACGAATGATGGGAGGAATAATGCTGAGCTTTCCTGTAGGATTGGTCAAGCTGGGTCAATTTTGAAACAGCTTGGTGGATCTGTAATCAAAAAGGTCGAGCTTGGTGTCAAAGCCAAGTTAGCGGTTTTTACAGCAGTATTTGTTCCAACTCTCACCTATGGTCATGAAATTTGGAAATGACCGAAAGAATAAGATCGCGAATTACTCGCCGGGATAGGGTGAGAAACACGGCAATGCGCGAGGAACTCAACGTTGGGCAGCTGCTTCTTCATAGGGAAAGGGCTGTACTTCGATGGTTTCGTTACGTGACACGAATGTCCGCGCGCCTTGAATGCGATTCCATCAGGTAAGTGATCGCTTGGCAGACGAGGTGGTTTGACCAAGTCCAAGAATTTTCCTGATTGCGCCTGGGCATAGCTCCTGATGAGTTAGAGTTGATGACGGAGGATCGAGTAGGCTGAAGTTCTCTCGTGCATGCATTGCCCCCGCGACCCGTTTAGTGGAACATGCGGGTCACTGAAAATGATGATGATGATGAAGTTTAAAGAAAACGCAGACAATCTCGGATGCCAGTTCGGTTTGGCGCATGTGGTTGAAACCGGAATGTTTAATTCGAACCACGAATTGGATCTGCATCTGTCTATTAAAATATTGCGCATAGATGTCGAATCACTAAAAGAACATGATTAAGTTCGCTACCGAAGTCTATAACAAAAACAAAACACAACATTCCAATTTCAATAGAAAAATCAAACTCTTAGCTCTTAGATATTATATACATTCTCCTTTACTTACTCTAAAGAACTAAAGAACACTTCCTTCCCGATGCTCAATAGAATGCAAATGTAATCCCAACCGCCGGTTACTGTTTTAACATCGAGGGCTTATCCATACGTACCTTAAAATTGATTATCATATTCCGAGAGAAGTCCTGTCGAATAGCACATATGGAGATTTGATTATGCTTCATAAATATGGAGATTGAAAAGCATTCAAGTGCACATAATTCTTTATCCTTGAAACATATCTCACGCTTGAGTCCTTGAGAACCTGTATCGCGAATGGGGATTGGTTGATACATTTTTTTATGTTTGATCTTTGATGTCGAACATTTAAAGTATTATTTGCTGCATTTACTCGTATATATGCCACAGATCAAAACTAACAGACACCAGTTTTATTTTTTGAATGCAATTGCTTGTGCACTAGACACTTAATTTCTACCGAATAACTCATGATGTTCATGACCACCTTAAAGGGATAAGCAACTGTAATTAAATTGAACCAACTTGGGCTACGGAAGTATAGGAGAGGGTATGCTGAATCATTAATGTATTCCTTGCCTGGAAATCGAACTGAAGGTGGAAAGTTTAAAGTATTTAGTTGCCTTCATTAAAAACTAATACAGCTTTTGTTAAGATTATGAAGAGGCAAAATCTAATCCTTATTTCTCTAGGGTGGAGCACATACGAGTAGCTGTCTCTATACTCCCCATAGTTTTCATTATGCATTGTAACAAGCTACTTGTAGATCCATTAAAGTGTTTGACTATGAGGTAATCATTTTGCAAACCATTCAATCCATTGGAAAATAATGAATAAACAAGTGGAAAACATGCCTAAAATAAGTCAGCTAAAATGAAACTCTCGTCACCTTGGGAAAGATCTTTGTTAAAAGTTCTTTGAGAAGATTAGCTTAATGGAATAGATGACCGCACGTTGCGAGAATGAGCACAAAACATAGAAGCATTGTGTTAAAATCGTCAAAGAGAAAAATATAAGAGGTGTGATGCACATTGCTCTTAAAAGCTTCCATGTTTCTATGTTGGGTAAAAACCAACTGTGGGCGCCGTGGCGTAGTGGGTAGGTGCGTCGACTCCTACGCTCGAGGTCTCTGGTTCGAATCTCGGAAAAACACCTAACATTTTTTTCTGGGCTCTGCCTCTTTCTATTCACTGACAATGCTCAAAGTGTATAACTATCTGGAAAAAGCTTCTCAATCTCACCGTTTGAAGTCGGCATTAAACTGTAGGTCCCCTCCACTCGTGAGAGAACAAGAGCATGCACAACACGAGTGGTTGCTGAGAAGCTAGGCCTAAGTCCACCTTGGACTGTAGGGCCACTATTATTATTATTATTTTGTCCGGCTCATCCCACTGCACTTCCTAGATTGCGGTAATGTTTGTTTTATAGCAAACTAGGCCGTCTGCTAGTTCAGCGGCTGTTCGTGGTCTGTTAAGGGTCGTCACGTGTACAACCGAAAGTCGTCATCCTTTTTCGTTTGATGGGATCGTGAATCCGGAGAATCCATCCGTATCCGACGCAAATTGTTGTCGCTGAACTAAATTTTTTTTTTACTTTCTGAGAAAGTATCCACGTCTAACATGGCTCAGCGGAGGGGGACCTCGACCAACTTGGTGTACGCAAGTGACAACAGCTAGCAAAGGATCGTTCTAGCTGGCATGATTTGTTGATAGAGACTCAGATCAACCCCATACTGACCGTCACATTAAGAAGAAGTGGAGGAAGATAGCCCCAAGCACAACACGTGGAAAGCCACGTAAATTTGTTTAGCCCCTGGACAAAGGGGCCCGGAAACATCCCGTGTCGGTAGGCTCATTCAAGTTGTGAACTCCACGGTTGGCGCTAAAAAAAAGGGTTCATCCGCCGTCGTCTCTATTCCAGAGTCCCAACCTAACCGTAGAAAAATCCTTTTAGACCTAAGCTTCGAATTATGTTGAGAAGTAGCTCTAAAAGGAGTTCTGCGAATCCATAGAAGATCTTAACGAAGCTGCAAGGCTCAGGAAGATCTTATCCAAGGACCCATGTGTTCCAGGATACATTCTTAAAGAGAATGGCTCATGGACAGAATCCAGTGAGGAATCACTAGAACTGCTGACTGAAACTCACTTCCCAGGTTGTAAGAACCCTGAAACCACTGTCCCCCAAGGGACGACGGTTCCCATGGTTGACACAAACGAAGAATTGATTAAAGAAATTATAACTAAAGATAAGGTGTCATGGGCAATAAACTCGTTCAAACCTTTTAAATCCCCAGGACCGGACGATAAACCTTTATTGTACCCCACCTCGTAAGCATTTTCTTCAACTGCTTACGTGCAGGGTACATCCCATCACAATGGAGAGAGGTAAGAGTAGTTTACATACCTAAAGCAGGTAAACCAAACCACACTACTGCAAAAGACTATAGGCCAATCAGTCTCTCGTCGTTTCTATTAAAAACCTTAGAGAGGCTTTTAGATCTATACATTAGAGGGCTCATCAACTCCCACAACTTATGCAACACTCAACATGCCTATCTTAAAAGCAGATCGGTTGAAAGTGCACTTCATAGCGTTGTTCGAGATATTGAATACTCACTGGAACGAAAAGAATTTACAATGGCGGCCTTCCTCGATATCGAAGGGGCCTTCAACAATGTAAACACAGAAGCCATAATAATAGCTCTAGAAGATATGAAAGTAGACAAATCCATAATACACTGGATTGGTAATATGCTAAATAGCAGAATTATCAATGCAGACATTGGACACAGCTCTATAAGGAAGATAACAACTAGAGGCACACCACAGGGGGGAGTTCTCTCCCCACTACTGTGGCTTCTTACAGTTAACAAAATCCTTAAAATCTTCA
Organism: Myathropa florea; assembly: GCA_930367185.1. NCBI lineage: Eukaryota > Metazoa > Arthropoda > Insecta > Diptera > Syrphidae > Myathropa > Myathropa florea. The sequence continues at coordinate 78,113,938 of OV884003.1, read as the reverse complement.
TGGAGAAAGGCATAAAAAGCACAGCATATGCAGATGATTTAGTTATCTTGATAAAAGGTAAATTCCTACCAACTATCAGTGAACTAATGGAATCTGCATTGAAAGAACTCTCCTCGTGGGCAAGACAGAACGGTCTGAGGATAAACCCCCTTAAAACTGAACTAGTTTTGTTTACCAGGAAAAGGAAAATTTCGATATTTGCTCCACCCAAGCTGGATGGAATTCCACTCAAGCTCACAGCGGAGGCCAAATATCTAGGCATCATTCTCGACTCCAAACTTTCCTGGAAGAGGAACTTGGAAGAAAGGAGGAAAAAAGGATTAAATGGTTTTTACGCTTGCAAAAAGACCTTTGGCAAAAGATGGGGCTTGCAACCGTACATCATTCGCTGGATGTACACAGCAATCATCAGACCTATTATAACTTATGGGGCCCTAGTCTGGTGGACTGCTAGCAACAAAAAAAGCTATATGAGCATGCTCAACAAAGTACTAAGGTCAGCAGCTGTCTGTACAACGGGAGCGATAAGGAGCACACCGCAAGCAGGGTTGGATATGATACTTCACTTCCTTCCCCTGGACTTATTCATAAAAGGCTGCGCCGCTAAAAGTGCTCTCAGATTAAGGGAGTCCTCTTTGTGGAAACAAGCCAACTATGGACATGCGGCCATAATCAAGACATTAGACGATCTGGGAAGGAAACATGGCTCTAGTAGCCTCATGACTAAAACCGACTACATATCCCCCCATAATGACTTCTCCCTCAAGATACCAATTCTATTCCCCGACAGAGACAAGTGGTTATCGAATGCCGTTATAAACGACCACGAGATTACCCTTTTCACCGACGGATCAAAAATGGACACAGGTACGGGGGCCGGATTCTACTCGGACACTTTGCAGGAACAAGAATCATTTAGACTCCCTAACTTGTGCAGTGTCTTCCAAGCAGAAATCTTGGCAATAGAGAAAGCAGCTAAACACATACAAGCAACCGATATCCCACCATCGGATATCACCATTTTTGTAGACAGCCAGGCTATAGGATCCTGTACAATGAAATCAAAGGCTTTCATGAATTGCCGCATTTCACTGAAGTCCATCAGCCACCATAAGGTCAAACTCTGCTGGGTCCCGGGCCACAGCTTAATCGCAGGAACGAGAGAGCGGACGAATTGGCCAGACAAGGATCTGAAATGAACATCAGCGAAGCGGATACGTCATTACGACCACCGATCAGTGCATTGTACCGGATCATAAGCGAAACAATACAAAAAGAGGCCAACTCGATTTGGCTTACAAGAAATGATTGTCACACGTCAAGATCAACGTGGCCAAAGCTTAATTACGGCAAAACAAAGAAGCTTTTGACATTGGACAGAAACTCGATCCGTATGCTCGTCGGAGTGATCACAGGACACTGCCCCATAGGAGCAATGCTCCGGAAATGGAATGCGGAGTCCAGCGACCTCTGCAGGAGCTGTGGCGACGAGGAAGAGACCGAGACGATCCAACATCTGCGTTGCCACTGCCCAGCTCTCCAGAATCGGCGCCTGGCTTCGTTGGGCCAGAGATTCTTCACAGAGACTGCGGACTTAGCGAATGCAGACATATCGGATCTGCTAAAATTCATAAAGAGCACGGGGTGGTTCCAGCCATCGCGTGACAGGATAGGTTATTAGATTGCATACTCCGCATTTGAAGGGATTCACAATGGGCCCATGGCCTCCGAGTGGAAGTGATGCCTTAACCATCACACTCCCCTTCCAAAACCTAACCTAACCTAGCTCTAAAAGGATTATGAAACAGCCGACTTGAGTTGTGAATGCCGTCCTTTGCTATTCAGCTGAACAAGTTCTCCGCGACGTCGACGTCTAACTAGTATTGATTACCCCATCTCTGTCGAAAGAGCTCTGCTCCCGGAATTCACCAGGGAGGGGTGATAGTAGAAGTTCAAAGACAGAGGCTTGGGGCAGACGTTTGCGTCTGCATGGTTCGCTATGTCAACACTGTGAACAAATCAACAACAGTTCCTAATGAAGAATAAATCATCGTTTTTCTGAAGAAGCATCCACTGAGTAAACTGACATAATTAAACGGAGTATATCCTTACCCTTGAAGTTATTTATTTTGTTTTTTTCTGTTTCAATTAACTCGAAGTCCTAAAAATTCAGTATGAACTTGTTCAGCATTAACTCGCTTTTGCAGAAAAACCGCCCGCATGAATGCTACATTTTTCGCATCATAAATAAAAACATGCTGAGCCAATTTTAGTAAACCTTGTTAGAAAGTGTGGACGGTGATAGGGAAACTACCGAAAAATAAATCGCTGCAAGGTTTCTCTCTTTCAAGCGGGCTCAAATGTAATCCCTCGGAATGCTAAAAAATCCTCTAAAAGGCCCTTGTATATAATCTTAAATTGTAGTAATTACATTTTTTAGAAAAATAATGTGGATATCCTACTGAGCCCACATTGAGATTTGTTAAGTGGAAATGTTCCTAAGCATATAACTTCCCTCTCACTTAATTATTTAATGGAAATTAGGAAAAGGCTTTGATTTGCCTCACTTGCGTTGGGTTTTCTTCCATTTATTCACACAATTACCCTCTCTTCTGCTGTTTGATATATGCTAGGTGCTCTATGCTCTAGGTCTTTAATGAACATGAAAACCGGACAAGTTTGTTTTGCTGTGGAAAATATGAGCACAGTAGGTGACCCTCTTCAAATTGAGTTATCCAATGATCAGGTACAACTACTTATTCGGTGAAGTCTCTAATAATAATAATAATGGCGGCGCTACAGTCCGAGATGGACCTGGGCCTAGCTTCTCAGCAACCACTCGTGTTGTGCGTGCTATTGTTCTGTCACGAGTGGAGGGGACCTACAGTTTATTGCCGACTCCTAACGGCGAGATTGTGAAGCTTCTTCTAGACAGTTATACTCTTTGAGCATTGTCAGTGACTCGAAAGAGGTGGAGCCGCGAACAATTTTTGTTGATAAATTGTTTGTCTGAACTTGGATTCGAACCTAGACTGTGAAAGTCTAATGCGCATGGTTCGACGCACAAACCCAGACGGCCACGGAGCCCACAACTCCATCTCATACCGATGATTTTTTTACTGTAGGCTTGTAATATGAGTTAAAAATAAACTGGGCAAGTGCGAGTTGAACTCGCACGGGGAAGGTTCCGTCGCATAATATTGATGGATGATTTTTGAATATCAAACTACCTTTGCAAACTATTTCAATTGAATTTTCTTTTAACTTCAACCCAAATCAACTATTCATTCCTACATTCATACATCCAAACAAACATCTCTATTCAAGTTTCCATCATCCCATCCATACCCAATCAGTGTTCATGCCTGCGGTGTGGTGCCTGTGTACACTGCTGTTCGCCGTTGGGCATTTAGGGGTTGAGATCTATCTAAACGATAACACTCATCAACGCACAGAGTGGTCGAACCAGCATGAAATTTATGTGTGAAGTTGAAAATAGTTATCATTTTAAATCTTACCTATCGCAAAATTTCAACATAAATCGATATTTTGAAATTTATCATTTCTTAATGCTTACATTGATGTCTTCAAAACTGCGTTTTCAGATCTTCAAAATTAGCATGTCGATGGTTGACCATTTTTGGCCAATATCTCGAAAACTATTAGGCCAGAATGCTGGAAACAAAAAGTACTCAAGGAAGCGAAGTTTTTGTGATTTTTTCAGATTTTTAAACACTTTGGTTTAGAAATAGCAGGGGGGGATTTAAATAAACTTTGGAGCTCCATATTTTTCAAATGGAACTTTGGATCAAAAAGTATTGAAGCGAACCTCTACCTCATTTCATTTCAAAAGATTTGTCGATTGATATATACTCATAACTCGATGGGGTGCGACAGTGTTTCAAAATTAATGTCAACTTCACCTGTACTGGTTCCACCCCCGAATGGCCCCACTTTTTAAATTTGGGTGCATGGGCAATGACATCTAGGCCTGAAGTACCCAATTCCAAAATTTCATTCCGATATCTTTATAAACTTTATAAACCGCGTGCATTTGATGCTACACATGCGATATGCTACGATGCTACGCTTTAATCCGATTTTTCAAATCTAGTCCAATCACCATTTCCCCTTGGGGTCAAACTAACAGCACTATCATTGGACCAGTCGATCAGTGGTAGTAGTCTGACTGTGGGTATCACAGTGGACCAATCACTAGTTCTTTGAGCTAAAAAGATAAAAGTATGATGGAGCCCTCTCTCGAAAGACAAAGCTGACTTTGTGCAAGAGAGTGATCATCCCAATCCTTGTTCAAAGCGCAGAGGCATGGACATATTGTGCGAAGCAGATAAAGAAGATCTTGGTCTTTTTGAGGGAAAAGTTCTGAATTCCATCCTTGGTCCTGTTTTGGGTTAATGGTGATGGGAGGACAATATTTGACCACGACTTGTATGGGGAATATGAGTCCAGACATCTACTGATACGACACCTAAGATACGCCCTGTGGAACGCATGAACAACTTGGATCTGAAAAGGCGACGACTCTTTGGCTGTGAGACAACGCAACAGAGGGCGCCGACGAAATTGATGGCCCACACAAGCGGAGAAGGTCTCCAAATTTCTTTTTGTGGAAACTGGGGGAAACAGCTTGCGAATGCTCTTTTGGTTTGAGGCCCGCGTTCAACTAGGGTAGTGCCGCTATTCAAAGAAAGAAAAAGAAACCATTTAAATGACATAAAAGTTATAAATGTACCAACTGAACTAATCGTTGAGATATGTAGTTAAATTATAGTGAAAACTGCCTCATTAAAAGCGTGAAGAATTTCTCTCAAGCAAAATAGCATGTGTGATTTACAAATCTCCTCTTATTATGTACCTCAAGTAAATATAAGAAAAAATGTCGATAAAATTCTTTGAACTTTGAAGCGTTGAAAGTTTTGAGAACAAATTAATGTTCTTCAGGACGCCACGGTTTTATACCACAAAGTATTCCATCTTCGTTCAGCAACAATTTGTGAACACATGCGTTTGTTACATGCTGATATTCACTGACACTATACTCGCATTATCCCCAAATTTCCTGCTCCAGAACGGCAATAAAAGTTTGTCTTACGAGGGAAGTTTTCACGTCACCATTGCCCACTGACTAACTCTGTGTCATGTCGCGCAATTTAATTTCTATTGTTTGTGCGTTTTTGCGTATGTTTACAAAGAATAGCACTCTGGTTAAACTTTAAAGTTTTTTTTTGTTTTGTTTCAAAAAGTCTTAAGCAGACTCTGAGAAAACTTTGTCTATGGAAATATGTCTGAGACTAATTTTACTCCTGCAGGAAGTTGGGAAAATTACTACTGTCACGAAACTTTATGAACTTTTGCTGACTGATGTTCAAAATTCACGAATTTATTTTCATCAGCTGAGTCAGTACTTCAAAAGAATCAGTTCACATCTCTTTAAATCTCAATGCAAATGAAGGGTCTGTAAAATACCTTCCGTAGATAACCTACCGGGTGGGCCAAATACAAGTTACTTTTTAAAAAAGCAGTACAATGAACAAACTTACACTTTTTCCATGTATTATGGCTTTATTAGTAAAAACAAATATTCCCATCAGTTATGAAATGCAACGTCGTTCAAGTGTGTGCCACAGCTGGTTTCGCAGTAGCACATTCTCTCACCCCAATTTTCCAAGAACTTGTTGATGGTTTCGGGCTGTAGCTCACGGATTGCTTGGATGGCATTGGCCTTAAGTACTTGAATCGTTTCCGGATTGTTGGCATAACATCGATTCTTCACGGTTCCCCACAAAAAAAAAGTCCAAAGGGGTCAGGGACATTGCAGCTCCGAGGCGGCCGATTGACATCGCCACGACGACTAATAACACGATTTCAGAATTTGGTGCACAAAAGATCGATTGTGGCATGAGCTGTGCGGCATGGCGCGCCATCCTGCAGGAACCAGAGGTCGTCCAAATCCATGTCTTTAATTTCAGTAAAAAATAAACTGGGCAAGCGCGAGTTGTACTCGCACGGGGAAGGTTCCGTCGCATAATATTGATGGATGATTTCTGAATATCAAACGACGTTTCCAAACTATTTCAGTTGAATTTTCTTCTAACTTCAACCCAAATCAACCATTTATTCATAAATTCATATATCCAAACAAACAAATATTCATCCCTACATATACCTATATCTCTATCCAAGTTTATCCAACACAGAAAATCCCTTCCATCATACACATACCCAATCACTGCTCATGCCTGCGGTGTGTGTGTGTTCATTTCTGTTTTGCATTTAGGGGTGAGATCGAAAAGATAACGCTCATCAACGAATAGAGTAGCCGAACACAGCATGAAATTATGTGTGGAAATGAAAATTGTTCTCATTTGAAATCTTAGATATCTCAAAATTTCAACATAAATCGATATTTTGAAATTTATCATTTCTTAATGCTTACATTGATGTCTTCAAAACTGCGTTTTCAAATCTTCAAAATTCGCATGTCGATGATTGACCGTTTTTGGCCAATATCTCCAAAACCATTGAGGCCAGAATGCTCGAAATTGTTTTAAATGAAAGTACTCAATGAAGCCAAGTCTTAGTGATTTTTTCAGATTTTTAAACACTTTGCTTTAGAAATGGCATGGGGGACGCATTTAAAAAAACTTTGGAGCTCCATATTTTCCAAACTGTATTTTGGATAAAAAAGTGTTGAAAGAAACCTCCACCTCATTTCGAAAGATCTGTCGATTGATATATATTTCGACGGGGTGCGACAATTTTTCAAAATTAATGTCAACTTCACCTGTACTGGTTCCACCCCCGAAAAAAAGTTTCGGCCAAAACTTATTTTCAAAAAACGCACTGTTTGGGCTACACAGCACTCACTCAAATAAGTTTTCAATATTTCCCAATGTTTTTCAAGTGGAAAGCGACTCATTTCGTTCCGCGGAGGTATGATACTGACTTTCTGTGAGTGAGAAACATCTGTCAGTGTGAAAATAACCTGTGGTTTACAAAAAAACACTAGATGGCCTACCCTGTACATTATTTGTAGAGGCTGTGGTGACGAGGAGGAACGTGAGGATACTCCTCACTACCTCTCTAACTGCCCTAGTCTTTGTCAGTTGCGTCATAGAACACTGGGAGAATTCTTCTTCCAAGACTTACATGAAATCTCAAATATACCACTTAGATCTCTTTACAGGTTCATAGGGAAATCGGGGTGGTTCCGGCACAACGAAGGACCATGAGTGCGACAAGGGTTAAAAGGGGACACTATTCCCCAATTGGGCATCACAATGGGTCCCTAAGGACCTAAGTAAGACGTGGCTTAAGCCCGTCTACCCACATACCTACCTAGCTACCTACCCTGTACATCAAAAGACTGCAATAAATTCTGTTCTGTCAACGAAAATTAATTATTTATTTCAGTTTCTTTGAAATAAATGGTATTTCAAAAATCAAAAGCAATCTTTTTCCTCAAATTGTGTCCCCTTGAGGCTAACAACTTTTACCACAGAAACAAGTGTGTTTCACTTGACCGCAAGAAAATAAATTATGCATACGTTTGTTACCGTAAAAGTGAATTATTTGAAAACTGCAAGAAACTTAAAAACACGTAAAATCAAATAAAGCCTGCCGCTACTTATGTATGGTAAGAATACTTATGATTAGGGTTCGGATTTTCATGCACTAAAAATCTCAAAATATGCGCTTAAAAATACAAAATATGCATTTAAAATATGCACTTAAAATAAAATTAACTTAATTTCGGTTCAATTTAAAAACACATTTTCTTCTGTAAGTTAAATTTTTTATTTTTATTATTTAATAAAATAATAAAATACAACGAAATTAACATTTAATAAAAAGAAAAACAAAAACACACTTAACGTAAACATATTTAATTCAAAAATAATTCGAAATAACATAAAATCCTTAATTCCTTAATTGTTCTGATTTTGAAAAGTTTTATTTGCATAGACCATACAATTTTTCTTAAAGTTTTCGAAATCAACATGTTGCCGATTTGGTCTTAAGAATCCCTCATACAACGAAAATTATCGCTCGACGTCAACTGGAGTTAGTGGAGCATATTTGAAAGAAAAAATCTTATCGACTGTGAATTTTTTTGGGTAATTTTCGTCATTGCTGTCCAATGTATTGACTACAATGTATTTTAATTAAATTTTGCATTATTGCAAATCCTTCATTTTTTGCCAGAACGCACTGAAGTTTTTCTTTACTGACTGCCCTCGTTAATGACTCTCCCCGTCAAGTTCCCCATCTTGTAACAATAGGCTGAGCCGGAAGAGGAGTCAAAGGATAGTTTTCTTTACAAATTTCGACGCGTGATGGTGCATTTAAAAATATTTTTTGACGTTTGAAATTATCCCAGCGACGTTCCGAAAATTACTCCTTATTCTTCTGCAACTCGGTGCATTGCATGTGCTAAGCAAGTGACGTGCAACAATTTTGGATAAAAAGAAAATTTGGATAATCTAGTCAAGTTCATACATGCAGATTTGTTTATATAGTGCATTACAATGTGGGGTCACTAGTTATGGTCACTAGTTATCGACAAACTGTTAGGAGATCTTCAAGGATCAGGCTACACCACAATAGTTTATTCCAGCGAAGTAAAATATCTTGGAGTAATCCTGGACAGACGACTTAATTAAGTCCGCCATAGAGCGAGCTACCAGAGCACTGTGGGCCAGTAGACGTCTTTACAGTAGGACTTGGGGTCTCTCTCCCAAAATTATACATTGGTTGTACACAATGATGGCGAGACCCATTATCACATATGCGGCCATCGTCTGGTGGCCAAAAACCCTTCAACAGTCATCGGCAAACAAACTGCAAAAACTGTAAAGGGTTGCCTGTCTTGGCATAACAGGTGCCATGCGCACTTGCCCCACAACAGCTCTCGAAGCTATTATCGGGTTGACACCTTTACCCGTCTTCGTTAGAAAGATAGCTGCCACTTATGCCATTAAACTGCAGCTAGAATATCAATTCAAACCAGGTGACCTAGTGGGTCACCTTAGGATACTCGACTCAGTCCCTAATAGAGACATGTTTTGTACAATGCCGGACACTATGGTCAGGCAGAACTGTTTCGGCAGGTTATTTGAAGTTGAAATATTGGACCGGGTAGACTGGTCCAATGGTGTTCCAACACTAGACCCCAGAAGTCTAGTTTGGTACACAGATGGATCGAAAATGGATTCTGGAGTCGGAGCTGGTGTCTGTGGACCCAGCACTGGGATCTCTGTACCGATGGGGTCTAGTCCCACTGTGTTTCAAGCCGAAATCCATGCCATTGAGATCTGCGCGAGACATAATCTTGGTAAAGGTATCAAGGGCGCAATTATACAAATCTTTTCAGATAGCCTTATCGTCCAGTCAAATAGACTCCAAAGCCGTCAAATGTTGCCACGATGCTCTGCAATCCCTAGCCAAACACAACAAAGTGAAACTTGGCTGGGTCCCTGGACACAAAGGGATTGCAGGTAACAAATCCGCAGACGAACTCGCTAGAGCGGTTTCAAGTACTGCGTTTATAGGCCCTGAACCATACTGCAGTGTCAATTGGGCGACGGCTGCAGCGCTGATTAATGAATGGGAAAACAAACTTCGCCTAGATCATTGGACCAATGGGTCAGGTCTCAGGCAATCCAAGCGATTAATCAGACACTATTCCTACAAGGAAATCCTTAGCTTAGATAAGGAGAGCATAAGAAAGCTAACGGGCTTTCTTACTGGCCACTGCGGCTTGAATTACCACCTTAACAAAACTTGTGTCAAAACAAGGAATGTAGGTTTTGTCTTGAAGAAGACGAAACATCCCAGCACATTCTATGTGAATGTCCGGCACTACGAGTACATTGGTTAAGGAAACGTATTCTCCACAGGGAAATACTGACTTCAGTGGAATTGAAAAACTCCACTACAAAAGATATACTATCTTTCATAAGGAAAGTGGTTAATCTTTTCGATTAACTCCAACCCGTCGATACAATAGACCTTTTTAAGGTCGCAGAGTCGCTGCCTTTACGGCAGGGTTGTACAAGGGGAAAAAAAAAATAATAATAATATGGGGTTGGAATATCGTTCAAGATTGTGAAATGAATAAAAGAAAAAGATAATAGTTTTAAGCTTCGTTTGCACTGATATAGAAGGGATATACTTTTACTGTCTAGATAATTTTTTTAACAATAAGCTCTAAAAATATGAGTTTATTATAAAAATATGCACAAAAATATCCAAAATATGCATTTATAGTAAAATATGCACTAACGGTTAAATGCCATTTTAAAGGAAATTTCATGATACGTATACATAAAAAGTTGCCTTGCATCCAAGGAGTTCATAGAAAAACATGCATTTACATGGAAATCCGATCCCAACTTATTATGTTCATTAAGTTCATATTTTTCTGGTAAAGTGCTAGGGTAAGTATCATGTGGTGAGAAGCATAAACCATAGCTTCGCTTTTTTTAACAGAAATATAACGATATTTATAATTTTCTTGGAATTCTCTGGGTGTTCTATGCTAAATCATGAAGAGTTTGTAAATTATTCTCGAATACTACCTTTTATATCTTCTCATTCCTGAGTAAAGTTTCAGACTAGGGTGAACCTGGAATTCAACTCAGCTTTTGTGGGGCTTCTTGTTATTGAAGATTTTTCGAACTGAAGCAAGCTGCCCTAGGGGCTGCTTCCTGGAAGCCTTACTATTGTTGATTCATATCGCTGAACAACTTTACAGTTCTTCATTGAAAGTTCGCCCTCACAACTTTTCTCTGAGAACATGTGTACAAACGACCAATGGCGACTTCATCAAACTTCAATGCTCCCCATGCTTTTGCGATGACTGTACTAAGATTATAAATGTCTTATTCAATGTTGCTGTTGACAATGTCCTTCACAACCTTGAAATTATAGCTGCTTATTACGGCGTTTCACCGAACCACGAGAGCTGTTCGTGAGCTCTACGAACAGAAACGAAGGGAAGAGAACCGGCTTCTCAGGAAGAAAAAGAAGAGCACGAGAAGCGCGAGTTACGTGCCGCAACACGCAACATGCTCTAGTTGCATCCATGTACTTGTCGTCATTTCCCATTCTTTATATTCCATATTTGTTTACTTGTAATGATCTATACTGTCCTCCTCAATTCCCTCTTGTTGTCATATTTGTTTACGTACTAGCGTCTTATCCTAATTCCTTGTCTCTACTTATTCGTTTACGTCTTGTTAAAATGGTACGTGGATGCTAAGCATAGTTAGTTGAGGATAAGCCACCGAAGAATACACTTCTTCTTTTTTGTATTTGTTTGTACATTATGTAATGAATTAAATAATTAATTTACAAATATGTGTTGTGACTTTCTTTTTCCATGTTAATCCTCTCAGAACGCAACTCGCGCGATCGAGGAGATGGAGAGGTGTTATGGCAGGAATGATGAATGAATTATCGAACGGGTATAAAGCTCAGACAAGTTCTCGCCTGCCGAGACGAAAATGGACAACTAGTAGTAGATTCGCAGTCGATACTGAGAATTTTGAAAAATCATTTCTGCAGACTGTTGAACGGCGATGAGGACACAAATACCGCTGTCAGGCAGAATGTTCCACTCAACACAACGGACGATGATAGAAGAGAATATCGTCCCCCCGACCTAGACGAAGTCCGTCAAGATAGCGATATCGAGACTGAAGTCTAATAAAGCTGCTGGTGCAGATAGTCTGCCCGCTGAAATGTTTAAAGCAGCTGGAGGTGATCTGGTAGGGCGCATGCACCAGCTCATCTGTAAGATATGGTCGGAGGAAAGCATGCCCGATGATTGGAATCTCAGTATCGTTTGCCCTATCCACAAGAAAGGATACCCCTTTGACTGCTCCAACTATCGAGGGATAAGTCTCCTGAACATCGCCTATAAGATCTTTTCTTCCGTTTTGTGTGAACGCCTGAAAACATTTGTGGACAAAGTGATAGGTCCTTATCAGTGTGGTTTCAGGCCCGGGAAGTCCACCATCGATCAAATCTTCACACTGCGGCAGATCCTGGAGAAGACCCAAGAAATGCAAATTGACACACACCATCTATTTGTCGATTTCAAGGCCGCATATGACAGCGTGTATAGAGACGAGCTATAAAGCGCCATGTCTAGCTTTTATATTCCTGCTAAACTCGTCAGACTGAGCATTATGACGATGGAGAACTCTCGCTGCTCCATCAAGGTCGGTAACGAACTCACCGAGATCTTCAATGTCAAAAAAGGTTTTAGACAAGGCGACGCGCTGTCATGTGATTTCTTTAACATCGTTCTTGAGAAGATCGTGCAAAACTCACTGGCCAACACAAGAGGCACGATCTTCCAAAAGTCCGTTCAACTGCCTACGCGGATGACATTGACGTGATTGGGTGAACACAGTGAGCTGTGAATGATGCGCTTGCTGGCATTGAAATGGAAGCGGCTAAAATGGGTCTGGCGGTAAACGAGGGCAAAACAAAGTATATGCTGTCATCGAGAAAGGACGCACAACATCGACGACTTGGCCAGAACGTCACCATAGGCAGCTATAACTTTGAGGTAGTGAAGGACTTCGTCTACCTCGGCTCCGCGGTAAACAGTACAAACAACATCAGTACCGAGATCAAACGCAGAATAATTCTTGCAAACCGTTGTTTTTTTGAGCTCAAAGGGCAATTGAGTCGGAAGACCAAGTTGACTTTGTATAAGACATTGATCATCCCAATCCTGCTGCACGGCGCAGGGGCATGGACAATTTCCCAAGCGGATGAACAGTCTCGTGGTCTTTTCGAGAGAAAAGTTCTGCGCGCGATCTTTAGTCCTGTTTGCGTTGATGGCATTTGGAGGAGAAGGTTCAACCACGAACTGTATAGGCAGTACAGCGACATAAGTCTAGTCAGGCGTCTACGGATCCAACGCCTAAGATGGCTAGGCCATGTATGGCCATGTATATATGGACAACTTAGCTCCGGCCCGAAGAGTCTTCGACTCTTAGCCTGTGGGACAACTCAACAGAGAACGTCCACGTACAAGGTGGCGCACACAAGTCGAGGGGGACCTCGGCTGGCTTGGTGTGCACAACTGAAGACAGCTGGCGAAAGATCGTGCTGGCTGGAGAGGCATGTTGAGTGAGGCCTAGGTCCACCTCGGACTGTAGCGCCCTAAGAAGAAGAAGAAGAAGATTGCGGCGTTTACAATCATCAAACTTCTAAACTAAAAATCTAGACCACGCCGTCCGCCAATATTTCCCGGACAGGAACTTCTAAGCTTTGGTTCCAGATACGTACTTCTAGATAAAAAATTCCAGAGACTTTTAAGGATCCTTACATTTCTACACCGATGGTCCGAAAACGAACGATAGGGTTGGGGGTAGCATATTCTCTAGTGAATTTAATATTAGTCTCTCATTTCGCTAACCTGACCATTGTTGCGTATCACAGATTATGCCCACTCGTGAAACTTTGTCCTGGCTTAAATGTACAAGTAATATCCACGCGTGATAAGTGGATTTTCACGGGCAACCAGGCAGTTATAATCAAATGTCTAAAATAAATAGCAACCCATTTTTAGACAAGATGTAATACTCGGCTGTGTTGGGTAACAGGTCACATTACACTCAACTGAATGGCAGATAAGAGGATGCAATTTAAATAAACTGGGTAATTCCATTTTTGGTGACAGAACCTTAAGAAAGAAAACTTGGTAGATAATAAGATTATATTAGATTTTTATTTTCGTTTATAATATTACAAAGGTTTGCCACCGCACAATTTACAATACAGAGATGTGATATAATGTAAATATCTTTCAACTGTAATAATTTAATTGGTTGTAATATATATATTAAATTAGTAATTTGGGAAATTAAAGGGAAATAACAAAAAAACCCTTCATTTAATGCAAAAAAAAAAATATATATATATGTAAATGTATATATATATAAAATGTTTGTTAAAATAAAGAAAAGAAGAATTGAAAAAATAAATGTACAAATATATAAATAAATAAATATATATATAAATAAATAAATAAATAAGTAAATAAATAAATAAATAAATAAATAATTATGTAATAAAATAAAATAAATAAATAAGTAAGTAAGTAAATAAATAAATAAATAAATAAATAAATAAATAATTATATAAATAAATAAATGCATAAATAAATAAATAAACAAACAAATAAATAAATAAATATAATTAAACAATTTTATTGACCGATACAAAGGAATAAATATGTGAAAGTACATTTATGATATGTAAACAACTATACAAATAACATTTTAATATAATAATGGCGGCGCTACAGTCCGAGGTGGACCTGGGCCTAGCTTCTCAGCAACCACTCGTGTTGTGCGTGGTATTGTTCTCTCACGAGTGGTGGGGACCTACAATTTAATGCCGAATCCGAACGGCGATTTTGAGAAGCTTTTTACTAGACAGTTATACTCTTTGAGCATTGTCAGTGACTCGAAAGAGGTGGAGCCGTGAAAAAATGTTTGATGTTTTTTTCGAGATTCGAACCGACGACCTCGAGCGTAGGAGTCGACGCACCTACCCACTACGCCACGGCGCCCACTAATAACATTTTGCATTAACGAATTATTCGAAGTTAACAAAAACCAAAAGCATATTGAAGTTAATTATGAGGTAGAACATTTAATTGATTAATTAAATGATTATCAGGTAAATTACAACGTGTCGTAAACGTTTCATTAAGTCTGCGTATTCTATCGGAAATCAATTCAACATCGGCCTTCACGTGAAGATCGAAAGTTGAGTAATGCCAAGGTAAATTCAGCATCACTTTTAGAATTTTATTCTGTTGGATTTGTAATTTTTTTATATGACAATCAGCACATTTACCCCACACTTGACATCCATATAACAAAATTGCCTGAAATATTACTTTATGTAACAATATTTTGTTTTCAACTGATAATAAGGACTTCCTGTTAATAAAAGGATATAACATTTTAATGCCGATACTAATTTTACCTAAAGTTCTTGTAATGTGTTCCTTGAAGGTTAATTTAGTATCAAGATACACACCTAAGTATTTGACATGTTGGTTCCATTCAACTTGATAACCACTTACGACTAGTTGATTAGACGGCAAGAAACAATTCTTTCTTTTTCTTGTGAAAAAAATAGCTTGAATCTTTTGCTCGTTTACTTTAATCTTCCATTTACTATAATAACGAATTATAATCTCAATCGCATTATGAAGATTGGTTTCAATGTTGATACCAAACAAATGCGATGAAAAAATCGCAGTGTCATCAGCATACATAGCTATTTCACACTGGGGTAAATGTGGTATATCTGATGTATACAAATTATACAATATGGGTCCAAGTACAGAGCCTTGTGGAACTCCAGAGACGATTCTTTTTAAACAAGAAGGACTGTTATTAACATAAACTCTGAACGAACGGTTAGATAAAAAGCTTTGAACAATTGGTAGATAATAATAATGATAATAATAGCGGGGCTACAGTCCGAGGTATACCTGTGCCTAGCTTCTCAGCAACCACTCGTGTTGTGCGTGCTATTGTTCTCTCACGAGTGGAGGGGACGTATGGTTTGAACAATTTTTTTTTTTTAAATTGTTTGTCTGAACTTGGAATCGAACCTAAATCATACATAAAACATACATATAGGACATTCAGCGTGCGAGTAAAACTCGATGGATCACCTGCTACAAAAGGGACTTTCATTAAACGCTTCCTATCTTTGAATTTAAATAAAACAAAGTGTGTGTGATTTACTATCAAAATATTTTGCATTCGTTTGAAAGGTCTATCGATGACTTTATATAAATATAGCATCGCGCATCCGAAATGTCAAATTTTCCATGACTCTGGTGCATAAATCAGGCTGAATTTAACCGATGGCATGGACTATGTTGGCTTTGAAGTCCGTTGTGGGTTATGGCTTTTTCGCATAGACCTACGGCTTTAGAAAAACCCACAAAAATAAGGCCTTAAGGGGTCAAATCACACGATCTCGGTGGCCAGTTCACATCATCTCCACGTGAGATGACCATGCCCTCGAATCGTTCGTGCAGAATTTAAAATGTGCCGTGAGCTGTGTGGCACGTACACCGCACGCCATCCTGTTGAATCCATATGTCGTTTGTGTCCATATCATCCAATTCTGGTCAAAAGAAGTTGGTAAGCATCGACCTACAGCTCTCGCCGTTGACGGTGATGGCCTGACCAATGTCGTTCTCAAAGAAATACTCGTATGGACCAATGACGACGCCAGCCCAAAATCCACACCAAAGAGTGATTTTTTTCTTGAGACATTGGACGCTCTTGGATCTTATGTGAATTGGTTTGGTATCATCCCAAATTCAACAAATTTGTTTGTTGAAGTACCCACTCACCCAGAAATGAACTTCATTACTGAAGATCATTTTTCGATGAAAATTAGGGTCAGTTTCTCCAGAATGGCTTTAGAGCCCATTCTGCGAACACACGTCGTTGTCTATGATCTGGTCGTTTACCTTCAGCTCCTGAGTCAGTTGAATTTTCTACGGATACAGGCCCAAGTCACGACGCAAAATTCGTGACGAAAAGTTGTAGTGTGCGAAAGGTCGAGTTCTTGTGAGCGACTCGAAATCGAATAGCTCGAATTCTACTGCACCATCTCACGGACAGCTGCGATGTTTTCGGCAGATCTTGCGTTTCTTTGACGTAAGGGTATTGGTTTATCGATCACTGAACCAGTGGACTCAAATTTATCCACCACACAGCGAATAGTGCTCTCGGTAGGACGATTATGGCGAACGCAAAATTGACGAAGCGCGCGATATTTTGCCCGAACACAACACCAGTTTTCCAAAACAATTTTATCATTTGCACATGTTATTGAACACTATGTCCAACCATGGTGATTTGGCATAATAGACTGAATGAAATGCCAGCCATATTGATAGATGTAGCTTTAACAATATGGCCACTATCAACTGTCAAAGTTCGGAAGCCTCTATTGGAAGACACTTCACCATATTTTTAAAATCTCTTAAGTTATGATAGATGTATGAACGCAGCCAACCATATCGCAATGAAATGAAAAGCGTCAGTCTTCAATCACTGCACAGCCGCCGGTTTACCATTCACGGGATGTCTTCTAAAACATCCACAGAATATGAATTTAAATTCTAATCTATGTGCACACACTTTAAGTGAATCCTCTGTCTCTTACTTTCTCATATTAAAAACCGTGCCTCACGAAAAGTGCTCTTACTTTGCAATATGTACGCATTATTACAGACGTGTGCTGTTCAAAGTGAAAAAAAATCACACGTAATCATCACCTAACGTACGTGCTTATCCGCAAATAGATTCACGCATATATTGACACATGCTTTAGCTTTCGAGAGAAATATATAAGTTCGTTTCAAAGGGGATTAGCAATAAAACGCAAGCAGTTACCACTTGAGGGATGAATTTATTTTATTACTTTTTTGCAGTCACCACGATTCTGATGAAATGTCTACCAGAACTTAATTTCCTTGTCCTGTGGGAATGGCTTGACTAAAAAGTTTTTCAATTTTGTTTTGCCAGAGTTAAGAGCATAACTTCTATAAAATATAAGTCGACATTATGTGATGAACACCGAAGGATTTTATATTTTAATTACTTCGGTTTTGTGGTGTTTGCTCGGTTTTATTAGGAGGATATATTTTCCTTTAAAATTATGTTGCTCCTCCTTTTGGTAGCGCTTCAGTCCGGGGTGGACATGGGTCCATATTCTGCTCTGCTTGTGTTATGCGTGCTGTTGTTATACTGTGAGTGGATGGGGTATACAGTTTTACGCCGACCTCGAACGGCGAAGTTTGAGACATCAAAATATTCCGACAACATGATTCGTTTTGAAGAATTTCGTTGGTCATCGGTTAGTTCTCCTAGCGGCTGATTCATGCTTTAAATTTCCCACGAATCTATTTTGAATGACTCCGGGTGGACTACACAAAGGCCATTAAGGACTTGAATTGAAATGTGTGAAGTGCAAAGAATGTCAAACGCCATTTGTGAGTTGGGAATGTTAAGTGACATCAAGTCATTCCCATTCCTTTTTTCAGTTTTCTCTCAATGGTCATCATAAATCTATAGTTGCTGAATTTAATTCATCTTTAAAGTAGTCGATAAGGAAGAAAGTCATAGGTTCCATTAAAATTAAACCAGGGGTGTGTTTTCCTTCGAAGATACTTCACCGCTTGGTTTGGATCCTTGACATTCGCAGTTCACTTTCGATATCTTTAGCTCGACTCATGGCTTTTTTATCTTTAGGAATCTATTTGATTCAGCATTAAAAACACACATATGACATAAAGGGTCTGAAAAGGTTTTAGAACGTTTGTAAAAGTTGTTGTGTATACATCTGTCTTGACTCATTTTTTGATGCTTTTTTTCTAGTCGGTTATTTGTAAAATCTCTTTTTATAAGCTTTCTTATGCTTACCAAAAGCATGAAGTACTTCACTATAACAGTATATAGGGTGGGACAAATACAAGTTTCTTTTTAAAAATGCATTGAAATGAACAAAATTAAATTTGGCTTTATTCCCTTGTTTATGAAATACAACGTCGTTCAAGTGGCTGCCTCCTGGCTTCGTAGTAGCGCATTCTGTCACCCCAATGTTCAAAGACCTTGTTGATGATTTCAGGCTGTAGCTCACAGATTGCTTGGATGGTATTGGCCTTAAGTACTTGAATCGTTTCCGGATTGTTGGCATAACATGGGTTCTTAACGGTTCCACAAAAAAAAAAGTCCAAAGGGGTCAGGGACATTGCAGCTCCGAAGCGACCAATTCACATCGCCCAGACGGCTAATAACACGATTAGACTATGAATTTTTTTCATTTTCTCGCAAAGAAACACGACCTATAAAAGTGATCTTATCGGGACTTGATCTCATGAATGAAAAATTAGTTAAAGACGAACTAATTTCGTCTGGAATAAAATGCATTGGCGTTAAAGTGATTACGAGCAACACGAAAACAAACAGTCAATTTAAAAACTATATTTATATTGTGTATATCCAACGCGGTACAATAAAATTAAACGAACTTAGAAAAAAACCACTACAGTTTGTTCAAAACTCTAGATCGATGGGACTTTAAGAAGCAAAAACCCGGGAAAATAACGCAATGTCATAATTGCCAACTGTATGGACACGGCTCCATGCATTGTCATGCAAAAAGTTTCTGTGCTAATTGCTCCGGCAATCACAAAACAACTGACTGCAAAAAACCTGATACCATCCGTTGTGCCAATTGTAGTGGACCTCACAGATCATCCGATCCAAATTGCATCAGCAGCAAACAATATTTGGAGATTCGTCAAAAACTCTCCACCCATCAACGTGCAAACAACAGCAAGCACCTACCGCCCACATCAATACCAGAAAAACCTCTCGATCCACTCTCACTTTCTCATTTCCCTCCTTTACCATCAGGTTCTAACGCTATACCTTCCCAGCCAAAAAACCCATTTCGTCCAGCTGGTCGTTCTCTGGCATTAGCGCACACACATATACATCATGGAAAAGTCGCTCATGAAAAAACATTTTCTGCAAATATCACAGAAAACAACAAATTATTCTCTTTTGAAGAGATCAATTCTCTCTTGAATGAAGTATTAGCTAAGCTTCAAACCTGTTCCACAAAAAGTGATCAATTTAATGTAATAACTTCTTTAGCCATTAAGTACATCTATTCAAATGTTAATTAACTCCCTTAAAATTATTCCCTGGAATGCAAGAAGCATAACAAACAAAAAATTAGAATTCTTTAATTGTATTATTGATAAAAAAAAGTTGATATTGCGTTGATTACAGAATCTTACTTAAAAGAGAACAAATCTTTTTCTCATCCAAATTTTAATTGTTATCGTCTCGACAGGAGTCACACGACAGGAGGTGGCGTTGCTATCGTTATAAGAAAAGATATTGCTCATTCGGTGCACTCGGGCTTGCAACTGCAGTGTATTGAATCAATCGGACTAGAAGTCTTTATAGACAACAACTCTAAAGTGAATATTTTTTCTATGTATTTCCCTGGTGGAAATAGAACACTTGATAAAATGACCCACTTTAAAACGATTTGCAAAAAATATTTAGATTTCGAAATAAAATTATTCTTGGCGGGGACTTAAATTGTCGCCATCAATCATGGAATTGTCTCAGGGCTAACTGCTGGGGTAACTTATTGCATGATATCAACGAGACACACCCAAACTTTTCGCTACTATACCCGCCTAATTCTACATATATCCCAACATCTAAATCTAAAAACCCTTCCACTTTAGACTTTTATGTTACAAATATTCCTTCGTACTGTACAAGACCATACACTTACGATAATTTGGGGTCAGATCATCTACCCGTCAGTATCAATTTAAACCTATCATTCCAAATCAAAGAACCTATATTGCAATACAAATATTCCGCTGCTAATTGGAATCGTTTTGCTTCATTTATTAACACCAACTGCAATTTGAATAATGTTATTTCCTCCCCAGTAAATAGCACAACCCAAATCGATACAATGTGTGAATATTTTACGTCCTTAGTAAACAATGCTACCGATTTTGCAATACCTAAGTATCCCATGAAAGATACTTATGCAGTTCCACTTCCCAATAACATTTTATTATTAATACGGCTGAGAAACGCAGAAAGAAGGAAATGGATTCGCTATCGATATGACTGTTTCTTTCATAGCATGCAATTTCTAAACAAAGCCATTGCAAATGAAATTAATGAGTTCAATAACAATCGTTGGAACAAACTTCTTTCTAGCTTTGATAAATCAAGTAAGCCATTCTGGAAAGTTTCCAAAATTATCAAAAAAGGGGTTTAAGTATTCCACCTCTAAAAGTTCAAAATGAACTTTATATTACCCCAAATGATAAAGCCAACCTACTTGCGAAAACTTTTTCAAAAAATCATGTAATCACAGCCAATTACAGTGATCCTTCTACTTCCACTGACGTCTCTCAAGCAATTGCTAGTTCCTTACAAACGAATGCAGAATTGTCAAATTCAAACTTACTGAGTACGAATAAAGTAAGCACATTGATCAAAAGCTTAAAAACTAAAAAAAGTCCTGGTTTAGATGGAATAAACAATAAGCTTTTGAAAGCCCTTCCTCTCATAGGCTTACAGTATTTAACTGCAATTCTTAATGCATGCCTTAAACTTTGCTACTTTCCGGATAGTTGGAAAACAGCTTTAGTAATTCCTATTGCTAAGCCCGGTAAGCCAAAAGATGATGTCAATAGCTATAGGCCCATAAGCTTAGTAAGTAGTGTAAGCAAACTATTAGAAAAAGTAATAAAAGAAAGGATTGACAATCACTTAACTATAAATAATATTCTGCCCGATTTTCAGTTTGGATTTCGGCGTTCTCACAGTACGTACCATCAAGTCATAAGGATAAAAAGACATGTCAAATATAAATTTGAATCTAAAGAGTAAACTGGCTTAGTACTTTTAGATATCGAAAAAGCCTTTGATACGGTTTGGCATGATGCATTAATATACAAACTTATTAAATTAAACTTTCCAATGGAAACTGTTAAAATCATCCAATGCTTTTTAAATAACAGAAAATTCATAGTTAAAGTACAAAATGATAAATCTTCTGTACAAAGTATTACATATGGAATACCTCAGGGCACAGTACTCGGACCGATACTCTTTAATATATTTGTTTCTGACATTCCAGATCTTGGTAGTGACGTTAATCTTGCAATGTTTGCTGACGATACAGCTATATTTGCATCTGGAACTTACTATTTAGATGTCTATAATGTGTTGCAAGCTGCTCTTTCTAAATTAGAAAAATACTTTTTCAAATGGAAGATTAAGGTAAACGCCTTAAAAACACAAGCAATCTGGTTTACCCGTAGGCGTAAAGACTGTTTTCTCCCAAACAATGTGCAACTTCAAATGGGTTCTATCAATATAGACTGGTCCGAGCACTGCAGATATCTTGGAATTATAATTGACAAAAAACTAAATTTTCAAAAGCACATATCTACTACCATAGATAAAGCAAATAAATAAATACATTAAAATTCTTTATCCCATTATAAACAGAAAATCAAAACTTAGTATCGACAATAAGCTTATATTGTATAAAACAGTTTTTCAATCTATCCTACTGTACGGAGCTCCTGTTTGGTATGATTGTGCCAAAACTCACAAACTTAAGCTTCAAACATGCCAAAATAGAATTTTAAAAATTATGCTTAACTTACCACGTTATTATTCAACTCGCAGGTTGCATGAAGAAACCAATATCAACTTTTTACACTTCCTTATCGAGGAATTAACATTAAGATTATATAATAATTGTCATATCTCCGATAATGAACTTATTAAATGTTTGTCAACATTACCACAATAAATAAATTCATATGTAAAATAAGTCGAATATATTTACATATTTGACCGGGAGCATTGCAATATTAGTTTTTAAGTGTTAAATAAGGGTTTTTACTTGTAGCTTTCCCTTGAATTAGAATCAAAATATCTGTTGAACCTTATTAACTCCATTAATTATAAAAATCATAGCTGTAATGGACACTTGCCCTAAACCTCTAAAAAGAAATTTGTTACAAATGTATTCACTATTATATACGCTACTTAAATAAATGAATGAATGAAAAACACGATTCGCCATACTGCACGAACCAGAGGTCGTCCAAATCCATGTCTTCAATTGCAGTAAAAAATAAACTGGGCAAGTACGAGTTGTACTCGCACGGGGAAGGTTCCGTCGCATAATATTGATGGATGATTTCTGAATATCAAACGACGTTTCCAAACTATTTCAGTTAAATTTTCTTCTAACTTCAACCCAAATCAACCATTCGTTCATACATCCAAACAAACAAACATTTATCCATACATATACCTATACCTCTATCGAAGGTTATCCAACACAGAAAATCTCTTCCATCAAACACATACTTAATCACTGCTCATTCCTGCGGTGTGTGTGTTCATTTTTGTTGGGCATTTAGCGGTGAGATCAAAAAGATAACACTCATCAACGAATAGAGTGGCCGAACACAGCATGAAATTTATGTGTAAAAATGAAAATATTTATCATTTTAAATCTTAGATATCTCAAAATTTCAACATAAATTGATATTTTGAAATTTATAATTTCTTAATGCTTACGCTGATGTCTTCAAAACTGCGTTTTCAGATCTTCAAAATTCGCATTTCGATGGTTGGCCGTTTTTGGCCAATATCTCGAAAACTATTGTGTGTGTGACAGACACGACGGACACACCGAAATTATGAAGGTTCCGTTTTTGTAGACGGAACCTTAAAAAGTCAGTAAACATGGCTCTGTAACGCCCACCGTTGACCAAAACGTTGTTCCCAGCCTCATTTTCGAAAAAAAAAAATGGTCCAATGATGCCACCACTCCAAAATCCGCACCAAACTGTCACTCTCTGTGAATGCATTGGCTTCTCGACTATAACGTGCGGGTTTTGGTTTTCCGAGCCCCAGATGCGGCAATTTTGTTTGTTAACGTAGCCGGTGAGTTGAAAATGCGCCTTGTTAGAAAAGATGATTTTTCGTTCAAAATCGTTGGCCAATTCAAACTGCTCTAAGACCCAAACTGCGAAACGATAATGAAGCGGATGGTCGCGGGCCTTCAATTGCTGTGTCAATTGGACCTTGTAACGAATAGTCCGAGATCTTTATGCAGAATTCTCCTCAGGCTAGTGCGTGAAATGTTGAGCTGTTGAGATCTATGGCTAGTTGATGTTCGTGAATTGAGTCTCACACTCTCGGCCACAACAGCCACATTCTCATCTGTGCGCACCGTGTACCTTGAGTGTTTACCACTAGCATACCAGTCTCATGAACTTTTTGCACAAACTTGCGTCGCGGTGGGTGCTTCATTTCGGCTAAAAATTGTTTTCAAAGAACGCACTGTTTGGGCTACACAGCACTCACTTTGGAAATAAGTTTTAAATATTTTCCAACTTTGTTCAAGTGGAAAGCGACTCATTTCGTTCCGCGAAGGTATGATACTGAGTTTCTGTCAGGATTTCGAGCGGGAAACTCTTGTCAGTGTCAAAATAACCTCTGATTTAAAAGAAAGCACTAGATGGCCCACCCTGTACAATCTCTAGAGCATTTCGTGATAATCTGATTTTTTTAAATCCAAAGAAAAGCAAATCAACATTTTGAGTGAAAATATCGAAAACAGAGTGCGAGTGCCAATGAGCTCAACCAAGCGATAGCGAATCTATGGCTCCATTGGATGACTTTATGCCCAATATCACCTGCAAGTCGCAAATGGCGTTTGTCATTCTTTGCACTTCATAAAAGCCTATCTATGACATTCAGTTCAGTGTTAGTTAGAATTGACAAAGTCAGGGGGAATGGATACGTAGTATATTTGGGAGATAACCTTCCAAAAAGACAAATACTACTAAACGGAAAGAACACCCCGAAATGAGTTTGAAATCTCAATGACGTGTAATGACTCCAAAGTAATCCTTTGCCCGAGGCCCCAACAACCGTCGGCACCTGAAACCTGAAATAAAAATATTTCATAAGGCTTTTCGCAGGACATCTATTAACTGTCGCAGCTATGAATTGTGTACATTAGACGTTGGGAACCATTTTCAGACAGCAGTTTTTCAAGCATATTTTTATTCTGTTGAAAAAAGACTCGAGCAAGCTTTGAAAAAATAAAACAATTTTAACAACCCCTCAAACAACGTGGAATTTTGGACATATTGCCAATAATTTCTTTGGAATTATGCTTACTTAAGAATTTATTATATCTGAAGAACTGACTGACGGCGAAACCCTCAAGATCATGCTGGTTCGAAATATAAAGTTTTATGAGTTTGAAGCATGTCCCTGAGGATATTTGCTTCCTCCTGAAACTTTTATTACTTGTTTGATTTTCAATTGAACCAACATGTTGTGACCGGGAAAGAAGTTTACGATAATTGCAATGACACAAAACCTCAGGAAATGGTCATTTAAAGGAACATTGTGGGGAAATGGCTATAAAAATAACAATTTCATGGCTGAAGAAGTTATTGAATACAGATGATGCACCTTCTCACAGACTATGTGGTCACGTTTGAAAACAGTTTCAAGGATATTTATCATTTGCACTTAAGTTTTATAATAAAATGCAGTATGTGCTAAAGAAGTCCCTTGCAAGCGCTTACGAAAGCAATAAATCACACGTGTTGGTGAGCACAAAGAAAGGTGGCAAAAAAGCTCTAAACAAAGAAACACCCCGACGGGAAGGGAAGTCAGAAAACAAAGTTCACGATGGATGTGGAATTTAAAGAGTAAAACTTTGGTTTACTTTTTAATCAAATACGGTATTGTTCCGTAAGGACTTGCTTATTGATTTGTTCAAATATCAATTTATTCGAAATCGTATACAAGGCAAATACTTTTACCTTGACATCCAATAAAAACGCCCATTGGCACTAATAAAACCATTTGTCTAATGAGAAACGTAGTGTAATCTATAGGTAAAAAAAATCGTGCAAGTGCGTTGTAACTTTATAACTCATGAACTTTTAAACCGAATTCGCTACAATTTCTAGGGTTTGTTCGTATGATGGTGTATATAGTTTATATAAGGTTTACACGACATTGTTCGACGCGTTCGTCAGTTATGACTTTTTATGTCATTATCTGATTTTAAGATACAAAAAAAAACAACAACAAATACGTAGGCGCCTATGAGTGTGTGCTTATGTATACTGTTTGCTGATGTCATACACACGGCAAATACACGTTGTAGCGCATACACGTATACACATTGAGGAGTGGGATCAATTATCGACCTTACCTTTGCTAGTTACCCTATCCTACGCAATATATCTTGGCGCGTCAGCGAGGATTACAGCCATAGCGACCATCAGGCGATTATCTACAACATCGCCAAAAATAGGCCCACACAGCGACCTAAAATTAGAGGCCCACTATGGAAGGACAGTGCGTTCGACAGCGAAACTTTTGAAGTGATGCTGAACAGTTCTACCATAGATGCAAACGGATCTGCCGAAAGCTTGTCATATCAACTCACAGGAAATATTGTAGCAGCTTGTGATGCGGCAATGCCCAGGAAAAAAGCAGCTCGAAGAGGCGCACCATGCTACTGGTGGAATGAGGATATAAAAGCACTTAGAGCAAGGTGTCTAAAAGCGAGACGTAAAGTCCAACGGTCTAGAGGGGGAGCTAACTTCCAACAACTACTAGATACCTTCAAGCAAGCGAGACGGGAGCTATCAAAGGCAATAAAAGGGAGCAAGACTATGTGCTTCAAACGTAATTGTGATGAAGCTGAAATTAACCCATGGGGCACGGCATACAGGATGGTTATGACCAAATTAAAAACCAGTAGGTCCCCGCAAGTAACATGCCCAAACATGCTGAGAACCATCGTGGAGCACTTGTTTCCAAATAGGCCACACACAATGGTCACAATCGTTCGCGAAATGGATGTAGGCAGTATACCAGATGTCACGATCGAAGAGCTACAGAGAGCTCTGAACAGAACAGGAGACAAAAAGGCGTCTGAACCAGATGGAATTCCCAATAAAGCATTAAAAGCTGCTGCCGGAATAAATCCAGGCATGTTCATTGCAACAATGCAAAAATGCCTAGAGGAAGGCGTGTTCCCTGAACAGTGGAAGCTGCAGAATTTAGTACTGTTACCGAAAGGAAACAAACCACCCGGAGATCCATCGTCATATCGCCCAATATGTCTACTAGATACAATGGGAAAGATATTGGAACGTATAATATACGATAGACTGTTGACTATAGCAGAAGAGAAGGGAGCCCTGTCAAACCGCCAGTTTGGATTCAGGAAGTCACGCTCTACTGTCGATGCTATTAAAACAGTAGTCGACATAGCGACTGCAGCCATAGAAGGCCGTTCTTGGAGGTGGGGCACAAAGCAATACTGCGCTGTTGTCACACTAGACGTTAAGAACGCATTCAACACAGCCGACTGGATAACGGATAATTTCCAGCTACTTCACAGGTAGAAAACTAAGATACGACACAGAAGAATGGGTTAAGTACTATAACGTATCCGCCGGCGTCCCCCAAGGATCGGTGCTGGGCCCACTGCTCTGGAACATCATGTATGATGGAGTACTAAGGCTAAGGTTGCCCACAGGAGTAAATATCATCGGCTTCGCTGATGATATAGCTATTGTAGTCGTTGCGAAACACATTCACGAAGTTGAGTCAACCACGAATGCGACAAATGGCCAAATAAAGCTGTGGCTCGAATCAGCAGGCCTCGAACTAGCGGACCACAAAACGGAAGCCGTTCTCATCACGAGCAGAAAAACCGTGGAGTATATTAATATTCAAGTCGGCAACCAAAATGTTCAGTCAAAGGAAGCGGTAAAATATCTAGGAGTGATGCTTGACAACAGGCTACGCTTTAATAGACATGTGGATTATGTGAGCAAAAAAGCTTCATCCATACAAGCGGCACTTTCCAGGATACTGCCGAACGTGGGCGGACCCGGATACGCAAAAAGGATGCTTTTAACTAGAGTCGTCAGCTCGGTTATTTTATACGCTGCACCAGTCTGGGCGGATACCCTCAAAAAAAATAAATCAACATGCCGGAAACTATCCTCGATCTACCGGTGATGCGCGTTAAGAGTAATAAGCGGCTACAGGACGATCTCGGACGAAGCCGCATTTGTTATAGCGGGAATGATCCCCATTGATATCCTTGCGGATGAGATGAGGAGGATTCACCACAGAAAACCCTTAATCCCAACGGAGGCCGGGGAAATAAGGAATATGAAAAAGGAAGAAAGGACTCGTTCAGTAGCTCTGTGGCAAACTCGATGGGATAGCACCACCAAGGGCAGATGGACCCATACCTTGATTCCACAAGTTTATACCTGGATTAGCAGATCGCAAGGAAACTGCAACTACCACCTAACTCAGTTTCTATCTGGCCACGGTAGGTACCGAAAGTACCTGCACCGTTTTGGCCATGACGACTCGCCGTACTATCCAGAATGTCCAAACCAGGAGGAGGACGTGGAGCACGCATTCTTTTACTGTGGACGCTTCACAGACTGGAGAGGTAATCTACCCACCAGATCTAGTAAAGAGAATGATGGAGTCGGAAGATTACTGGGTAGACATATGCGGACGCATAAAAAACATACAGGTTGAGCTGCGGAGAATAGAAGCAGCAAGAAGAGCAGTAGCAGCAGAAGCAACAGAGTCTGCTGAAGCACAGGAGTAGCATTAATTGCTTGCCAGCCCCGCGAAGTAATACCTAACGGCAGTTCCGCGGGGAGAGTGGTAGAAGAGTGCAGGGTGTGGGTTAGTACGTAGGCGTATTCCCTAAATCGAATACTTGGGTTTGCGAATCGTACATGCTGATAGCACGGGCTATTAGTATCTTTCGAAGATTGCCACATCCTTGGACGTAACCAAAAAAAAAAAACAAAAAAAACGTATACACATTGACAGCTGTCAGTGAGTGATCATGTTAAGGTTCTTTTTCATCGAAGTCGCATTGTGAACGGATGTAATCGATAAGAGCCGGATTTGAATCTTTTTGTTGTTTATTGAACAAAAGAACACGGTGT
This sequence comes from Myathropa florea, assembly GCA_930367185.1. Classification (NCBI taxonomy): domain Eukaryota; kingdom Metazoa; phylum Arthropoda; class Insecta; order Diptera; family Syrphidae; genus Myathropa; species Myathropa florea. Next base: position 78,085,239 of record OV884003.1, on the reverse strand, counting down.
AGATGAATCATTAATGTTGTTAATCAAAGCAATGCTGATGAATAGAACTATAATTGCGGATTGTGGTCAGTATGTTATGGCGGGGGTAAATAGGGGCTGCCCGAATGTGGCGTTTGCCTCCTCTGCCGTGGTGCATGCTGCTCGATGCTATTAATAGTTCTAAAATCTACTCCCAGGCGGATGATGCAGCTATACTATATGTCGGATCGTGCCTAGCGGCTGTATGTTCAAAAGCGCAGACAGCTCTAGACGTGATTGAAGATTGGTGTTCTAGAAATGGGCTTTCAGTCAACCCTCTCAAAACCAAGGTTGTTCTCTTCACGAAGAGGAGGAAATTGACTGGTTTGACTCAACTTGTATTAAAAGGTTTCACTATCCGCTTGTCTGGGTGTTATCATAAATAGAAAGCTCTTGTGGCAAAAACATATCAAAACGAAAAATGCGAAGGCACTGTCTGTTTTCTGGCAGTGTAAGGGAATTTTCGGCAAATCCTGGGATCTATCACCAAAAAGATCACTTTGGATCTACACTATGATTAGGCCTCTTCTTTCCTATGCATTGGTCGTTTGTTGTAATAAGCCTTCGCCTACGTAACTGCTGCTTTCACCAACTTCAAAGAACGGTCTGCCTCTGCTGCATAGGGGCATTTTCTGGTATAACTGACCCCCCACCAAATTGTACAGGCAATTATTACGAACATTTTCAGCTTTAATTTTTTATTCTGGGCCTACTAGTTTCCGAGAAAATAAAAATAAACCGAATTTTACCACACTTAGCTAAAAGTAGGTATGTTTTTGTGCGAAGCACACATTTTTTCTCAAAAGTGGTGAGCCATTGGTTAATTTTATTGCATTTCTAAAAAGAAATTCGTATTTAGCCCATCCTAGACCGCGCTCATTCTGGGATGTGATGCAAACGCGCATCACACAATCTGGGGGAGCACGGACATCAACGATAGAGGTGAGTTCATCTTTGACTACATTCTGAACAACAATTTAGTAGTATGCAACTCAGGTTGCGAACCCACCTTTATTACAAAAAACAGACAGGAGGTGCTCGACATCACCCTGACTTCTGACTCTATTGCTGACAGCATCAAAAACTGGAAGGTCTCTCGTGGCCACTCCTTCTCCGATCATCGCTATATCACCTTCGATGTAGTAAGATCGCCTCGTTCACAAATATCTTTCAGAAATCACCGAAAGACCAACTGGGATAAATACAGAGAAACTGTATCGGCAATCTTAACTGATACACCTTTCTCCATCCCCAACTGTCCTGCCGACCTCGACACTTCTGTGGAGAGACTCACAAAAATCCTTAACCACGCACTGTCTATTTCCTGCCCTATCAGCAAGCCTAAGGGCAAGTCGAAACCACCATGGTGGAATCGGGAACTGGACAAGTTGCGCAAGGAAAGCAGGAGATCTTTTAACAAAGCGAAACGCACCCGAGATGCTGTTGATTGGGAAACCTACAAAAGTTCTCTCAACACCTTCAAAATTGAACTAAGAAGAGCCAAGCGTGTGTCTTGGAGACTCTTCTGCGGCAAAATTGAAGAAGTTTCTGAAGCCTCAAGGCTGAGGAAAGTATTAGCATCGCTCCCGAAAGCACCCAGCTTTCTACAAAAATCGGATGGTACCTGGACATCTTCCAGTCTAGACACCCTAAACCTACTTGTGGACACCCACTTCCCTGGAAGTCTAGCTGCTAGATCAATCTGTCCTGGCAGCACACCAACCAGATCCTCTTGTAGCCCTCTTAAAATAGACAGTGCATCTGGCAAGTGGGCACTAAATAATTTTAAGCCATATAAATCAGCTGGTCCTGATTGCATTATATCTGCAGAGCTCCAAGCAGTTGCAGATCTCATTCTCCCCTGGCTGACAAGCATCTTCCAAGCTTGTCTAGATTTAGGATATGTCCCCAGGTCTTGGAAGGAGGTTACAGTAATCTTCATTCCCAAGGCCGGCAAATCCTCACATAACAAGCCTAACGACCTTAGACCTATCAGCGTCTCTTCTTTTCTCCTAAAGACACTTGAGAAGCTGATTGATCACCACATCAGAAGCAGTATTGCGTCTGGCAGACTCTCGCATGCTCAACATGCGTACAATAAGGGTAAGTCAGTGGAGACAGCTCTACACACCCTCATAGGTACGATTGAAAAATCACTAAAATACAAGGAATTTACCCTGGTAGTTTCCTTGACATTGAAGGAGCCTTTAACAACATCACTCCCGAGGCAATTACCTTAGCGCTTAACAATCTCGGTATTGAAAAATCCCTTGTGGCTTTTATTCACCAGCTACTGGTTAGCAGAGTAATAAACTCTAAACTCGGTGAATCCAATGTCCGCAGAACAGTTAATAGAGGAACCCCGCAAGGTGGTGTACTCTCTCCTCTTCTATGGAATGTTGTGGTCAATGAACTGCTACTGAACTTAGAGGAGGTAGGATGCAGGGTGATTGCCTATGCGGATGATGTTGCTATTGCAGTTTCCGGAAAATTTGTCTCGACACTAAGGGACATCATGCAGCATGCCTTCCATAGACTAACCTCATGGACCAGTGCATGCGGTCTTGGAGTTAATCCGCAAAAAACGGAACTAATACTCTTCACGAGGAAATATAAAATTCCCCCCTTTGACCCTCCCTCATTGTGTGGCGTAAAACTTACGTTCACAGATAAGGCCAAATTCCTGGGTCTCATCATAGATCGTAAACTAAGCTCGAAGTCCAACATCATGGAGCGTATCAAGAAAGCTACCACTGCGCTCTATTGCTGCAAAAAAGCAATCGGATGTAAATGGGGCCTTCAGCCTAGAATAGCATACTGGCTGTACACAGCCGTAGTCAGACCAATCCTACTTTATGGAGTCTCAGTATGGTGGACAGCTCTTGGCACAGCCGTCAACCGCAACCTTCTTAACCGCGTGCAAAGAACTGCAAGTATATGCATCAGTGAAGTGCTAAGGACGACACCATCCGAAGCATTAAATATTCTACTGTATCTCCCTCCAATGGTCATTCCACCATTCTAGATAACCTCGAGTTTCTACCGCACGACACCGACCTCATACTGCCTCATCTTGTCTTTGAGAAAAACTTCTCTACCAGCATACCCTCCAGGTCAGACTGGAAGTCTGATACTCAGACGCTGGACGGTCCTCTGCGTATTTTCACAGATGGATCCAAGACGGACGAGGGAGTAGGAATAGGTGTCTACTCCAAGGATCTCAATTTTAGTATATCCCTCCACCTTCCAGAATATTGTAGCGTTTTCCAGGCTGAGACAATGGCAATAAAAGAAGCTCTGTCTTGGCTCAAGAACAACGTGATATCCAAGAAGGACATCACCATCTGTTCAGACAGCCAGGCAGCAATCAAATCCCTGAACTCGGTCACTTTTCTCTCTAAGACCTCCCTAAATTGCCGCCTATCTCTTAAAGAGATGGCTGAGCATTTTAACATTCACCTCATGTGGGTGCCGGGACATAGTGACATTCCAGGGAATTGTGAAGCTGACTATCTCGCCAGGAGCGGTACGATCTCCACAAACCTCCCTAGTGGGGATCTTCCGCCTATGCCATTCGCTACAGCCAAACTTCTTTTAAAGAATCATACCATTAAAAACACCAACTCAAGATGGTCAGATGGCACTACGTGCCTCATTACAAAGCAAATCTGGCCTAAACTTGATCTAAAACGTTCACTCTATCTTCTCAGAATGAACAGATCATCCCTAAGGATTCTCATTGGCGTTATCACAGGACACTGTGCCATTGGCACTCACGCCTCAAGAATGGGACTCCCTCATAATGATTTCTGCAGAAGCTGCAGAGACGAAGAAGAAGAAGAAAGCATAACGCATCTTCTCTGCACTTGTAGCGCTCTCTCCTCTCGCAGGATGAAACATCTTGGAGCCTACTTCTTTAACGACTTGAGCGAATTGCACAACGTCGGCATCAATCAATTAAAGAGCTTCGTTGAAAGCACTAAATGGTTTTTCGGATAAAAGAACACAAGATCCGCGTGGTATCACAATGGGCCTAATTTGGCCTAAGTGTGACTGTTTTCTACAGTCAGCCACTTCAACCTAACCTAACCTAGCCCATCCTGACCACATCACTTGAATTTTCTGGCTTTGGCTGAATTAAAGGCTCTATCTGTCTACTAACTCCCTTTCTCTCTCTCTTTCTCTCCTTCCCCCCTCTTTCTCTATCTCTCTCTTTCTCTCTCTCACTCTCTCTATCTATTTCTATATCTCACGCTCCCTCTCTCTTTTTTGGTGTCTCTATCAAAAAAAACTTTCAAAAAATGTACAATTAACAACATGGAAAGTTTCATCGCAGGGTACTGCTTTATAAGATCTCATGTCAGGAGACTACGGATTTTTTTTTACGATTTCTACAGAATTTGTTTGCATGAAGAAAAGGTGTTGCCTGTAACGTAGACATTAACACTTAGAAGCCTACATCCTTACCACCCTCTGCGACCTTAGTGAGGTACTCATCAGATATCTCCTCCGCTTCCATTATAAGCTCCAATTGATTGCCTTAAGTCGATAAACTCCTTAAAGATCCAAGAAGCAGTTCTATGACATCTTCTTGCCCTTCATATTTCCTCTGTATAAACATATAAAAATATTTCATGGTTTTCAGAAAACACAGCTTAAGAGAATATAATTCATCCTGGAAGCCATTACAAGCCTTTCGAAGCTACTCATTCAGGGCTCATGTTTGCGTACTTGTGGCAAGTAATGAAGTACCACATATGTACACAAATTGATATTGCCAGTGACAAAGCCACAAAGTCTTCCCCCAACTTTGCCTTTCTTCTCCCTTAATTTTACCATAACTACACATTTACAAGTAAAGTACCCTATTTTTAAACGAATTCCTTTGCTCCTGCTCAACTTAAAGGGCATCGCCTGCAAAGTGAATACCGCTCATAAACCCCACAGCCATCAGCATTCTGTGTTGGATATGATTGTTTGCGAACCAAGAATCAACATGTACTCGTATCCCTGTGAAATTTATGCGATATTATAAAATTTAAGGAAATATTCAGATATCTCCATGGAGTTTAAGAAGAAAACCCAACAAGTGATGTTACTCATGTCACGTCTAGCTATTATGTGAAGGGATACACAACGTTCCATGTGAATAAGGGTCGTTCAATTGTTAAAGATGAACACATCTGATTGAAGACTTTAAAATAAAGGGTTTTTCAGTGGCATACAAATTCAATGGGAAATAAAACACTGAAAGATAATGTTAAGGACTATGGTATTAATGGGTAATTTTATGCCATTAGTGTTTGAATATGATTCCGAGCGCACGCGAGTTACGTCTGAATCTAACCCTACACTTATCGGAAACGTCCGGCCGGAAATCGAGAACTTTGTTAAGCAATTCCACCGGTCTCAACAGTGCATAGGCGAAACATGCTGACACAATATTTGTTTCTCATGGAAACAATATTACGTTGTCAGCAACTTCACTTGGTGCAGTCGAGGTCGATTGCAGCAAAGCGGATTAATTTTCCGAGCAGTCGAAGAATAAATATCTTTACTATAATACATCCACTGTCGTTTTAATCAACATAATTCACGCGCCACGGCTAGATCGAATGAAGTCCAATCGTAAAGCCTAAATGTGGCAACTGGGCCGCATATCAGCAATAACAGGCCGAATGTTGACTTCCAAATCGTCCAGAGTCTCTGGTTTATCGGCATAGACTAATGACTTCACATACCGCCAAAGAATGTAAGGTGTGAGATCACAGGATAGTGGAGGCCAGTTCACAGGTCCATTGCGATCAGCAAATGTTTCCCTCAATAAATTGGTGTGGCATGTTAAGCCGTCTTGTTGAAATCAAATCTGTGTCGCGTCAATGCCATTCAACTGAGGAACGAAGACGTCAGAAATGCATGTTTCTATGGCGCTCTCCATTGACGGTAACATTCTGGCCGGCATCATCCTTAAGTATATGGATGATATGGGGCCGTGATTCCAAGCACACCAAACAGTGAGTATTAATGGTTGTACGGTCGTCGCGTCTCACTAACTGATATATCCGAAAAGGACGTCAAGAAATTATGGAGATTCGTCCAAAAATCGAAATGGTTCCAGAAATGAGCGGCAAGAAGCCGGATGTGGCAACACAATGGACCCTATGGGTCTAAGTGCATATGTTGGAAGCCACCATACCTACCTATCTACCTAAGGGCGTCGCGTGGGCCCCGTGAAGTAGTGGGTAGGTGCGTCGACTCCTACACTCGAGATCTAAGGTTCGAATCTCGAAAAAATAACCTAACCTTTTTACACGGTTCCACCTCTTTCGAATCACTGACAATGCTCAAAGACTATAACTGTCTAGAAAAAACTTCTCAATCTCGACGTTCGGAGTCGGGATTAAACTGTAGGTCCCCTCCACTCCTTAGAGAACAATAATACGCACAACACGAGTGGTTGCTGAGAAGCTAGGCCCGAGTTGACCTCGGACTGGACTGACCAGTATAATTATTATTATAAAGGCGTCGCGTCCACTCCGAATTCGGCACTTTTGCTTGTTAACACATCCATTTAACCAAAAATGGGTCTCATCGAACAACAAAATCTTGCGTTGAAAATAAGGATGAAACTGAATCATGTTTTCAGCCCGTTCACCGAACCTATGACGCGTATAATGGTCAAGCGGTTTCAACTCTTGCTTTTAAGCCAAGATCTTTCCGTAAAGCCTTTCACAAAGTGGATGGACATAGCTCCAGTCTCTGTGCACGATGGCGAATCGATTCATTCGGATTCTCCTCAACACTGCACTCCACAACGGCAATAACTTCTTCTGTTCGCACTGTTTGTTGTCTTTGGGGATACGTATTATCCACTAGAGTGCACGTGGTGCGAAACTTTTCATCGTGTTCCGAATAACTTTCTCGGATGAACGATTATGCCGTGGTGCGGTCGCATGCTTATCCGAGAAAGACAACGAAAACGAAAACGACGATTATGTCAACAGTAAAATGAACGTAGCAAACCAAACCATGGTTTTTAAAATAAGTTTCCACAACTTGCACGTGTTGTTTTGGCGTTAGTGTATTCATCGTAAAATGGCCTAACGTGCTAACGCAACAGGCCGAGATGAACTTGGGCCTCAAATCAACTTTCAACTGTCAAATTGCCAATCTGTCGGAAAAGTGTTGCCAGTTTAAAACCCAAAACTATACAAAAAACACCCTTTAATAATAATAATAATAATAATGGCGGCGCTACAGTCTGAGATGGACCTGGGTCCAGCTTCTCAGCAACCACTCGTGTTGTGCGTGTTACTGTTCTGTCACGAGTGGAGGGGACCTACAGTTTATTGCCGACTCCGAACGTCGAGATTGAGAAGCTTTTTCTAGACAGTTATACTCCTTGAGCATTGTCAAAGACTCGAAAGAGGTGGAGCCGTGAAAAAATGTTTGACGTTTTTTTTTCGAGATTCGAACCGACAACATTGAGCATAGGAGTCGACGCACCTACCCACTACGCCACGGCGCCCACAAAAAAAAAACACCATTTACTTTATATATATTCGCGTGTAAAAATGATGCAAAGACATCCCCGATCCAACGTCAGATAAAAATGTTTGAATCAGTCCCACTAAGGGTTAAAGCTATCTACTTACAGAACAATTACGCCGCTTTATAATCCCGCTATTCCTTTTGTGGGACTAATGCCGTGGCAGAAATTCCAACCTCTTTGTGGAGGTAACTGCAAAACAAATATGACTTTAATTAATGTTTAAAAAGCTCTCCACTCCCAGTCTCTTTTTTGAAGGTGAAATTTCTTGAATTTGTCTGTTCCCACGTACACTGTTAGATTTGAATGTACACTCATATAAATATATATTTGAAAAGTAGGTACGGTGATGATGGAGGACATTCACCAGGCAGCTGTGACTAAGGAGGGAAATAAATTTGCCACGGTGATTACCGACACGTGGACGTTTAATCAGTAGTCTTGAGAGGCAAGCTTTTGTACTAACAAGTGTGACTGAGATAAGCAATTCCTTCAAAGTGTTGACACAGTATTTATAGGATTATATTTCGGGGTAATATGGCTTTATCGTAACTTGAGAGACATGGCAGATTAATCGTATTTCAGTTTGCAAATTAAGATGATAGAGGTTACATGATTTCTTATCCTTGTGACTTATGACAGTCATTTCACTCGGCTATCGGTATATGTATGCTTCCTGTTGCTATTATAGACGAAGCTTTGGCGTACTGGACGTCTTTCCAGGGAATTCTCTTCAGTTGGGGGTATAGAAATACAATATTGATACATCGTCTTCCGATCCGCCCCATGCCTACTCGCATGAAGTTATATTCCAAATAATAAAGTTGTTTGACAGATTCGGTTAAACTTATTTGAATTAGCAATTTATTATCCCCAACATCCCCTGGACACTCCTGAATTGTTTTCCTTTTATTTTATTTATACTCCACTTCAATATTAACTCAGCAATGGAAAGTATCGGACGTGCTCTCCACATCACTTACAACTCTTGACGTAAGCGCTCTCATGTTGTCCGGCTTAGAATTTGAGCGCAACTGGACGAAGAAGGATGACCTCTCGTCGTTTGGCGTTTGACGTTGTGGTGAGGTGTCGCTATGTCTCTTAGGGTTCAAGTTGCCTGGACCCCAAATAATACAGAGTTGGGACTTAGTGGGCGCCGTAGCGTGGGGGGTAGGTGCGTCGACTCATACGCTCGATGTTTTCAGTTCGATTCCCGCAAAAACACCTAACATTTTTTCTCCGCTCCACCTCTTTCGAGTCACTGACAATTCTTAAAGAGTATAACTGTCTAGAAAAAATCTTCTCAATCTCGCCGTTCGGAGTCGACATTAAACTGTAGGTCCCCTCCACTCGTGAGAGAACAATAGCGCGCACAACACGAGTGGTTGTTGAGAAGCTAGGCCAAGGTCCACCTCGGACTGTAGCGCCGCCATTATTATAGGGACTCAGGACACCCCGCTGTAATTTGCTCTATAACAAGAACGTAGGTAAGCCCAGAGGTTGCATGGTTTTTCCTTGTTGTTCTTTTATCGGAGGTTTTTAACACTACATCGGAGCACTCACGCTCAAAAACTGATCCATTCTACTATCAGGCAGCAATCTACTTTTACTGCTGTGATGAGGAGCCTGAAATCAAACGAAGAATAATAACTCTTGCTAATCGCTGCTTCTTTGGGCTAAGAAAGCAATTGATAAACAAAGCCATCTCTCGAACAACCAAGGTAACCCTGTACAAGACCTTAATCGTCGCAGTCCTGTTATATGGCGCAGAAGCATGGACTTGTTAAAAGCGGATGAGGTTGCTCTTGACTGCTTTGAGAGGAAAATTCTTCGGGCGATTTTCGGTCCCGTCTGCATAGAGGGTGAGTGGAGGAGAAGATATAACAACGAACTGTACGAGCTGTTCAGCGACATCGACTTAGCCAGAAGGGTGAAGATTCAACGATTAAGATGGCTAGGTCGTATAGAGCGAATGGAAACCAATGCTCCGGCCCGGAAAGTCTTCGAATCAACCCCCGAGGGACGGCGCAGTAGAGGAAGACCGCGACTCAGGTGGCGAACGCAAGTGGAAAGGGATGTCAACCAACTGTGCGTGCGAAACTGGAGGCAGCTAGCTAAAGATCGAGCTGGCTGGAGACGTTTGTTGGTTGAGGCCCAGGTCCACCCCGGACTGTAGCGCCACCTTAAGTAAGTAAGTAAGTAAGATGAGGAGCCTACATCATCAACTCTTACCTCATCAGCACCGAATAACTGCCACCAAATTCGATCAGAGGAAGTGCTCTGTAGTGTCATCATCTTCTCCACAGGCGTCGCAGAGGATTCCTTCGCTTAGGCCAAGCACATTTAGATGTTTGGTGAAGGTGTTGTGGCCCGTTAGTACGACGATAAATCGTTTGTAGTCTTTTCTGTCAAGATTTAGCAAGAATGCCGCAGACAGTGCCTTGGCAATTTTCGATTCGATGTGTTATTTCCAGATCGATGCGTCTATCAAGGATAACCCAGATATTTATCTTCATCGGAAAAGCGAATGGTGACAGCTTTTAGTATTAGTTGAGATCAACCTCGGTTTTGAGAGGGTTGACTGAAAGCCCATTCCTGGTACATCAGTCGTCGATCACGTCAGAGCTGCCTGCGCTTTTGAACACACAGCCGCTAGGCATGATCCGACATACAGTACAGCTACATCTTCCGCATAGGTCTGGGTTTAGATGTTAGAGCTGTTAATGGCATCAAACAGAGAGTCAACCAGCATGTATCATAAAAGAGGAGACAAGACGCCACCTTCCGGCACACCGTGTTCTCCGGCGGAATTCGATACTGTTATCGAGCTCATTTTTAAACCGTGCCCAGTTGGTTTTCTTATAAATCATCCTCTTCAGCAAAGTTATAGCTTTGCATTCGATTTGAAATTCAGCGTACCTATAGACACTTCCAACAGAACCCTCCAGTCTGTCGCTTATTTCCTGTCTCCTTGTTGTAACAAAAGTTGGATGGGAGCCAACATTGTTTATCTCCAAATCAGTCGATAGTATGAAATCCAGAATATAGTTGCATTTGCTACTGCCCCAGAGTAAACTCTGAGCATTAGCGTCGCAACAGATGCTTAGGCCCATCCTCTGATATCGCAATACTCTACGATTTCCGCTGCCGCTTTTGGTAGCTATAGTAGTATAATAAGTCTTTATTTTCTAAGTTGGGCAGTAGCGTCCATTTATTGGTTGGGTCTAAATATTAATGCTTTGGTTTGCTATGTTGTACGGTCACAGATATGTCTGATATGGTATAATTATTTATGGTTCAAAAATGGGAAAGGAATTAGCTTTAAAATGACTAATAACACGTTTTCAACTTTCTCTTTTTTTTTTAAATCATAGGTAATTTTGACAGTGACAGCTGTTTCCCGCACGAAATCTTGACTTAAAGCCAGTATCATACCTTCGCGGAATGATATGAGTCGCTTTACGTTTGCACAACGTTGGGAAATAATGAAAACTTATTTCCAAAATGAGTGCTGTCAAAAAACAGTGCGTTTTTTGAAAAGGAGTTTTGGACGAAATGAAGCAGCCATCGCGACTGTTGTACGCAAGTTTGTGCAAAAAGGTTATGAGATTGGTACGCTAGTGGACATCACTCATGGTCCCCGTCGTCGATGAGAATATGGCTGCTGTGGCCGAGAGTGTGAGACTCAATTCACGAACATCAACTCGCCATCGATCTCACCAGCTCACCATTTTACCCACCAGCCTGAGGAGAATTCTGCACAAAGTTCTCGGATTATTCGCTTACAAGGTCCAATTGCCTCAGCTATTGAAGGCGTGCGATCATTAGCTTCGTTATCGTTTCGCAGTTTGGGAGTTAGAGCAGCTTCAATTTGGACAACGATTTTGGGTGAAAAATCATCTTTTCTGACGAGGCGCATTTCCATCTTGGCGGCTACGTTAACAAACAAAAACGTTGTATTTCATAATTAATGGAAATGTGTGTTCTCTCGTGAAAAAAATGTAACATTGATCATTTTATTGCATTTTTAAAAAAGAAACTTTTCTTTGGCCCTGTACATTTTCTTAAATAAAGTGACCTTTGTCTAATTATTCCATGTACCCACTGTATTATTTTTGTTTCGGACCTTTTCTATTGAAATGGAAGTGAAGTTCTATTAATTGTGTTTTTTTTTTTTTGCTGCCTGACCCTTTTTGTGCAACTTTTTTAATTTATTTCTTTTTTATTTATTTTCTGGTCGGAAGTTTGAAAAACCGGTTGCCAAGGTCTATTCTATGCCAGATCTCTCGTTTGTGTAGTTCACGTTTGTCCCGGGATAACCTATTTTGTCCCTAATGATTTCGTTACTTTCCAATCCCCGTGGATGCGTCTACAACAGCTTGTGGTTTCGGGGTCTTTACTCGACAAATGATTTAATCGGCTTTTAATACTGTCCATGGCGAAGTGCTTCCACAGTGAAAAGATGCTCAGGATCATATATTAATAATGTAATAATAATGGCGGCACTGCAATCCGAGGTGGACCTGGACCTATCTTCTCAGCAACCACTCATGTTGTGCGTGCTATTGTTCTCTCACGAGTGGAGGGGACCTGCAGTTTAATGTTGACTCCGAACGGCGAGATTGAGAGGCTTTTTCTAGACAGTTATACTCTTTAAGCATTGTCAGTGACTCGGAAGAGGTGGAGCCGTAAACAATTTTTTTTTTGAAAAATTGTTTGTCTGAATTTGTATTTGAACATAGACTGGGAAAGTCTAGTGTAAATGGGTCGACGCACAAACCCACACGGCCACGGCGCCCATATATTGGGTCTTCATAATATTTGAAAGGAGGGATTTTTATACTTTTTGTCATCTCTATGGTAATTTATGGACCTTTTCAAAAAATTTTGTTCATTTTTTGAGGCCAAGGAAGAAAAGAAGCCAATTTTGATGCCTTCAGTTGAAGCTTCAACTCACATCCCAATGCTTTCAGACGCTGCTACCTTGGCATGTCTAGAGAGCCATTTATTACCCAATTGTCTTCTGTGCCCAGAAGAAAGCAAAATTGCAAAGAAGCTTGATCTATGTGCTACCGTAATATTGTTGCGGAGGGAAAGTAAATGGAGTTATTTATTACCGCAGTGATATATCGGGCAATTATGTCCTAATCGTCGGTGGTGTGGGTAGTTTTCTTAAAACAGCAAATAACTCGTTGTGCCTGGTATGAAGAAATATGATAAAATTGGCAAGTTTCGAATGTTCCTATTAGTACAAGACTTCGAATCTGTTGCTTCTTTTGTGCTGAAGCACTAAACTTAATGCGAGTGCTCATCAGCGTCTCTTTTTCAATATGAGCGAAAAATCATAACTCTCATGAAGAACATATTTTTGGATTCATGTTAGTTAAAGCAAATCGTGCAGGTAATAAGAATTATTCACTACAAGCCATTCAGCTGGCATCTTCCCATCATCACATTGTACACACAGTAGACAGATGTTCATTACCACAAATAAATAACATTACCTCAAGTTTGTTACATCTTAATAAACTATTTAATGATGCGTCTCTATCATTTCACGCCACATCACCTCCATATAAGAACTTCAATCATTCCCAGACACGCATGAATACACATGTGTTCCTTGTAACAAACCACACGTGTTTTTGATGAGGTTTCGACAGACAAACGTGTGGTGAAAAGAAACCCAAACGTCTCGGCTTATTAAGTTTTCGTGAGCAAAATATGAAATACGAAGGTTTCATTCAACAAGATTGTCTTCAATATTATTTTTCAGAAAGAATATGAAAGAGTGGATGCTAAGATGTTCAGTATACGAGTTGTACGAGTACTAGTACATTTAAAATTTCTGTATGCATCCCTTAAAGGACGAGAGTTTGCCAGTAACATTTTAAAAGTTTCAAAAGCGAAATCTTCCTTACTGACCCATTTTTCCTAGGAACAACATGTAAACATTGTGAAAGGATATTTCGTTGAGCGTGACTGGTCATAAAAAGTTACCCAACATCACACGTCAGCATTCCATGGTCAATATCTCTTCTTGGTTTATGGCTTATTTGCACGTATCTCGATGGATGGATGTCTTGGGAAATACCCCTCAATTATATTGACGTGCTGATTTTATTGCATGTTAAGATTATAAATCGTTTTCAAAGCAGTTGGCTTGTACCCACAAAAAGTTGTATATCATTCATGTCGACAGCTTAAGATTAAGATAGAATTAATTGTAATTGTCTGCAAATCGTTGTGCATGTGCATTCGAAGTTAGTTTTGTTTTGTTTTGATTCGCACCCAAAAGCTCTTGTACAAATAATTTGATTAGAAGTCATCACATGTTCCACATACGACACCGTGTGCGACGACTGTAAGTATTTTATAGTAAGTGAGTGCAGAAGGATATGTAAAATTATTCTTAAATTGTAATGAGTTATTTCATTTGCGCAACAAGAGATTAAAGGATAATAAGGGTTAGGAAACGTCAAAATGTGTTTTTCTGTGTCTACGCACTCTTGTGTGCTTTCCCAGTGTTCCGGTTAAGCAGACACACGACAACGTTTGAACGTCACTAAGGAGATAGCAGTAGAGCAGTGAACTTGTCTAGAACGGGCCACCTGACATTGATACTGTACAGTAAAACCGGTGCATATAACCAGTGCCATATGTGAATAAAGTCCCCCTTGATGTGAGTGTAGCTTTCGCTGTCCAAATACCAAGTTTCCATTCCATACAAAAATTTCATTAAAGACCTTTACTGATAGCTTAAAAATACCGACGAAGAAATTTGTAAGCTGAGTACTTTTAATGTGAACAAATTAATAATGCAGTGGATCCGACAGCAGCCTCAACTATAATAATCACAAAAAGGGGATAATCACAAAAAGTGTCAAGTGTGTGACATTGAAATCATCCTCAGCACTTTCTCGCCAAGGGCTTCCTCATCTCCTCTTAAGTTTGTCCAAATATCGGACGTAAAGCTTTATATGAATGTAGGATTTGCACTCTTTGTCCTACTTTTGAATGAAACGCTTTGGCGCTTTTACTTGTTAATTTATTAATTCAGTTCTACTTTAACCATATTCGATAGTAATAATAATTCGCTAGCGCGTTTGATGACGCCTATACCTCTCGATTGACTGCGACTGACTGTGTCATTTGTTCGTTCGTTATGCCTTTATGTTCCTTCGTTCGTTAGTGAGTGAGTATGTGTGTGTATATACGTTCGATCGCCTGTTCTCCCGCGCGATCTATATGGAACTGGTGCGTGTGTGGTTTACGTACTTCTCCATTCTCTATATTGCTTGCTATTTGGTGTGTATGTATTGATGTACTTCTGTTGTGGCGTTGGTTAGCTCTCGCCTGGTGGCCTGAGTAAACAGTTATCCTGTCGCGTGTTTCATGTGTACTGTTCTGTAGTTCGTAGGGTAAATGTTTGTCTGTATGTTCGTCTGGCCCCAATCCCACATGAATGCAATCTTTCAGTAAGAGAAACACATATAAGAGAAATACATATAGCTGATCGACCACTGGGATAAAACCGGATACTTTGAATTTCTCTTTTGGTGACAGATTTGCGTCTTGCACTTTAATGTAATCGAGTAGATTCAATCTCACATTTCTTGTTCTGGTATGTGAATGACATACGTCTTTAGCTGCTTCCTCGTATTTATCAAAATCGTCTCTTTTGGATACAGCAAATGATTTAAATGATTCTAATGCAGGCAGATGCAAAAATCATTTTTGGGTCCTATAACATCTTATTTGTAGCATCAAATCGCTCCAAGATGTCGCTCTAAAAGATGGCAAACAAAACGGTTTCGAGATAACTCGTCTTTTGTAAAAGGTGCGATGCTTCATTCCGCACGATGTCTTTTTGCTCCTTATCAGAAAATATGCTGGTTAGAGCTCCTTCGATTTCAGAATAACCATCAACAATGGTTTTCGTAGTTTCAGCTCGACAAGACCAACGACTCTCACAAAGTTTTTTTAAAAATGTCCACTTTTTTTCTGTGATAATTTGTCAGTCAATTATCGTTCTTACATGGTCGTTATGGTATCGTTCTGTACATGCTGTGAAAAACCTATATAAATTCTGAACGAAATCAAAGAATTGAACAGCCGATGTACAAGTATTAGCAGCTCCCTTTGCAGCTAAATTCAAGGAATGACCACAATATGGTAAGCACCGATAAATGTTTTTTTTTCTAAAATAAGAGCTTTGAATTTTATTTTCGAAGTCTATAGTGAGGGCCCCTGTTTTGTGGAGGCCCAGGGCTGTAGCCCAGGCTGCCCTCTCCTAAATCCGGCACTGACTGTTTATCTGAGAGCCGAGGTAGAGGAAGTCCTTCCTTCCATACCTCAAGTATATCGGCCTATGGTGACGTTGGAGCAAAGTCGTCGACGTTTCTTCCTTGAAGACAGCATATACTTCGTTTTTCTCTTATTCACCGATAAGCCCATTTTACCGCCTCCAATTCAATGCCAGAAAACGCTTCACAGACTGATCGCTATGTTCGACCAATCATGTCAATGTCGTCTGCGTATGCCATCAATTGTATTAACTTTTGAGTCATCGCGCCTATTGTGTAAGCCTGTGAGTTCTGCAGGATGTTTACAAGGACGATGACAGCGCTCCGCCTTGTCTAAATCCTTGGGTCGATGGTGAACGTACTGATAAGGACCTATCACATTATTCACGAATGGTTTCAGGCGCTCAAACAAAATGGCAGAGAAGATTTTATAGGCGGCGTAGGATTTATTCCTCTATAATTGGCGCAGTCTTCGACGCTGAGCCTGTTCGACAACGCAACAGAGGACGTCCACAAGGTGGCGCGCACAAGTCAAGGGGGACCTCGGCCGGCTTGGTGTGCGAAACAAGAGACAGCTGGCGTAAGATCGTGCTGGTTGGAGAGGCATGTTGAGTCAGGTCTAGGTCCACCTCCAACTGTAGAGCCTTAAGAAAAAGAAGAAGACGGCGCAGTCAAAAAGGTGACCTTTCTTATGGATCTTATGTAAATGTTTTTATACGGTTAAATCTTTTATTGCTCTCAGTAAGAGCCGTCGGGTGCGTGGCATAGTGGGTGGGTGCGTGAACTCCTTCGCTGCGATTCCCGAAAAATCATCTAAAATTTTTTCAAGGCACTACCTTCTTCTGTCTAGAAAAAGCTTCTCAAAATAGCAGTTAGAAGTTGGCATTAAACTGTAGGTCCTCTCCACTCGTGAGAGAACAATAGCACGCACAACACGAGTGGTTGCTCAGAAAGTAGGTCCAGGTCCGTAGCGCCGCCATTATTATTATTATTATTAAGAGTAATTGGATATTTGTAATGTACGAATAAAATTAGCGTGGCAATAGTACTGTATACATATGAGAACTAACGAAAGAGAATCATAGCATTCATTTACGGGGTATTTCATGTTTTAATTTCTTCCTAACGTCATCATTCTTTGCTTTTATTATTCTCTTTGTTATCTTATTTAAAGTTTATTATTTTTATACATTTTTGGAATGAATTCAGGCGAAACAAAAGGAAGAAAAAAAATATATTAATTCTCACTATATCCTATCCTATCTATGAGACTTCTTACTTAAATGTCGGACTGCAAAACATCCACGTACATAAGTCACAGCATTTGTCGCTTCCACTCAAAGACTCTAGTGGATGCCGGAACACTGTGACCTTCTAGGAAATATCAAAGCATAAGAATTCACCGGGCACATCACCGCCTCTTCGCCCCTTTCCATGCATACATCCAACTACGACTTAACATTTATTAATGCTTAATGCAACTAATTCCATCAACGTGCCTAACTACTGCGAAAATCTAGTCCATGCTTTACCACAAATGCTCGTTCTGCTAATTCAGGATTGCAGAGCAGCAGGATGGCAGAGCAGCAACTTGTTAATGGAGTTGGTCTCCCTAACAACGACTTCTGTTGAATTTAAAGGGATGAGAAGGTGACACACACCATTGCTCTCTATCTCTGAGCATGTAGGGTTCTCTCAGTATGGAGCAAAATCCATCTGGTGTCCTACTGCTTAAACAATTCCACCGAGTTGAGGAACATCAGCATCTGTTTATGCAATCGCTTCATCTCGAGCTCATGTTGAGAGATTACCCCATCCGAGTGGTAGCTTCAGAGTGCTACTTATACTTTTGACCTACCAGCCACCGCAGTTGGCGCCATATGCAAATTGATAGGCAGGTTACAGCGGCGTCTCTCCACACGGGTGGGACGGGCTTAGACGAAGATGGGTACATTCTGCCGTCTTCGAATCCTAATTATCCTTTAATCTGCTGTTGAGCAACTGAAATAACTCATTACAATTTAAGAACAATTTGACATATCCTTCTGCACTCAGTTACTCCTATAAAATACTTACATTCGTCGCACACGGTGACTTATGTGGAACATGTGATGACTTCTAATCAAATTATTTGTACAAGAGCTTTTGGGTGCCAATCAAAACAAAACAAAATTAACTTCGAATGCACATGCACAACGATTTGCAGACAATTACAATTAATTCTATCTTAATCTTAAGCTGTCGACATGAATGATATACAACTTTTTGTGGGTACAAGCCAACTGCTTTGAAAACGATTTATAATCTTAACATGCAATAAAATCAGCACGTCAATATAATTGAGGGGTATTTCCCAAGACATCCATCCATCGAGATACGTGCAAATAAGCCATAAACCAAGAAGAGATATTGACCATGGAATGCTGACGTGTGATGTTGGGTAACTTTTTATGACCAGTCACGCTCAACGAAATATCCTTTCACAATGTTTACATGTTGTTCCTAGGAAAAGTGGGTCAGTAGGGAAGATTTCGCTTTTGAAACTTTTAAAATGTTACTGGCAAACTCTCGTCCTTTAAGGGATGCATACAGAAATTTCAAATGTACTAGTACTCGTACAACTCGTATACTGAACATCTTAGCATCCACTCTTTCATATTCTTTCTGAAAAATAATATTGAAGACAATCTTGTTAAATGAAACCTTCGTATTTCATATTTTGCTCACGAAAACTTAATAAGCCGAGACGTTTGGGTTTCTTTTCACCACACATTTGTCTGTCGAAACCTCATCAAAAACACGTGTGGTTTGTTACAAGGAACACATGTGTATTCATGCGTGTCTGGGAATGATTGAAGTTCTTATATGGAGGTGATGTGACGTGAAATGATAGAGACGCATCATTAAATAGTTTATTAAGATGTAACAAACTTGAGGTAATGTTATTTATGTGTGGTAATGAACATCTGTCTACAATGTGTAAATATGATGATTGGAAGACGTAAGCTCTGACTTATAGTACCTTTCAGGGGTTGTTGTGCATCTGCATAACTGGAACGCTGAGAACCACTCCGGCTACTGAGTTTGAAATACTCATCCATTTCCCACAAACAGAGCTCACTCAGCACCTCTCACCCCTCTTTATATCCAGCACCATCTTGTGGGGCCTAAAGGCTGTAAGCATCATCACATTCGATTTCTGGAAATGCGCCTCAACTCTTCACTGTTCTGTGTTATTTCTTTTTTTATCGCCAGGTCCTATGCCATCCTATTTTGAACGGTTCAGTTACATAGCATGATTAGTAATGCAGCTGTTGCCCTTTTGGAATGTGTAACTAATCCACAGCAACTTTGCATGATGGTCCAACTTGGTTAATAGACCATTCTTTGAGAGATGTATTTGATAGAGACACAATTGGGGCGGATTCTCCAATATGTTTTGTGGGCACCCCTTGACGAACGCTGTTAGCTTTCTTGTGATAGCAGTGGTCATTCTCCATGTACCACATCTATATATCAGCACAGAACGATTTCAGCTTAGTGTTCAGGCTAATTGCAATCCTACGCCAAATCTTGGACAGCAATCTGAACACGGAATTAAATTAAGCGAATTTTTTCGCAATGTCCAGTTCGGTTCTCAGTGGAGAAAGTTAATGGATCCTAGATTGAGCGAAGACTGGAATTCCTCTACAATGGATTGTCCAGCAGGCGGATGATTTTGATTTTCGAGAATTTTTCTTTCAGCCCTTCTTTCATCTCCACCTTTGATATAGTTTGTTGGAGGTTCAAATGAGGTGGGCCAGATATTCAAGCTGGATCGTAAGAGTCCATATTTCTCCATTGCCAGGGCCTCTCGAAGAACATCATTTGTCACCAAAAGAAAAAAATTGGTGATAGAATAGAGCCTTGCCTTACGCCACTTTGTATGTCGTATTTCTCTGACGTGTCTCCATGTAGTCCATAACATTTTGATGTATTATATGTAGCTTTGTTAATAGCAATCAGTTTACTTAGAAATACCCTCCTGCGTAAAGCATCAAATAAACTCTGTTCATAAAGCAGGTGAAGCAGTGATCTGGATTCAAGACATTCTTCGATAATTATTTGAAGTGTTTTTAGATGATCGACGCAAGAAGACACACTACGAAAACCTGGTTGCTCGGCAACTAATGTGTTTTTTGATTCGCTTTAGAACTATTCTTGCTATTATATTGGTTACACCAG